>CAXKVX010001108.1:0-190000 GCA_964058865.1 Eleocharis quinqueflora
CCACTGAATTCTTATTAATCTTTTCTATTTGCCCATCTAGTTAAGATCAGAAAATTAATGATAATTATTCTCATTAAAATTGACAATTAAGTGTTAATTAAAATTATAAGACACATATGCCCTTATCTTTTTTTTTTTCCTGCCTTCTGTCATATTCTCTCACGCTAATTCCTTCCAAAGAAATTCTTCATTTTCTCTGATCTTCCTCCAAAGATTATTGTCCAGATATATTCTCACGCTAACTCCAAAAAAATTGACCCTAGTTTTTCTCTAATTCCACCAAGGAAGCAGTTTTTTTTCATGGAGGAAGATGAAATTGACATTTCTCTTCTTTTGCTGTTCAATTCAAATCTCTTCCTCTTATAAATGATTCTCTAACATAAGTTCTGATCACTATGCATCTGATTCAATCTTTGAAAATTAATATTAAGTAAGCCAAGGAGAAAATGCAAAGAAATTCTGCAGGTGGATCAAGATAATAAACAAACTATAAACTAGTATGTAAGCTTGGTGATTAGAATGAAAACCAATTCTGACATTACAGTATGTAAGCTTGATCCACCAAATTAGTGAGATGCATTTATTTTATTTTATTTTTCTTGGTGAGGGTTAGAGGGTATGTAACCATCAGTTTGGGAAAAGGGTTATCCAGTTTGTTTCTATCAACCAATGACAAAAGGAAACCAACCAGCATATAATTATCTTTCATTAGATGTTAGATTAAAATATTTTTTCTTCACATATTGTTCAATATTAAAAGCCGCATATCAGATTTCAAATTCATTGTAGTCTTGTACATGTATGGTTTTAAATTGATAAGAAATTTCATACTAAAAAACTTTTGCGGCCTTTTCAATAGCAGCAACAGAAATTGTATCAATATCAACAAAAACAAGCAACAGTAGTTATTTCATATATCTGTTAGAGCACAAATCAGTACTAATTTCAGAGTGAGAAAGACCACAAGTTTCTAAATAAAAGAGGGTAATTTCAATTAACCAAATTAGATTAAACCAAATAGGAGAAATCTGGAAGAATCAAAATAGGGGGTAGCAGCAAATGAACTGTCAGATCGTGACAGTAACCTTCAAAATTCAGTTCTCCTTCAATCCTCTATTGCCTCCTCTATAGCAGCAAGCATTAAGATAAACATTATGGAAGAAAAACATTTGTGATTCGATTTTCATTTATTTGTCATGTTAGAAGAATGGGGCTGAAGTGAAATGCACAGGGGATAGTGGACATGGTACAACTGGTACTGGAAAGAAATTAGACCCGCTTTTTTTCTTTTTTTTCTTAGTTAAGATAATAATAGATAAGAACATTGTTTCGACATTCAGAAAGATATAGATAGTGCTGAATTTATTATTATATTCTTTAATTCAATATTGTTTCGACGTTCGTAAAAAAAGAAGTTATCAGAAAGAGTTACATTGTACCATGAATCCTATTCCATTCTCCAGTCAAAATATAGATAAGAACATTGACAAAGGAAGGTGGTTACTGCCTTTTTTTTTCTTTATTGAGCTTTATATTAAGATGGATTGAAGCGGGAATAATGGGATAATTGCCTGAGAAAAACGAAGTTTTCTTTGAAGGAATTAGCGTGAGAGAATATGACACGAGGCGGGAAAAGAAAACAAGGGCATATGCAGCTTTTTTTTTTATAATTAGGAAAATGGTACTTAGAGCATCTTAATTTCTGAAACTCTTGAAGTTTCTAATCTGACATTGCAGTTTTTAAATGAATTTCAGAGATGTAGATTAGTTTCTTATTTAGCAATTTTACTCTATAGTTCTTATTCAGCAACTTTGCTCTAGAGTTTATAAACTGTGGTTTAATCATTGGCTAAAATCGATCGGTCCTTCACAACACTAGTAATATTTGCTGATGTGGCAATTAAGAAACTCTAATCTTTTAGTTGCAGAGATGGAATATTTATAAATGCAGGTTGGTCTCGTTAAAATTGATTGGTCCTGACGCATACACATAATATTTAAATACACATCTACCTAATATATAACTATAATCATACAATCTATATATCATATCTTACGTGCAGATATGAATGCAATGACATAAATGCAAATTGGTCTCGTTAATTGGTACAATTTATCGTATGCAATATGACAGGTCAAGTCCTATGGTCCTTTAATCATTTCAGAGGGGATTTGGTACCACAAGGTGATGCATGATGAAGCATCTTGGAGCACTAGGACTTGGTCCTTGGAAGCATATGATAGAATTTTCTATTTTTAGGTTTTTATTTCCAGGAATATCAGCTTTGAAATCAAGTTGAAACAAGTCAAAACAGTGCATATCGATGTATATCGATATATCGATGTTGCATATCGATATATCCATATATGGGATAGTCACATATAAGTGACTAAGTACAAAAATCAGAAAGGACCATCACATGTCAAATGACCATATCGATGCATCAACTTCATATTGATTGACCTATCAATATATCGATATACCATATGATATATCGATATCCCTGCTTAGCAGACTCTATTTTGGCTAAGTCAAGAGAGAACTTTCTAAGAGGTTCGTCATAATAAATTGATATATCAATGTCATATCAATTAAATATCGATATATCGATAATATCTATCGATATATTGATATACGCGGTAACAAATTTCCTCTGTTATGTACAGCTATTTAAAGAGCTGGTCTCTTTCTCCTCTCTCCAAGAAAACTACATACACTAATTCTTACAATCTGAGAGAGATCAAAGCTTCATTCTAGCTTTTCCAACCATCATCTAATCATCTATTTTAAAAGTCTTTTGAGAGATAGTTTTAACTTGAGCGATTGAGTTCCAAGTGCTAAGATCTTGTGAAAAGATAGTGTCAGGCCCATCATCATTTTGATCCATTTTTTTTATCTTTATTTGATCCCCTTTGGATCCTTGTTTTGGTTCTTTAATTGGGTCGTGATTCTTAGTTGCTCATTTATTTTGTAAGGGAACTAGAATCCAATCTTGTAAGGACTTTTCTGATACTGTATCAGTCCTGGTGTGGAATCGGTGAGTCACGTAGACGTAAGATTTGAAAAGATTTCAGCCGAATCACATTATATGGAGTGTCATCTTTTTTTATTACTTTCTTATAATTTTTGGAGTTTACAATGGCTGGAGTCTATTGTTTGAATTGCATCTAATCTTAAACTTTCGCATAACTTTTTCATCAAGTCTTAGTAGTAGAATTCTTATTTTCAACATAATATTACTAAAATATTCAAATACTCAATTATTTGAAATAATTTTTTTATAACATATTATTAATATTATCATTACTTATATTATTATTAGTTATCTTTATTAATATAATAATTATTATTATCATTGTTATTATATTATTTTTATTTTTTATATTTTCTACTATATTAATAATAAAATATAGTAAAAATTAACGAAATACAATTTGTCAAACTATATTTAAAAATCAATTTTTTTTTGGTAATTCGGTAAATAATTGTAACCAAAGTAGCCAACAGGGGGTTATTTTTTCAAGTACCTAGCCAAACCGGTAGAGCTACTACCGTGTGAGAGCCCACATGGCAAAGCTAATACCGTGTGGCAGGGAAGCACGGTAAATCTGTTACCGTGTGGTGTGGCTCTGTCACATTTGATCGAATCCTGCCACACGGTATTACTTCTACCGATTTTCCCATTCTATTCTACCTATAAATATAATTTCCATCCACCACAAACCCTAGCCGCAACTTCATTTCTGCCTATTTTTTCTTAATTTTTGTGAATCTAAGAAGCTAGAAATATTTGAGCAAATTGAAAAACAAAGTAGAGATTACAGCTCAAATTGAATAACATCATTGGTGTTGAACTGTAAGTATATATTTACATTTTTAATTTTATAAATAAGTAGAAAGTATTAATTTGATTTGAAAAAATTCTTTATTTGGAATCGTCTTACAGGATCATCGGCGAAAATGATCATTATTAATATATATCATGGAGGTCAGATAATTAAGGGGGCACAAGGAGTAGATTATAGTTTACCAGCAAAATGCTCTTTTTTTATCACTGAGCACAGCCGATTTGAAGAGTTGAAAAATGAAATATATAATGTTCTTGAACTAGATCGAAGTGCATATACTTTGAATATCAAGGTCCGAACCATGATTACAGGTCCAAATGGACAAATGTATTTTTACCTTGATTCCAGTTAATGATGAAAATGTCTGGAAAATAGCTCTTAATAATGCTGCAGTTTGTTACAATTATCGTTACTTGGAACTGGTAGTTGAGGAGATACCCATATCATCTGTTGTTTGCCCTAATTTGAATAGCATACCAGAATCTATTAGACTTAGTAGCGAAGAAGAAGAAGAAGAAGAAGAAGAAGAAGAAGAAGAAGAAGAAGAAGAAGAAGAAGAAGAAGAAGAAGATGATGATGATGATGATGATGAAATCGAAGGTGAGGACATAGCATTTAGGTGGAGAGATACCATTCCATTTGTAAACCGAGGGGATAAACACCCAGCTGAACAATTTTCTGATGTGTCGGGTATGGTAGACTCTAATGAAGCATTTTTTGGCAAACCAAAAAGGTTTGAGGAACCATTAGCAGAAGGTAGAACATTTCCAACAAAGGAACATTTAAAAACAGGCATACACGACTTTCACATTAAAAGTAATATTGAAATTGAAGTTGCGAATAATAGCAAATCCAAAATGGTTGTTAGGTGTAAGGACATAAATTGTTATTGGAGATTGTATGCGAAACATAGTAAACAAGGATCAGCTTGGAAGATATCAACTAATCCGATACAACACTCATGTCATGCATCAGCCACAAGACCCGATCACAGACAACTTACATCTAGAATGATTGCCGGAGTTATACAAAGTGCTCTTAAGAAGAATTTAGAACTTAAATTAAGCATGGTTTCATAGTTGGTTAGAACTGCATATCCTACTGTGCAACCTACATACAATAAATTATGGAGGGGGAGAGAGTTGGCAATTGCAGAATGTTTGGTAGCTGGGAGAAAGCTTATGAGATGTTACCACCTTTGTTTAATGCAATGCAAGCGGCAAATCCGAGAACAAAGGTTACAGTTGAGTCTTATCCATCAACACATTATGGAGTTCAACTTTTTAGACGAGTTGCTTGGGCTTTTGGTCCATGCATTCAAGGTTGGAGGCATGTCAGGCCCGTGATCAGTGTGGATGCTGGATTCATGTCGGGCAGATATGGTGGTAAGTTTTTTGTAGCATGTGCTTATGATGCTGAGAATCAATTGCTTCCTCTTGCATTTGGGATCGCTGAGGAATAAAATAATGATAATTGGGGGTGGTTCATGCGATGGTTAAGAAACGAAGTGGTTGGTCCTGGTCGTATATGTGTTGTTTCTGATCAACATGCATCTATTAGAAATGTTTTTGAACAACCTCACCTAGGATGGTGTGAACAAAGAGGTGAAGTTGTACATCGGCTTTGTGCCTAACATGTTGCGCATAATTTTTTCAAAAAAATGTAAAAGCGATGACCTAGTTGAAACCATGAAATGGACTGTTAGGAGAAAGAAGTTTTGGAGGTTTGAAGAAGGGATGGAGAACATTAAGAATGAGCACACAATTGCATACGAGTATTTGATAAATACTGGTAAGAAGATCCGAACTGATACTGAAGAGCCTCGAGTACCACAAAAATGGGCTCAATGTTACGATGAAGGTTGCAATAGGTGGGGTATTATGACTTCAAACGGTTCTGAGGCTTTAAACAGTGTTTTCAAAATTGCGAGAACATTACCCGTTACAGCGATTGTTGAAGAATCATTTTACAAATGTGTCGAGTGGTTTGTTAAAAGAAAAAGTATTGCAAATTTTTGGGCTAGCAACAATTATGTGTTTTGTCCCAAAGTAAGAGAAAAAATTGTCAAACGAGGAGAAACGGGAACAAAACTCAAGGAAGTAACACCTCTAACAGCAAGGTTTAACACGTATGAAGTTATGGTTAGAAATGAGGAAATTAAAGAGGTAATGTGTTTTCAAATTTTCAAAATATTTGAACTTATTCAGCTAACAGAGTACTAATGACTTCCATTTTTGCAGGGAGTTCTAGGCAATGTGAAGTATGATGTTGCTTTTGTTGAAGGAATACCCCATTGTAATTGTCAGAAACCACAACTAACAGGTATACCTTGTTGTCATGTACTGACTGTGTGTTCGATGCGACATTTGGACGAGGAACAATATATTAGTCCATATTATTCGGTTGAAAATTTTAGCAACACTTGGTCTGGAGAATTTAGTGGGTATGGAAATCCTCATAATTGGCCAATGTATGTTGGTCCAAAAATTAGACCAGATCCAGCAAATTTGAATAAGGGAAGGAGAAAACATAAAAGAATAGTTATGGAGATGGATCAAATGGAAGGACGTGTACATGTGCGCTTAGATGATGGCCAAACTAGACATTCAAGAAAACGATCAAATCAAGGAGGTAATATAACTCACATTTATACCAGAAGTAATATATGCGCTTGGATGATGTGCATATTGATATTTGTTGTAAATTTTTGTAGGAGCATCTACATCACGTCGCCGTTAAGATGAAAGGAAGTTTTTAACATATGCTTGTGGATTTTAAGTACTGTATGTGGATTTTAAGTATTGTATGTGGATTTTAAGTACTCTATGTGATTTTTACGTATTGTATGTGGATTTTAAGTACTGTATGTGGATTTTAAGTACTGTATGTGATTTTTACGTATTGTATGTGGATTTTACGTAATGTATTTAAGTAATGTATGTGATTAATTGGCCAATGTATGTGAAATTTAAGCAAGCATAAAGTCCAATATAAATTCATCAAAAACATAGAAATATAACTACCATAACAAACATAGAAAGTAAAACACTGAAATATAACTACTGTAACAAATATAACTACTATAAAGTCCAATCGGGCAACAACAACTACGCACGACGATGCCTACGAGGACCTGAAGGGCTCCACCGAGATGGAGGAATTCGATCCCGTGGTGGAAGATCTCGTCGTGGTGGTACCTGCGATGTACCAGCTTCATGGTCATGCGGGAAAGGAGGTGGAGTCACCTGTGTGATCTGACTAGTGATCATGTCTGCAAATTCGACATAATCCCCACGGGTGAGCATCTCGTCACATAAATTCATGACATCTTCATTGAACTCCGGCGAACGAGGCTCTGGTGGAACTTGTGGAGGCACATCATCATCCACCGGTATGTCATCAACATTTGTTGGTAATCCAGCTTAAGCAAGCATGTATGACATGAGATGCGGTTGGTTGAGATCATTTAGATTTCCACGACACATATGCAATGTGATCTTTCCTACTACACGTGTCCCTCTGCGAAGTACGCACTGAATGCCGTATGTTGAATGTTTGATCTGACGAGCAATCTGAAACAAATGTGGAAGTTAGCTACAAAAGATATGACATGTAGGAAGTAGAAAAAAATACATACCAATCGGGCAAAACTCTGAACATGCGGGACATATGCATGATCTCCAACATTCACATGATGCTGTGCTACAGTAACGTCCAAGGATCCAAACTCAGACTGAGGAATGACGGTATGCATGCATTTACTTCGAAACCATCCGTAATAAAAATGTAGCATATTGGAATCAAATGGTCGATTTTCGTAAACATGCCTAGCTCCTAGGTTGTTCCTGCAAAATTTAAGAACAAGATATAAATCATCTTACTTATCCTAATTCGTTAGGTAACATTTAGGAGAGAACATACCATAATCCGATGTGGAACTCGTGGTGCTGACCCCAATCTATCAGCCAACTAGATGCAGAATGAGCACATCTATGTAAGTTCTGATGCAAATTTCATGACTCGGGTGCTGGGGGAGGGACAACCTGATACAGCCCGAACTGGCGCATGACTCTATTTGGATAGTGATACTCTACCATCCAAAATAAGATCAAAGGTACACGACAGAGCCAAACAACACTGTCGGCCATAACTCGAGGGGGCGCCAATCCTAAGAACTGGATGTATGGCATCCAATTCACAAACTCTTCATCTAGCCTTTGAAATTGATCCCGATAACTTGCGACACTACCCCGAGGATTATCAAAAAAATAATGTCTTGTGCACCACTTAATCCCATATGCATGTCGGGAGCTCAAATCAAGATCACCGAAAGGTGGTGGCTCCAAAGTAGGTTTGGGCCGCCCAACAGTAAAATAAGTCCAAGACCACATTTGCAACAATAACATCGGGCCACAAATAGATTTGGTTTTAAGTAAACACTCTCGACATAACTCCCGATACAGAAATGAAAGAACAGCTCCTCCCCAATTGTAAGTAGGGACATTTACCAAGTTACCCAAAAACTGAAGGTACTTGGCAGGTACCGAGTCTCCCGACTGATCTGGAAATAAAATACTCCCAAACAAATCCATGCAATAAAAACGAGTGTATCTCTCAATTTCAACCTCAGTCGGATTATTGGACAATGGTGTCACATTTTGTCTCAATCAGGCAAGGTATATGTGGTACCTAAAGTATATTTAGGACAAACAATTACTACATACTTGTGCATGTTTGAAACAAAAATATATATGTCAAGGTAGTGTGTCATACCTGGAGAATGTGAAGTCCGACTCTCCAGTTTCAGCATTATCTTGCTTCCTAATTCTCCAAGGCCCAGCTTCAGGATTATCCCAGTCATAAGCAGGATCAATGCCCAACAAATTCTCAATTTCAGCACTCCAATCATCATCAGAAATGCCTGTAACTGGCATTCCTTGGATGGGCAATCCCCATATACAGCTCACGTCTTGTAATGTCACCGTCATCTCGCCAATTGGAAGATGAAACGTATGCGTCTCCGATCGCCACCTCTCTACCAAAGCAGTAATCAATGCTCTGTCAATACGGGTGGTGGAATCTGCGAACTGAGCAACTTGATATAGTCCCAATCTTTTAAGAGTCGGCTCGCAAAACTCACTATATGGAAGTCTAACTTTGTGCGACCCAATCATCTTGAATGTGAAATTACTCTGCATCAAAATTTTATTAGTGTTACAAAATTAATATAAAAGATGCATAAAAACATATAAAATTTAATTTAAAAGCAAAATTTACAAACTTACAGTTCGCGTGATTTGTGAAGTACGATGAGCTTGACGCGGCAAGTGTAATACGTCTGGTGCTTCCATTTGAAATACTTTTGGATTACTCATTTTCTAGAAACAAAATTCAACATAAATTTAAACCAAATTGCTATTAATAATTCACAACTAATTATTACTTACTTTCTTATTTGGCCTATTTGAATTAATTAACAAGTAAATTTAATAGCTTGACCTATTTATAATTTGTAACTAATTTGTACAAATAATTTCATTATTGGATAATGACTAATTTAAGAACAAATTTACAAATTAACAACAGAATTAAGAACTAATTATAATTTCTATCAAACAAATCTATTATTATTTTGCACAAATAATTTAATTTAATTTTACATGGCTAATTTGGTCATGATAATCATGGTTCACGTTTCTACTATTAATTTCAAAACTTAAAATTGAAAGAAAATAATAACTAACCTCATTATTACTTACTTTCTTATTTGGCCTATTTGAATTAATTAACAAGTAAATTTAATAGCTTGACTAATTTAATTATTTGGCCTATTTGTAACTAATTTGTACAAATAATTTAATTATTGGGTAATGACTAATTTAAGAACAAATTTATAAATTAACAACAAAATTAAGAACTAACTATAATTTCTATAAAAAAATCAATTATTATTTTGCACAAAAAATTTAATTTACATGGCTAATTTGGTCATGATAATCATGGTTCATGTTTTTACTATTAATTTCAATACTTAAAATTGAAAGAAAATAATTACTAACCTCAAGATGTAGCTGAATAGAACTGTTTGATTATCTCCGAAGAGTAAAATGGCGTTCACGGAATCGTTGTTGGACTAATATTGAGGGAGATCTAATTTTTAGAGCTTCATTCGGCCATGAAGAGGTGGAGGAGGCGGCTGGATGTGGTGGGGAGAAGAAGGATCCGCATGGGTTATTTATTACCGTGTTTTACGCTCCGCACGGTAGAAGGATTACCGTGTTGTTTAAATTTGACGCTCCACACGGCAGGAGGAATTCCGTGCGGCATTTCACACGGTGGAGCCATTGCCGTGCGACAAGTCTTGATCTGTTGTGGCGCCTAAACGTTGCACGGTAAATCTGATACTGTGTTTATGTTCAACACGGTAATGCCTCTACCGTTTTGGTTATTTCATTTATATACGCCTCTGCCTTGGCTACTTTGGTTAAAATTATTTACCGAATTACCAAAAACAAAAAAACTGTTTAAAAATACAATTAATAATTACGTCCTATATTTTTCTTGTCAACTAAACTCCACGCGACAAAAGCATTGAAAAAAAAACATAAAAAGTGAACGAGAAAAAAAGAAAATACACGCAGGTAATACTGCGCCGCCCACCTTCCTATCTTTACCTCTTATCGGCACCGCGTCTCCTTGATCTCTCTCAATTGGGTTTTCTGTGAATCTTGCGAAATCAGCAATCGCTGTGCTTTGTCTGAAGATTCTCTCTTTACGAATTTCAGGTAGGCTTATTAAGCCCTATATTTTAGATTTTGTACTCTTTCAATCCATTTAGAATCGATCTGAATTGGCATTAGACAAGCGATCATGGGCAAGCCCGAGAGAAAGGAAAAGATGAAGTTGAAGCAGAGGTTTAAAGGTGCCTTGAAGCGTCCTCAGGAGATCACCGTGTTTACTGGAAAATCTGACCCGGCACCGAATGCCAAATCTGACACGAACCCTAGCATAGCATCCTCCTCCAAGAAGAATTTTAAGAAGAAGGGTGCCTTGAAGCGACCTCGGGAGGCCGTGGTGGATACAGGTGTTCAAAATCCTGACTCGGAACCGAATGCTAAGTCTGACCCCAACCCTAGCATGGCATCTGGTTCATCTCCTGACAGGAGTGATAGGAGAAAGGAGAATGGCTCATCTCCTGACAGGAGTGATAAGAAAAACGAGTCTGGTGCATCTCCTGACAGGAGTGATAAGAAAAAGGAGTCTGGTTCATCTCCTGGTAGGAATGGTAAGGGAAAGTTGTCGGGTTCGTCTCCTGATAGGAATGGTAAGAGAAAGGTGTCCGGTTCATCTCCGGAGAGGAATGATAAGAGAACGGAGGAAACAGAGAAGAAATCGGATAGAAAGAAGGATGTGGAAAGGGATAGGAAGAAGTATGCTGTAAGTGACAGGAAGAAGGATGCTGTAAGGAACAGGTCAGAGAAAAGCTCTGGGTTTATTTTCATGTGTAGTGGGAAGACGAAATCGGAGTGTTACCAGTATCGGGTTTTCGGTTTGCCGAAGGGTAAATTGGAAAGCGTTAAGAAAATAAAACCTGGAACAAAGCTTTTCTTGTATGATTTTGATCTGAAGCTGTTGTATGGGGTGTACAAGGCGGCCTCCCATGGAGGACTGGACCTGGAGAGTGCTGCCTTCCGTGGCCGCTTCCCCGCTCAGGTAGCTTTGCCTTTGTTACTTTTTTAGTTCAATTTTCCTGTTAGAAAGAGATTTGATCGTTGTCACCTTGGCATGACATGTGTGGAGATTATCTCACCAGATGTCTTGTTAATTGTGGAAATGCTGTCTTTATTGAGTTGTGTTTTAGGCATGTTATTGGTACTTTACCAAGGATGGACACATCTTTGGCATTTTTTGACTCGAACATCTTGTCAGTAATGGAGGTTGTGTTCATCAGCGCAAGTTTGAGAAGGTTGTTTGCCTGGCTTGGATAATTAGTCTGATCCGACCTCATTGCGCCTGTAGTTAGTTTGTTTGATATGATTGGTCAGGTTCGCCTGATTTTACAATATTATGCCATCAAGTGAAAATTATACTAAAATTCATATCTAGTATGCTTATTTTGGATTTCTGTAGTTAACAGCCTGTGATCTGTCTTTGAGCTATATGCTTGGTTGGGCAGGTTGGATCAGGCATGTATCTGATACAACTTGCTTGAGTTAGCATCTAAATTCCTTGCTGATGTTTTGCCAAAACTGTAGGCTCCTGCTACCCTCTAGATCTTAAAACATCTCTTCCATTTAATATTCTATGTTGTTGCTTGGTCCAGCTATTCAATTTGTATGCCTTATTGCATCAAATATGATGCATGTATCATAGGAGACATGCCTATGTTTACTGCAATAGGGAATTCAGTGAGAGGAGGAATTTAGTGGCACTGCCTCTTGGTGGAACCAGATACACACTAACACCTGTTCAATATTCGTGAAGTGACCAATTCAAACTGTTTGAATTTTCTTTAATCTAAAGCCCCCTTTAGAGGGGCATGTCCCAATAACTGAAAATGTTATAATTGCCCTTTATTCTACATTTCAACACCCTCCTTTTTAGCTGCGTAGCTGCCCTCTTATCTCCAGAGTGAGACACCCTAAAAATTTACTACCCTCCTGCACCATGAAGGATTTGACCCGTTCCTTGTGGGGAAAGAGTGGCGTCCCTAAAGTTTGTCTGTGGCACCTTGGTCTGAACTGTACGCTATTATTGTGATATGTTTGTAGGAAAACGTCTATTCTGATGGCGAAGTAGTTCATAGATTGGCAGAGTAGAAGATCAAATGGTGCTTTATTAAAATGACTGCAAATGAGCTGGCAGTTTATGTACAACAACAACAACAACAAATCGTTTATTTCCAAATAAATTGGGGTAGGCTAGAAATGAAACTCAATCTGAATTCTGAAATAATAAGTCAATATAGATAATAATATTTAAATAGTAAAATCGTAGTAAAGATAGAAGTATAGTAATGATAATAATAATACTAATAATAATGATGATAATAATAATAATAAGAGCATGGCTAAAATAATATGCATAGTACACCCCATTTTGTACTATGCATATAGATATAGGTCATTAAATTGAGATTTAAGTTACTCAATAAATTCTTCATATGAAAATATTGTAGGAAATAAAATTTTGTGATTTTTAGTGCTTTCTAGCTATTTTTTAAATATTTTTTAAAAACAGTCCAGATTTAATACTACAAAAGTGTCATTTCTGGGCTGTTTTTAAAAAATATTTAAAAAATAGCAAGAAAGCTCTAAAAATCACGAAATTTTATTTTCTACAAGATTTTGATATGAAGAATTTATTGAGCAACTTAAATATCAATTTAATGACAAATTAAATACAAATGGGCGCATAGTACGTTATGTGGTGTACCATGCATATTATTTTAGCCATGCTCTAATAATAATAATAATAATAATAATAATAATAATAAAAATTATTCTATAAATCATAATTTTAGACTAGCTGGCGGTTTATGGACTGCTACAAAATGTGATCATAAGGTATGCGGTGGTCAATGGTCTAGATAAACCGAGGGAACCTGGAAAAAGACCTCGAATTGCTGTAGCATGGCTTGTAAAGGTGTGATTGTATGTTGAGGTGCAAGTGTGTTGTCTTGGTCAGAACAATCAAGAAACACATGTAAGAGGACCAATCAGTCAAAATTGGCCCAAGTGTTCGAGTCAAAAGTACCACGTTTGACCCTTCTAAATCTAGAACAAACAAGTCAGTAGGAAAGCAATGTGACTGAATTGAAAGAGACACCTCCTTACAAAGTGTGCTGCATTGAAGAACAACGCCGTTGCCCACCCGGACACAAAACAAGGTTGTGGGTGAAGTCGGCAATTTGAGGAATTGAGTCATGCGCCTAGAGATGAAATTATGTGCTATCACTATCAACAAGGACCTGGAATAGATGAGCAGCTATATAGCCGAGCATGCGTATCGCTTTGGCAGAATAACGATCGAATAGTGCATTTAAACTGATTTGTGTTTCAGGTGGATCAAGTTCTGTTGATGAAAGGCTGTAATGATCTAATGCATGTTCTTCCTCGGTGCCTACCAGTAAGGTTGCACGCCCTTTGCACTTATGACCTCGCACAAATTTCATCGACTAAAGCATAAGCCCTCGAGTCTGCGTTGTTGTATTTTTTCAGCAGTTAAGCATTAACAGGAATGTAGGGTTTGTTATGAGAAACTAGTGGTACTTTCGGTGTTATAGGCCTCGCAACAGAGGTGGTTTGTATGGGCTTCCTCGGCTGGACCGATCGACTGTGGTACCAGTCAGTGTTAGCTATCTGTGCCTCATGTAGACGTGCTAAACAAAACACATCAAGCAAGTCAATAGGCCTTTGAGATTGAACATCTCAACGAAGGTGTGGTTGCAACTTCGCAATGAAAATGCTCATGAGGTTGTGCGAAGAAAAACCACGCACTCGACTCACTAATTCTTCAAAGGTTACTTGGTAATCTAACATAGAGCCTGTTTGGGTGACACGAGATAATTGGCCTATCGGATCTTCGTACTCAGGACCGAATCGATATTGTAGGGCTGCTTTAATGTCCTCCCAAGAGTCGATCTTATGATTTGCGAGCATTCCTTGGTACCAACGGGAAGCTGGTGAATCAAGATTCATGGACGTGATGAGGAGGCAGTCTTCAAGAAGTGTGGCATAATACTGAAAGTATTGTTCAACATTAAAGAGCTAGTCGGTAAGGTTTCTTGATGCAAACCGCGGAAAGAGGGGGCGTAGTTTGTGGTCCACTGGTTGTGTGAGAAGTTGAACTTTTGGGTGAGGTGGTTGCTGGTCACGGGTTGCCAGAGTTGCATCGAGTTGTTTTTGTGTTTCTTTGCGAATTTGGGCAAACAAGGTAGGTAAAGCTTCGTTGCTAAATTTTGCTATAGCGGCATCCACGGTCAAATTCATGATAGCTTTCAGGTTTGTTATGGATTTATTGGTTTCCAAAAATTGCTTCTGTATGTGTTGAACTTAGCTCGCGTCTCCATGGCTCAGGACTCAACGAAAGCACCAATGTTAGGAGGTTAATTCAGAATTAGAGAGAAAATTAGGATTATGCAAGAGTCAACGAGAAAAGAGAGAAGAATAATAGTTAGTAATTTTTTTTAATTTTCACTGAAGGGTCAGTACAATTATATATAAAGGATAATGTTCCGTAGATACCACATTTGATATCAACTATCGATACTGATTTTATTATGCACCTTTAGTTGAGTTATCGTGCATATTATTTGAGTTATTATGCATGTTATATCATAACTATTTCAGTACAAAAAATAATATGTATAATTATTTCATTACAAAAAATAATATGCATAATAATTCAAATAATGTGCACGATAACTCAACTAAAAGTGCATAATAAAATCGATAACATGTATAACTATATTGTTACTAAAAATAACATGCATAATAACTCAAATAATGTGCACGATAACTCAACTAAAGGTGCATAATAAAATCGGTATCGATAGTCGGTATCAATATGGTATCTACGTATCAGCTTCCATATATAAAATAGGAAATATACAAAAAATATGAGAATCTCCAAATTAAGCAACTAAATAAACTATAACAACAATAATATTCTAATATCCTAATTTATTTTGATGAGATATCAATCTAGCCACTTAAGATATTATTATTGGTTGCATCATATGACCGGCAAGTGTATACAATTATTGATGCAACACATGACACTGAAGTTTTCTTAGATTTATTTATTTGAAACTTCATGTTACAAACAATTAACTAGAAGTGCTTTTTTATGAGCAGTTTTCAGATATTTGAAACTAATTTTGCTATACATGACATATGCATAGGTAAAATTCAGCATTGATGAAGACTGCTTGCCCATTCCTGAGAGTACATTCAAGAAAGCTATTATTGATAACTATGATAAGAACGGCAAGTTCACTGCTGAACTCAATTCTAAGCAGGTAAGCTGTGTGATCTTACCTAACTATTGTTGTGTTTTTGAAACTTCGACTGTATCTTTTATTTTACTTGTTCCAAATGAGCATGCCAATGCAATATAGATCCTTTATGCTAATCCGTAGATGCCTTGAATACACACCAAGTTGCAACGGTAGCATGTATCTCTATATAATTTTTTTCTTTATTGGAGACAACAAGGAGCCAAACACATACATATCTTCTCAATTTTCCGACTTTGAGATGTTCATTTGGTAGGTGAGAAGCTTGAAAGGCTTGTTTAAACCAATCACTCGGCCCCAGCCACCACCAAGGTCTCGTTCCCCACCCCGACAGACGACATACAGATCTGGATATGGGTCACATCACCCTGTGCGAACTGATGAACCACGTTACCTGCCACATGCTACGGACGAACGTTACATCATACGCGAGCCTGCACCAGCACCTCAGCCACATGAGGTGTACGCGCATTACCCACTGCCACCGGCGGAAACAAGGCATGTTGCTGACCGTTATTTGACTGATCCATTACGCCATGCGGCTCCTGCTGACCCAGCCCGCTATGCACATCCTGCTGACCCAGCCCGCTATGCACATCCTGCTGACCCAGCCCGCTATGCACATCCTGCTGACCCGTTACACTATGCACCTGCCGCTGACCCAGTGAGCTATGCCTCTTCTCGCAGTGATCCATACCAGCGTTCACACTACAAGGATGAGCGGTACTGACCTAATTTACAATGGCGATAAATAAATTATCCTGGTTTAAACAAGAAATGACTTGATGTAGCTTTCTTTTATGCTTTTAATTTCAGTGTTGTTTATAGAGGTTCCCCAGAGATGGCCCTCTTGAGAGATCACCATGGCAGTAGTGACTACAGAGCATTGTCGGCACAACAGGTGGACTCAGCAGATTACTACGATGACCCGTATTACCATGAGCAACAATTCTCTTACAGGAATGCAACTTATGCACCACCAGTTTCTTATCCAACACATTATACAAGAGCATATGACGTGGACCTGAGTCGAGACTATTTAGAACAACAGGCCCCTGTTGATATGCAAAATGCGCCCATTTCATCTCGCTACTCTTATGGCGGTCCCACTCACTCATATAGGTGATTTTGTGCCGTGTTAGCAGTTTACTGCACAAAATGTGGTCATAGCATGATGTTGTAATAACTTCATAGTGGATATGGCTGTGTTTTTAAGTGTACCTTGTGGATCATTTGTTGGCTAATACTTGGTAGTTGGTTCCTTTTGTTGTCTTGTGTTTTTATTGCCATTTTTTTTCGTATTGGTGAATCATTATGGTAAAGACCACATTGAAAATGTTTGCATGCAGTATGTTTTCTGTTGTTTCAAGAAACAAATGTTTAAGAAACAAGTGATTCTCAAGTTCGGAGGGAAGCAGAATTAGAAGAAGTTGAATTAAAGCAAATAATTAACTGACTTTTCGCTAGTCTTGAATAACGTTCTCTCATTTTCGCACCTAAAACGTACGAAAGCATGAAGCATACATGAAGAAATGTAGTGTGTTTATTTTCACGGATTCTAGGTCAAAACAAGGGGTGTAAACGGGTTGTAGTTCGTTAATCCGTAAGATACTATTCACATTGTAGTGTTTTCAATCTTAATCAATCAATTAAAAATAAAAATCATCAGATTCATATTTTTTTAGATTATCGGATTTTGTAGGTTTTATGAATTTCACTGTTTCACACAATTTTTGTAATAACAAAATCAGCGAGTAAAAATTAGAAATAATTTAAATAGCATCAATTAGTAGTAAAATTAAATTTTAAAATATTGACAAAAAAGATAAGCTTCTAACGTCAACAAATTGGAACTTAAAAATAGAATATTTTTTTATTACAAGCAATATAATAGTCTAATATATTTAAAAGGTCGGTTGAATTTTACTTATATTTTATTTTACAACCAGTATCCATATATTGGATATCGATTCGACAAATAAAAACTGTAACTAATTATAAAAAATCGAAATTTGTATTTTTCGAATCGAATTGGTCGGGCCGGTCGGGTTAATCGAATTAGTCGAATTGAACTTACACCCCTATCATACAAGATAGCTCTCTTCGATGCAAGAGTTGTCATGAATTTTTTGGTTGGATGAGGAAAAAACTAGCGCAAGAAAACTTATTTTTATTTTCTCATGCAATGTTTTCATAATCCTTTACTTATGCTAAAGAATATTTTTTAATGCACATGGAAATATTTATTTTATTTTCTTTTATGTTACCATAAGAAAATAAAAGAAAAGGAGAAGGTTTTTAGGTATATATTTTTTATGTCCTTTTATCTATTTAAAAGAGAAAATTTGTATTTGTTTTACAAACTTTCAAATATAGCATGTATATTCATAAATTTTATGCACATGAGACATATATTTTTCTATTCTCTTATAAAAGAGATTTTTGGTATGAAATATTTATAGAATTTTATTTAAAATATATTTTCATATTTTTAAAGAGGGCTTATTTATTTTCTTTGTAAAAGAAAGAAATATGAACTTTTAATACTTTTTTTATAAAAGTTTATCTTTTCAAAATAAAGAAAACAATTATATTTCATTTTATGAATTTCAGATGCAATGCAATTTTTTTAATTTCTTTATTTGCACTTTTAATACTTTTATCTTTAGTAAAATAAAAGAAAATAATATTTATTTGATTTTTAATTTTCATAATGAAATAAATGTTCAAAGCATAGTGAAATATCAAACGTAAATGTAGAGCATGAATTTAGAAGAATCTACATAATTTAATTACATTTTTTTGTCTTTATTTACTATTTTTACATTAATATACAACATAAAATACAATGAGATTTAATATGGATCGTTTGATTTAATCCAGAGATTTGAATTTGGGTTGTCTGATCTTAAACAACCTTTTTCTCCATTTCTCTTCTCCAGACAGCATTGACTAAAGTCAACCATGGTGGCAACTGGCGCCAGAGATTGAAGCGCTGAGGGATCCATTGAAGCTTACATTTGACATCGTCTTGATGAAGAGAGTTGATTGGGCCCACTGTTGTCACCTTAAGGTCATTGGAGACGGCGGAGCTCCGCCATCTCTTCGGGCCTTGATTTGATTTCATTTTTTACATCAATTTGATTGATTCTAAAGCTTGGATTTGATCTTAATAAGTTCCAAAAACATGTTTGCATTGATTCTGACCTTTGAATTGGTTTAAACAATCGAATTTATCGAACTTAACTCATTGTTGGCTGGTTTGAGTTGAAATAGTAGTGGTTTGAATTCAATTTTGATTTTTAACGGCTCAGTTCAATTTCTTTTGATACATAGAGCTCATACAAACATGTTACAACATCAGGCAAGCATTTATTTGAATTAGCCATTATTGTTTTGGATTTGGTTCAGTTTGATTGCATTTAGGTCAATTCCAAGACTGATTAAGAGTTTCATGGCTAACCAATACCTTGAAATATCACAAAAGCATTGAGATATCCTTCTAAGAATCATGTAAACATCATACAAACATTCATATCAAGCTCAAGTTGAAAGTTCAAGTTTTGGTTCAATTCAGTTCAATTTAGGATCTAGTTGAGCACCATACCTTACTGATGCATAACAGTTAATTGAATGCAAGAAAATAAGTTTGATGATTGATTTTGTTTAGTTCAAATATTTGTTTCAATGATTGAAAGAGATAAAAGCTTGAAGAGACCAGAAAAAAACTCAAATAAGATCTGAAAGGAGTATTGGAGGTTTATGTGCATAATGCACAATTTCAAAATAGTTTTATTTGATTTTCAAACTTGAATTTCTTAAAATATGTACAAAGGTCAGATAGTTTGGAGATAGGAACTTGAATGTATACATGTCAGACTGCATATTTGTGCAAAGATTGAAATGCAAATCAAAGGGAAAATGATTCAAAGAAGAGGCTTAACTTCAACACCAGTGCAAATCTCGAACATAGAGTTTTTTTGTGGCTGATTTAGTTTTTATGTATGCAAATCGATTTTTGATGGCTAACATGAAGTATGAAGTTTAGATTCGTGTTAAGGAAGCCAAAGAAATACTTTTGTGAAAAAAGTGTTGAATTTGAATCATTAAAACTATTGTTTGTATTATAGTCATATTTTTTACCTCATTTTTCAAAATTAGCCCTAATTTGATTTACGTATTTCAAGAAAAATTTGGAAGATTTATACAACTATACTTTTACATCTTTGCAAAAGAAATTTTGATTTGGATAAGAGATCTGACTTGTAGAAAAAGATTAAATTTCTGGCAACTTTTGAACTTAAGACAGCAAAAGGGGAAAAGCTTCAAACTTGATTTCTATGGTTTTAATGTTGGAATTGAGACGTCAAATCCAATAAATAAAGTTTGGACTACGTTTTATATGATTAATATATATATCATACTATCACCACAAAAAGAACCTGCTGTAAATCCAGTAGTTCAATTGCGGCCGCAATAGCCCATCCTTGCGGCAGCAAGAGACTTGGCAGATTTCTTGTCAAGTTTGGATCCAAGTCAATTGCGATCGCAAGAGACCTGCGCACAGGCAAAAAACCTTGCCTTATTTTGTCGACATCTCTCTAACTTGTATTTCAAACAATACCAAATTTAAGGAATGTATTTGCAACAGTGAATATGATAATTTGGAAAAGAATTGAAGAGAATGTATTATCAAATATTCCAAATAATATTTGGTATTAATTATTGTATCTTTCCAAGATACGTTTTCACTAGTATAAAATGCGATGGGTCTTCAAGCATTACCAACATAAAATTATAGAACACATGTGTTGTGATTAGCCTCCAAGGTTGTACACCTGATAAAGACTCTGACGCTAAAGAGTACCTAACTGTCCTAGAGGAAAAGTTTGCCGTGAGTAAAAGGACAAAAGTTCGTACAATCATGTTCAAGCTTAATTCTTTAAAGTATAAGGGCAAAACTGGAATCAGGAGCACATCATTGAGATGATCAAGCTCCAACGTGCACTTCTATCGCACGATTTCAACATCTTGGATGAACTTCTCATAGAATACATTTTCATGTCTCTTCCACTCTCTTATAGTCAATTCAATATGACTTACAACTGTCTCAAGGAAACTTGGTCAGTGGCTGAACTTGAATCTCAGCTGGTACAAGAGGAGGAGAGGTAGAAATTGACTAAGGGAGAAGATGCTCATGTTATAACACCTGATTGCGAGAGAAAGAAAAGGCGAAATAATAGAAAAGGTAAAGAATCCATTAAGGAAGCTGCAGACAATAGTAAGAAGCAAAAAATGACAATACTTCTGAGAAACTAGAAGACAAGACCATTTGTCACTTCTGCAAGAAGCCGGAACACATACATATACACTGCTCCAACTACAATTTGTGGTTGAAGAAGAAAGATATGTGTTTTGGCTTAATTTGTTCTGAAGTTAATTTAAGTATCGTATCTAGATATTCTTGGTGGTTGGACTCAGGCGCAACATCTAACATCAGTATATCTATGCAAGACTGCTTAAACCTTCGAAAGTCAAGTAAGGCTGAACACTACATTAATGTCGGAGATGGGAGGAAGATTGAAGTTGAAGGCATATGAAAATTTAGATTATTATGTAAGACATAATTTTATTTTTATTTTGATGCATTAGTGGTTCCATCCTTTAGAAGGAACCAAATTTCTATTTCTTATTTGGACAAAAAATTGATATGTATGTTCATTTAGTAATAAAAAATTTAGTTTGCTTTGAAATTCAAAACAAGTTGCTTCCAGTTCTTTGTTTTCTTATGATAATTTTTATTTTCTTGAAACAGACACTTCACACTTATAAGCCCTACACATTGATAGTAGAAAGTGTAAATTAACTAAAGAGAACTCAGCTGCATTATGGCACAAGTGTTTGACACATATTTCTATGAAAATAATCAAAAGCCTTGTGTCTAATGAAATTTTCCAACCTTTAGATTTCACAGACTTAAAAGAATGTGTAAATTGCATAAAGAAAAAACAAACTATTAAACTCAAGTATGATGCCAAAAGCATTAATGATGTCTTAGAGTTGATACATAACGATATATGTGATTCTTTTCCAAAGGCCACAAGAAATGGTCATAGATATTTTATCACATTCATAGACGATCATTCAAGATATGGTCATATCTACTTGATTAAAGAAAAAACTAAAGCATTGGACATGTTCCAAAGTTTTAAAGAAGAAGTTGAGTTAAAATTAACAAACACATAAAAGCTATCAGATATGATAAAGGTGGTGAATACTACGGCATATATGACGACTCACAGGAACAATGTCCAGGACCATTTGCAAAATACTTGAAATAGTGTGGGATTGTGCCACATTATACATTGTCAGATTCACCTGCAATGAATAGTGTTGCTGAAAATCGCAATCACACTCTTAAAGACATGGTGAGGAGTATGATTGCTCATACTAATCTACCTAAGAATTTGTTGGGGGAAGCCTTAAAGATTGCAACATATATACTCAATAGAGTTTCAATTAAAGCAACTAACAAAAAAGATTTTCTTCTCTAAGTATT
This sequence comes from Eleocharis quinqueflora, assembly GCA_964058865.1. Taxonomy (NCBI): domain Eukaryota; kingdom Viridiplantae; phylum Streptophyta; class Magnoliopsida; order Poales; family Cyperaceae; genus Eleocharis; species Eleocharis quinqueflora. Next base: position 22,428 of record CAXKVX010001108.1, read on the forward strand.
TCATTTATGTATTGTAACCATTCACTAAAACACCACGAAGAAGCATATAGTACCACTATAAGTACTTCCTGTCCGAGTACTTAATTTATGAGTGATTATAATCAGAGTACTTCATTTATGGATGGTAACCTTTAAAGAAAACATCACAAAACATCATATTCTACAAGAGAAGTGTTTCTAATTAGAGTACTTCATTTATGAGTGGTAACCTTTCAAGAAAACTACACAAATCATCATATTTACTACGAGAAGAGCGTCTTCTCCGAGTACTTCATTTAAGTATTGTAAACAATGTATTAAACACCAGGAATAAGCATAGATTACCACTCGTAGTGCTTCATATCATAGTACTTAATTTATGAGTGATTCTGATAAGAGTACTGCATTTATGGGTGGTAACCATTAAAGAAAATATCACAAAGAATCTTATCCTACTACGAGACGTATTTTAGATCGGATTACTTCATTTATGAGTGGTAACGTTTCCAGAAAATCCCACAAAGCAACATAGCATACTACCAGAAGTATTTCTTCTTTGAATACTTCATTTAATGGTGGTAACCATTCACTAAAACACCACAAAAAATCATAGAATCTCACTCTATGTGCTTCATGTCCGAGTACATCATTTATGGGCGGTATACAACGAAGAAAACACCACAAAGCATCTTATCCTACTATGAGAAGTGTTTCTGATCAGAGTACTTCATTTATGAGTGGTAACCTTTCAAGAAAACTCCACAAAGCATCACAACTTACTACACGATGAGTTTCTTCTCCGAGTACTTCATTTAAGTGTTGTAAATAATGAAAAAAAAACACCACGAATAAACATATATTACCACTCTAAGTGCTTAATGTCTGAGTACTTAATTTATGAGTGATTCTGATCAGAGTACCTCATTTATGGATGGTAACCATTAAAGAACACATCACAAAGCATCTTATCCTACTACGAGAAGTGTTTCTTATCTGATTATTTTGTTTATGGGTGGTAACCATTAAAGAAAACACCACAAAGCATCATATCCTACTATGAGAAGTGTTTCTGATCATAGTAATTCATTTATAAGTGGTAACCTTTCAAGAATACTCCACAAATGATCATTTCTAACTACGAGAAGAGTTTCTTCTCCGAGTACTACATTTTTGTGTTGTAAACAATGAATAAAACACCACGAAGAAGCAGTACCAATCTAAGTTCTTCATATACGAGTACTTAATTTATGAGTGATTCTGACCAGGATACGTCATTTAAGGGTAGTAATAAATAAAGAAAACATCACAAAGCATCTTAACCTACTACGAGAAGAGTTTATTATTTGAATAGTTCATTTATGTGTGGTAACCAATAAGGAAACACCACAAAGCATCATAACCTATATGTGAAGTGTTTCTAATTAGAGTACATCATTTATGAGTGGTAACCTTTCAAGAAAAAATCACAAAGCATCATATATTAGTACGAGAAGAGTTTAATCTCCGAGTACTTCATTTAAGTGTTGTAAATAATGAACAAAACACCATGAAGAAGCATAAATTACCACTCTAAGTGCTTCATGTCCTAGTACTTAATTTATGAGTGATTCTGATCGGATTACTTCATTTATGGGTGGTAACGTTTCAAGAAAATCCCACAAAGCATCATAGCCTACTACCAGAAGTATTTCTTCTTCGAGTACTTCATTTAATAGTGGTAACCATTCACTAAAACACCACGAAGAAGCATAGAATCTCACTCTATGTGCTTCATGACCGAGTACATCATTTATGGGCGGTATAAAACGAAGAAAACACCACAAAGCATCTTATTCTACTATGAGAAGTGTTTCTGATCAGAGTACTTCATTTATGAGTGGTAACATTTCAAGAAAACTGCACAAAGCATCATATCTTACTACGCGATGAGTTTCTTCTCCGAGTACTTCATTTAAGTGTTGTAAACAATGATTAAAACACCACGAATAAGCATATATTATCATTCTAAGTGCTTAATGTCCGAGTACTTAATTTATGAGTGATTATGATCAGAATACATTCTTATGGATGGTAACCATTAAAGAAAACATCACAAATCATCATATCCTACTACGAGACGTGTTTCTTATTTGAATACTTTATTTATGGGTGATAACCATTAAAGAAAACACCACAAAGCAACAAATCCTACTATGAGAATTGTTTATGATCAGATTAGTTCATTTATGAGTGTTAACCATTCAAGAAAACTCTACAGAGCGTCATATCTTACTACGAGAAGAGTTTCTTCTCTGAGTATTTCATTTAATGTTGTAACCATTCTCTAAAACGAGGAAGCATAAATTACCCATCTAAGTGCTTCATGTACGATTACTTAATTTATGAGTGATTCTGATCCGAGTACTTCATTTATGGATGGTAACCATTAAAGAAAACATCACAAAGCATCTTGTCCTACTAAGAGACGTGTTTCTTGTCTGAATACATTATTTATGAGTGATATCCATTAAAGAAAACACCACAAAGCATCATATGCTACTACAAGTATTGTTTCTGATCAGAGTAGTTCATTTATGAGTGTTAACCATTCAAGAAAACTCTACAAAGCGTCATATCTTACTACGAGACGAGTTTCTTCTCTGAGTATTTCATTTAATGTTGTAAACATTATCTAAAACAAAACGATGAAGCATAAATTACTCATCTAAGTGTTTCATGTACGAGTACCTAATTTATGAGAGATTCTGATCAGGGTAATTCATTTATGAGTGGTAATCAACAAAGAAAACATCACAAAATACCTTATCCTACTACGGGAAGTGTTTCTTATCTGATTATTTTGTTTATGAGTGGTAACCATTAAAGAAACACCACAAGCATCATATCCTACTATGAGAAGTGTTTCTGATCATAGTACTTCATTTATAAGTGGTAACCTTTCAAGAATACACCACAAATGATCATATCTTACTACGAGAAGAGTTTCTTCTCCGAGTACTTCATTTAAGTGTTGTAAACAATGAATAAAACACCACGAATAAGAAGTACCAATCTAAGTGCTTCATGTACGAGTACTTAATTTATGAGCGATTCTAATCAGGGTACTTCATTTAAGGGTGGTAATCAATAATGAAAACATCATAAAGCATCTTATCCTACCACAAGAAGTGCTTCTTATATGTTTACTTTATTTATGGGTGGAAACCATTAAAGAAAACAACACAAAACATTATATCTTACTACGAAAAGAGTTTCTTTTCTGAGTACTTAATTTAAGTGTTGTAAACAATTAAACACCACGAAGAAGCACATATTACCACTCTAAGTTCTTGATGTTAGGGTACTTAATTTACGAGTGATTCTGATCAGAGTACTTCATTTGTAGGTGGTAACCATTAAAGAAAACATCTCAAAGCATCTTATCCTACTACGAGAAGTGTTTCATATATGAATAGTTCATTTATGTGTGGTAACCACGTAGGAAACACCACAAAGCATCATATCCTACATGAGAAGTGTTTCTAATTAGAGTACTTCATTTATGAGTGGAAACCTTTCAAGAAAACTCCACAAAGCATCATATATTACTACGAGAAGAGTTTCTTCTCCGAGTACTTAATTTAAGTATTGTAAACAATGAATAAAACACCATGAAGAAGCATAGATTACCACTCTAAGTGCTTTATGTCCTAGTACTTAATTTATGAGTGATTCAGATCATAGTACTTCATTTATAGATGGTAACCATTAAATAAAACATCATAAAGAATCTTATTCTACTATGATAAGTGTTTCAAATCGGATACTTCATTTATGGGTGGTAACGTTTCAAGAAAATCCCACATAGCATCATAGCCTACTATCAGAAGTATTTCTACTTCGAGTACTTCATTTAATGGTGGTAACCATTCACCAAAACACCACAAAGAAGCATAGAATCTCAATCTATGTGCTTCACGTCCGAATACATCATTTATAGGCGATATACAATGAGGAAAACACCACAAAGCAGCTTATTCTACTATGAGAAGTGTTTTTGATCAGAGTACTTCATTTATGAGTGGTAACCTTTCAAGAAAACTCCATAAAACATCATATCTTACTAAGCGATGAGTTTCTTCTCCGATGACTTCATTTAAGTGTTGTAAACAATGAATAAAACACCACGAATAATCATATATTACCATTCTAAGTGCTTCATGTCCGAGTACTTAATTTATGAGTAATTCTGATCAGAGTACTTCATTTTTTTATGGTAACAATTAAAGAAAACATCACAAAGCATCTTATCCTACTAAGAGACGTGTTTCTTATCTGAATACTTTATTTATGGGTGATATCCATTAAGGAAAATACCACAATGCATCATATCCTACTATAAGTATTGTTTCTGATCAGAGTAGTTCATTTATGAGTGTTAGCCATTCAAGAAATTCTACAAAGCGTAATATCTTACTACGAGAAGAGTTTCTTCTCTGAGTATTTCATTTAATGTTGTAACCATTCACTAAAACACAACGAAGAAGCATAAAGTACCCATCTAAGTGCTTCATGTACTCGGACAAAGCATTTATGAGTGGTAACCTTTCGAGAAAACTCCACAAAGCATCATATATTACTACGAGAAGAGTTTCTTCTCCGAGTACTTAATTTAAGTATTGTAAACAATGAATAAAACACCATGAAGAAGCATAGATTACCACTCTAAGTGCTTTATGTCCTAGTACTTAATTTACGAGTGATACTGATCAGAGTACTTCATTTATGGATGGTAACCATTAAAGGAAACATCACAAACAATCTTATTCTACTATGAGAAGTGTTTCTTGTCTGAATACATTATTTATGAGTGATATCCATTAAAGAAAACACCACAAGCCTACTACAAGTATTGTTTCTGATCAGAGTACTTCATTTTATTGTGGTAACCATTCACTAAAACACCACGAAGAAGCCTAGATTCTCACTCGATGTGCTTCATGTCCGAGTACATCATTTATGGGCGGTATACAACGAAGAAAACACCACAAAGCAGCCAATTCTACTATGAGAAGTGTTTCTGATCATAGTATTTCATTGATAAGTGGTAACCTTTCAAGAATTCTCCACAAAGGATCATATCTTACTACAAGAAGAGTTTCTTCTCCGAGTACTTCATTTAAGTGTTGTAAACAATGAATGAAACACCACGAAGAAGCATTACCAATCTAAGTGCTTCATGTACGAGTAATTAATTTATGAGTGATTCTTATCAGGGTACTTCATTTAAGTGTAGTAATCAATAAAGAAAACATCACAAAACATCTTATCCTACCACGAGAAGGGTTTCTTATCTGTTTACTTTATTTATGGGTGGTAACCATTAAAGAAAACAGCACAAAACATCATATCTTACGACGAGAAGAGTTTCTTCTCTGAGTAATTCATTTAAGTGTTATAAACAATGAATAAAACAACACGAAGAAGCATAGATTACCACTCTAAGTTCTTTATATTAGGGTACTTAATTTACGAGTGATTCTGATCAGAGTACTTCATTTATGGGTGGTAAACATTAAAGAAAACATCTCAAAGCATCTTATCCTACTACGAGAAGTGTTTCTTATATGAATAGTTCATTTATGTGTGGTAACCACGTAAGAAACAGCACAAAGCATCATATCCTACATGAGAAGTGTTTCTAATTAGAGTACTTCATTTATGAGTGGCAACATTTCAAGAAAACTCCACAAAGCATCATATATTACTACGAGAAGAGTTTTTTCTCTGAGTACTTAATTTAAGTGTTGTAAACAATGAATAAGCCACCATGAAGAAGTATAGATTACCACTCTAAGTGCTTCATGTCCTAGTACTTAATTTATGAGTGATTCTGATCAGAGTACTTCATTTATGGATGGTAACCATTAAAGAAAACATCATTAAGAATCGTATCCAACTATGAAAAGTGTTTCAGATCAGATTACTTCATTTATGGGTGGTAACGTTTCAAGAAAATACCACAAAGCATCATAGCCTACTATCAGAAGTATTTCTTCTTCGAGTACTTCATTTAATGGTGGTAAACACTCACCAAAACACCACGAAGAAGCATATAATCTCACTCGAAGTATTTCATGTCCGAGTACATCATTTATGGGCAGTATACAACGAAGAAAACATCTCAAAGCATCTTATCCTACTACGAGAAGTGTTTCTTATATGAATAGTTCATTTATGTGTGGTAACAACGTAAGAAACAGCACAAAGCATCATATCCTACATGAGAAGTGTTTCTAATTAGAGTACTTCATTTATGAGTGGTAAGCTTTCAAAAAAACTCCACATATCATCATATCTTACTACGCGATGAGTTTCTTCTCCGAGTACATCATGTAAGTGTTGTAAACAATGAATACACCACAAATAATCATATATTACCACTCTAAGTGATGCATGTCCGAGTACATAATTTATGAGTGATTCTGATCCGAGTAATTCATTTATGGATGGTAACCATTAAAGAAAACATCACAAAGCATCTTGTCCTACTAAGAGACGTGTTTATTGTCTGAATACATTATTTATGAGTGATATCCATTAAAGAAAACACCACAAGCCTACTACAAGTATTGTTTCTGATCAGAGTAGTTCATTTATGAGTGTTAACCATTCAAGAAAACTCTACAAATCGTCATATCTTACTACGAGACGAGTTTCTTCTCTGAGTATTTCATTTAATGTTGTAACCATTCTCTAAAACAAAACGATGAAGCATAAATTACTCATCTAAGTGCTTCATGTACGAGTACCTAATTTATGAGTGATTCTGATCAGGGTAATTCATTTATGAGTGCTAATCAACAAAGAAAACATCACAAAAAACCTTATCCTACTACGGGAAGTGTTTCTTATCTGATTGTTTTGTTTATGAGTGATAACCATTCAAAAACATCACAAAGCATCATATCCTACTATGAGAAGTGTTTCTGATCATAGTATTTCATTTATAAGTGGTAACCTTTCAAGAATACTCCACAAATGATCATATCTTACTACGAGAAGAGTTTCTTCTCCGAGTACTTCATTTAAGTGTTGTAAACAATGAATAAAACACCACGAATAAGCAGTACCAATCTAAATGCTTCATGTACGAGTACTTAATTTATGAGAGATTCTGATCAGGGTACTTCATTTATGGGTGGTAATCAGTAACGAAAACATCACAAAGCATCTTATCCTACCAAAAGAAGTGTTTCTTATCTGTTTACTTTATTTATGGGTGGAAACCATTAAAGAAAATAACACAAAACATCATATCTTACTACGAGAAGAGTTTCTTTTCTGAGTACTTCATTTATGTGTAGTAAACAATGAATAAAATACAACGAAGAAGCATAGATTACCACTCTAAGTTCTTCATGTTAGGGTACTTAATTTTTGAGTGATTCTGATCAGAGTGAGTGGTAACCATTAAAGAAAACATAACAAAGCATCTTATCCTAATACGAGAAGTGTTTCTTATCTGGATAGTTCATTTATGTATGGTAACCATTAAGAAAACACCATAAATCATCATATCCTACATGAGAAGTGTTTCTAATTAGAGTAATTCATTTATGAGTGATAACCTTTCGAGAAAACATCACAAAGCATCATATATTACTACAAGAAGAGTTTCTTCTCCAAGTACTTAATTTAAGTATTGTAAACAATGAATAAAACACCATGAAGAAGCATAGATTACCACTCTAAGTGCTTTATGTCCTAGTACTTAATTTATGAGTGATTCTGATCATAGTACTTCATTTATGGATGGTAACTATTAAAGAAAACATCACAAAGAATCTTATTCTACTATGAGATGTGTTTCACATCGGATACTTCATTTATGGGTGGTAACGTTTCAAGAAAATCCCACAAAGCATCATAGCCTACTATTAGAAGTATTTCTTCTCCGAGTACTTCATTTTATGGTGGTAACCATTCACTAAAACACCACGAAGAAGCCTAGATTCTCACTGGATGTGCTTCATCTCCGACTACATCATTTATGGGCGTTATACAACGAAGAAAACACCACAAAGCAGCCAATTCTACTATGAGAAGTTTTTCTGATCAGAGTATTTCATTTACGAGTGGTAACCTTTCAGGAATTCTCCACAATGGATCATATCTTACTACGAGAAGAGTTTCTTCTCCGAGTACTTCAATTAAGTGTTGTAAACAATGAATAAAACACCACGAAGAAGCATTACTAATCTAAGTGCTTCATTTACGAGTACTTAATTTATGAGTGATTCTGATCAGGGTACTTCATTTAAGTGTGGTAATCAATAAAAAAAAACATCACAAAGCATCTTATCCTACCACGAGAAGTGTTTCTTATCTGTTTACTTTATTTATGGGTGGTAACCATTAAAGAAAAAACAACACAAAACATCATATCTTACTACGAGAAGAGTTTCTTCTCTGAGTACTTCATTTAAGTGTTATAAACAATGAATAAAACACCACGAAGAAGCATAGAATAACACTCTAAGTTCTTCATGTTAGGGTACTTAATTTACGAGTGATTCTGATCAGAGTACTTCATTTATGGGTGGTAACCATTAAAGAAAACATCGCAAAGCATCTTATCCTACTACGAGAAGTGTTTTTTATCTGGATAGTTTATTTATGTGTGTTAAACATTAAGGAAACACCACAAAGCATCATATCCTATATGAAAGTGTTTCTAATTAGAGTACTTCATTTATGAGTGGTAACATTTCAAGAAAACTCCACAAAGCATCATATATTACTACGAGAAGAGTTTCTTCTCCAAGTACTTCATTTAAGTATTGTAAACAATGAATAAAACACCATGAAGAAGCATAGATTACCACTCTAAGTGGTTCATGTCATAGTACTTAATTTATGAGTGATTCTGATCAAAGTACTACATTTATGGACGGTAACCATTAAAGAAAACATCACAAAGAATCGTATCCTACTAAGAAAAGTGTTTTAGATCAGATTACTTAATTTATGGGTGGTAACATTTCAAGAAAATCCTACAAAGCATCATAACCTACTACCAGAAGTATTTCATCTTCAAGTACTTTATTTATTGTTGGTAACCATTCACTAAAACACCACGAAGAAGTATAGAATCTCACTCTACGTGCTTCATGTCCGAGTACCTCATTTATGGGCGGTATACAACGAAGAAAACTCCACAAAGCATCTTATCCTAATATAACAAGTGTTTCTGATCAGAGTACTTCATTTACGAGTGGTAACCTTTCAAAAAAACTCCACAAAACATCATATTTTACTACGCGATGAGTTTCTTCATCGAGTACTTCATTTAAGTGTTGTAAACAATGAATAAAACACCACAAATAAGCATATATTACCACTCTAAGTGCTTAATGTCTGAGTACTTAATTTATGAGTGATTCTGATCAGAGTACTTCATTTATGGATGGTAACCATTAAAGAAAACATCACAAAGAATCTTATTCTACTATGAGAAGTGTTTCAGATCAGATACTTCATTTATGGGTGGTAACGTTTCAAGAAAATCCCACAAAGCATCATAGCCTACTATCAGAAGTATTTCTTTTTCGAGTACTTCATTTAGTTGTGGTAACTACTCACCAAAACACCACGAAGAAGCATAGAATCTCACTCGATATGGTAACTTTTAAAGAAAACATCACAAATCATCTTATCCTACTACGAGACGTGTTTCTTATCTGAATACTTTATTTATGGATGATAACCATTATAGAAAACTCCACAAAACATCTTATCCTAATATGAGAAGTGTTTCTAATCAGAGTACTTCATTTACGAGTGGTAACCTTTCAAGAAAACTCCACAAAGCATCATATCTTACTACACGATGAGTTTCTTCTCCGAGTACTTCATTTAAGTGTTGTAAACAATGAATAAAACACCACGAATAAGCATATATTACCACTCTAAGTGGTTAATGTCCGAGTACTTAATTTATGATTGATTCTGATCAGAGTACTTCATTTATGGATGGTAACCATTAAAGAAAACATCACAAAGCATCTTATCCTACTACGAGATGTGTTTCTTATTTGAATAATTTATTTATGGGTGATATCCATTAAAGAAAATACCACAAAACATCATATCCTACTATGAGAATTGATTCTGAGTTCACTTATCAGAATAGTTCATTTATGTGTGGTAACATTTTAACAAACTCCCACAAATCATCATATATTACTATTAGAAGAGTTTCTTCTTAGAGTACTTTATTTAAGTGTTGTGAACAATGAATAAAACACCATGAAGAAGCATAGATTACCACTCTAAGTGCTTCATGTCATAGTACTTAATTTATGAGTGATTCTAATCAGAGTACTTCATTTATGGGTGGTAATCATCAAAAGAAAACATCACAAAAAATCTTATCCTACTTCGAGAAGTGTTTCAGATCTGATTACTTCATTTATGGGTGGTAACGTTTCAAGAAAATCCCACAAAGCATCATAGCCTACTACCAGAAGTATTTTTTCTTCGAGTACTTAATTTTATGGTGGTAACCATTCACTAAAACACCATGGAGAAGATAAAATATCACTCTATGTGCTTCATGTCCGAGTACATCATTTATGAGCGGTATACAACGAAGAAAGCACCACAAAGTATCTTATCCTAATATGAGAAGTGTTTCTGATCAGAGTACTTCATTTACGAGTGGTAACCTTTCAAGAAAACTACACAAAAAATCACATCTTACTACGCGATGAGTTTCTTCTCCGAGTACTTCATTGAAGTGTTGTAAACAATGAATAAAACACCACGAATGAGAATATATTACCACTTTAAGTGCTAAATGTCCGAGTACTTAATTTATGAGTGATTCTGATCAGAGTACTTCATTTATGGATGGTAGCCATTAAAGAAAGCATCACAAAGCATCTTATCCTACTACGAGACGTGTTTCTTATTTGAATACTTTATTTATGGGTGATAACCATTAAAGAAAACACCACAAAGCATCATATCCTACTATGAGAATTGTTTCTGATCAGAGTAGTTCATTTATGAGTGGTAACATTTCAAAAAAACTCTACAAAGCGTCATATCTTACAACGAGAAGAGTTTATTCTCTGAGTATTTCATTTAATGTTGTAACCATTCACTAAAACACAACGAAGAAGCATGAAGTACCCAACTAAGTGCTTCATGTACGAGTACTTAATTTATAAGTGATTTTGATCAGGATAATTCCTTTATGGGTGGTAATCAATAAAGAAAACATCACAAAGCATCTTATCCTACCACGAGAAGTGTTTCTTATCTGTTTACTTAATTTATAGGTGGTAACCATTAAAGAAAACAACACAAGACATCATATCTTACTACGAAAAGAGTTTCTTCTCTGAGTACTTCATTTAAGTGTTGTAAACAATGAATAAAACACCACGAAGAAGCACAAATTACCACTCTAAGTTCTTCTTGTTAGGGTACTTAATTTACGAGTGATTCTGATCAGAGTACTTCATTTATGGGTGGAACCATTAAAGAAAACATCACAAAGCATCTTATCCTACTACAAGAAGTGTTTCTTATCTGAATAGTTCATTTATGTGTGGTAACCATTAAAGAAACACCACAAAACATCATATCCTACATGAGAAGTGTTTCTAATTAGAGTACTTCATTTATGAGTGGTAACCTTTCAAGAAAACTCCACAAAGCATCATATATTATTACGAGAAGAGTTTCTTCTCCGATTTAAGTGTTGTAAACAATGAATAAAACACCATGAAGAAGCATATATTACCACTCTAAGTGCTTCATATCCTAATACTTAATTTATGAGTGATTCTGATCAGAGTACTTCATTTATGGGTGGTAACCATTAAAAAAAACATCACAAAGAATATTATCCTATTATGAGAAGTGTTTCAGATCGGATTACCTCATTTATGGGTGGTAACGTTTCAAGAGAATCCCACAAAACATCATAGCCTACTATCAAAAGTATTTCTTCTTCGAGTACTTCATTTAATGGTGGTAACTATTCACTAAAACACCACGAAGATGCATTGAATATCACTCTATGTGCTTCATGTCCGAGTACATCATTTATGGGCGGTATACAACGAAGAAAATTCCACAAAGCATCTTATCCTAATATGAGAAGTGCTTCTGATCAGCGTACTTCATTACGAGTGGTAACCTTTCAAGAAAACTCCACAAAGCATCATATCTTACTACGTGATAAGTTTCTTCTCCGAGTACTTAATTTAAGTGTTGTAAACAATGAATAAGACACCATGAATAAGCATAAATTACCACTCTTAGTGCTTCATGTCCGAGTACTTAATTTATGAGTGATTCTGATCATAGTACTTCATTTATGAATGGTAACCAAGATTTTCTTAGTTAGGCTTTGAAGATTAAGCACCGGTCTCCTCGAAGTATGTTCTCCGAGACAGCTGTGTCTATGATGGTCGACTGCGTCAGCCCGTAAAAAATTGGAGAAATAAAACTGGAAGATTAAATCAGTTTGTTTTTGTTGTTGGTCACTGAAGAAAATGAAAAAGATAGAATGGAATCGTGTAAATTAAATACGTGTTTGTCTAAATATTGGGTCTGTTTGGCAACACCACTTTTGGATGGAATATTTCGAATACCGAAATAGAGACTTATTCCTATAATATAGTTTTGCCAAACACGTTTTGAAAAAATAGAATAGTGGTAAAAGAGATATTCTGGTATACCACCATATATATAGAATATCAGAAATATACTGTTCTATATGACTAAGCAATCAAATTTTCAATGTAATTAACAATTTAATATATTATGTAAAATTTTAACATTATTATTAATATTATTATATTATCTTATTATTATAATAATATTAATAAATTATTATTATTATTATTTTAAAATAATGCATATCATTATAATTTTATATTATTGCTATTATTATCACTATAATTATCATTATTATTTGATTATGTTGTATTATATTTGTAATTAACAATATTTTAGTATATTATATAATTTATTATTATTATAATTATATTATATTATCTTTATTATTAAAATAATATTAATAATTACTATTAATTATTATCATTTTATTATTTTAAAATAATGAAAATTATTTTACTTTTTAAATTATTGTGATTAATTGATTATTATCATTAGTATTATGTTGTATTATATTTGTACTTAACAATATTATAATATATTATATATACTTATTATTATTAATATTATTGTATTATCCATATTATTAAATAATATTAATAGTTAATATTAATTATTATTATTATCATTATTTCATTATTTTAATATATTGCATATTATTATAATTTTTATTATTATTATTATTACTACTATAATTATCATTATTATAATATTATGTTGTGTTACATTTGTAATTAGCAATATTATATATTCTTTATTATTATTATTATTATATTATCATTATTATTAAAATATTATTAATATTTACTATTAATTATTATTATTATATTATTACTATTATTATCATCATCAATATTTTTATTTTTATTTATTTTAGAAAATAATGCATATTATTAATTTATTATATTATTTAGTTTATTATTGTATCATTATTATATTATATCGTTATCGTTATTGTTATCATAATTATCAACATTTCTATTATTCTAATTGACACTTGCCAAACGACAATTTGTTCTTCTGAATAGTCAAGAATACCTTCTTCTACCATTATTTCAAAATCACATTATTTCTTACCACTCTTCTACTACTCTTCTAGTGCTATTATTTGATACTGACGAGGCTGAGAAGCTATCGAATGCTGATAAGAGGAGATCGTCAGATGCATGATTGAGTTCGTGCCTTCAGATCGTGTAGTGTTTTGATCAACAATAAATCAGAAAATTAGAGGTGATTGGCATCAGATCAGTTTGATGTGGTGTTGTGAGTTCTGATGATGAGCTGACCTTTCGAGTGAGTTGTCCATTTCGCATTTTACATAAGGGGATCAATGTTTATACTAATAAGCTGATATGTCGATCTGACAGAGCTATTGTGGGGTGATGAACTGGCAAGTGAAGTGCTGAGAATGAATGTGCCGAGTGGATTTGAGCTGAGATCGAGTCAGCTTGATAGGTATGAATTTGTTGAGATACTGACAGCTTGAGTTGTGATACTATCAGGAAACAATATAAAGAATATAGGGATGCCCAAGACTGATATTTGTTGGACTTAATTTTGGTGCAATTCAATTTAGGGTATGAACGAAATACCAAATCTCTAAACTACGACAAACAATTGCAATTCAAATAACAATTCTCTGTGCTACATGTTTGAAATAAATAGAGACAGAAGCGGAAGACTTACTGTCCATCTCCATCATCGACTCCTTTCTTGAAAAAACTTGAGAAGTTGTGGAGATGTCCTTGCACGAATATGGAAGGGTCGCCGACTAGTCCTTCCAAGCAATCACATGTCGTTATCCTTTCTCCGAGAGCACTAACGCCTCAACGGAGTATATCTACCAAATAAAGAGGTAGATGGTAGCTATGCACAACACATGCGCCCTATACAATTTTGTTTCAATTACCCGTAATGCTTGGAGAACTGGTGCTATTTATAAGGGTGCTAGTGTAATTGGAAAAATGCAAAATTAATTATCAAATATTCATGGAATATATGAAATTATATTATCTCCAATTCTTTTCCAAATTCTTCTGTTTACTTTTGTAAACATTTCCACGAAATTTGGTATGAAAGCTAGAATATCCAATCAGAAAGATAAGGATAAATCTAGGCAGTCAAAACTTGCCTTAGAGCGGGTCTCTTGCGGTCGCAATTAATCTCATTGCAGCTGCAATTGACTTGGCATTTCCAGACTTGGTAGGTTACTGCCAGATCTCTTGCGGACACAATGGTGGTTGTTGCGATCGCAATCAATATGCTGAAAATTAGCAGATTTGTTGCCAAACCTTTCCTACTCTATTGCGGACGCAAAAGATCTTATTGCGGCCGCAACAGACTTGTGTTTCTACTGTTTTGCTTGGGCTTTGATCCAATTTGAGTTGGGTTCAGTTCAGACAATATTTTTGACTTTACACTAATGCTAATATATAGTTTAATTAATTATAATTGGTCAATTAATAATTATAATTAATTTACTTTAATTATATATGCATTCGTGCCCAAAATCATGTTGAAACACGTATAATGCCTTGAATACTGAATTAATCACATTTACGGCATATCCATATATTACTCCTTGTAATATTAGATGACAGTACATGACATGTAGTAATCATATAACATGTAGTCCAAACTTTATTTATTGAAATTGACGTCTCAATTCCAACATTATTGGCATGATGGTATTGTACAAGGCTGTTCTCTGAGACTGATTGAGGAATAAGATGTAGTGGTAATTTCCATTGGTAATGATTTTTGGATGAGTTAGTTGGGATTAGATAATATGATTTTGTTGGGTTCCTAGTTGCTGATGGTGGTCGAGGGATTGATAATGACTTTCTTGGGTGTTCAGGATTGATCACATTTGCTGGGAAGGGATAAGTGCGACTGGCGATTTGCTCATGGACGTGTGTGAGGTTCAGCTGAGCTCTGATCGAGGGGTGATTTGATGATTACGAGGTACATATATAACCGAGCGATCTTGGGTCATATTCCACTTTAGTTCGCGTGCGAAGGCTAGCTAAGCAACGGAGATGCCGTTTGGTAGAAGCATAAGATGTCTTGTTGGTAATTGCGGGATATGTCGATGCCCAAATGTCATCCATCTAAATGAGATTTTGAAATGAGTGAAGATGAATTTAAGAAATCAGGGGTAACTCTAATTTTTTTATTGTGGTTAGATTTATTTAGAGGGCATTGTGTAGTTAGTAGCAATGACAGATCCAATGTGTAACAAGGGGCAAGTGCCCCCGAATTGTTTTGCAAAATAACTTTGTGTATTTGTATGATTTGTCAATTTTTTTTGCAAAATAATCATGTATATTTAAAATTTTGTGTTATTTTGCCTCTCCTAAAAAAATTATAGATCTTATTCCTTTGACAGAAATTATGAATCCGCTCCTAATTAGTAGTGAGCTTACTAATTTTGCAGGTTTGTTGGATTTTAGATTTAATTCCAAAGAATATCAAGTAGTGTAAGAGTTATAAATACTGAGAATGAGATGGTGATTTTTGTTATTTGAATTTTATACTTCGTTTTTCCATGAAAATGAAAATAACATACACTCTCTTATTATAAAAAATGTTACTGCAATTGCACATTGCAAATTATGAAAAATGAACATGAAAATGATCCAGTCTCCAACCCAAAAATCCGTCTGAATAACTTTGGTTCTTCTAAAATTTAAATTCTAAAATCAGGGTCTCGGTTCTGGAGATGGGTTCGGAGTTGAATCCGTTAAGTGCTAATCTGAATCCGACTTATGCCCACAAGGCCACAAGATGCACAATTCAGGGGCTAAGTTGATCACAGTTTTCCTGATCAGTGTGCTGTAGGCTGTAGCAAAAGCAAATTCAAGCGAATTCCATGGACCCCAATCCATGGTATCACTTTTGTTGATTGGATCCTGATACAATCCATCCTTATCCATATCCCGTTAGTTCTCCTGTAAAATTTCTGTGTAGCATCTTGTGTGTCTTCTGTTTGTTTAATAATATAAATCATACTGCCAATGAAATATCTTTTTTGTAATAACAAGATTTCAAAAGGATAAAAAATATATATGACTTGAATTTTGAAACCACTCTTTGTCATGTAAACCATTTTGCATACCGTAAGGTCTCACATGGAAGGAAATTACGTGCTGTAGTATTTTTTTTTTCTCAAGTATAAGAGGAAAAATTTAAGGCACTGCATATTTTTCTTTCATTTAGGAAAAAGAATATAATATATGATTAGGTTATAAAAGTAATAAATAATTAAATACAAATCAGAAATATTTTTTGAATAAATTCAGAAATATTTTTGCTTCAGCAAGATTTGTAAGGAATTGCACGAGTTGCTTAAGTGCTGATGCCACAAAAGAACAGACCTCTTATCCTTTAACATGAATCTGTACCGTCTATAAACGATCAACGATCAACGATCAACGCTCCCAAATCCCATTAACCTTTACATTGGCAATTCAAATTGGAACTACAATCGCAGTATCCTACGATTAAAGGCTTTACAGCAAAAGAAGAAACAGAGAAGAGTGTTGAAATCATATAATGTCTGGCCTAATCGATATATGGACATACGAATTTGCAAGGTTACGAGAGAGATCTGAAGAGAGATGTAATACCACCACCTCTGACAGTGGGTCCCAGAAGCAGTCTCTCATCGAAGTGTTCTCCTTTAAGAAGAGAGAAAATCTATCGGAGAAAACTGATGTTAGTACTAACTGTTTATCGGAGAGTGGAATTTGAATGCTTATGAACCGGATTGCTCCGACATGAATTCGTGATTGCTTATTTGTTTAGTTGTATCCTTCTTGTTGCTCTTTAATTTGATCATTTATTTTCCTTTTTGATGTAAATTAGTAAATACGCCGTTGTAGTTAGGCCTGCAGATCGTATTGTACAGGCCTTTTTCTTTTCAACAAAGAAATGGAAAATATCTGGCTTGTCTGAGTTTCTCATGTTGATAGTATTAATTTAATTTAATACATGATGGCTGGGTTCAGAAAAGAACCATAATTTTTTTAAGGAAAGTATGCATAGTGCATAGCCTAGAATTTGCATTAAAAATTAAAAGAAGTTTACACTATGTAATCCGTTATTTGACAAGATAAAAAGCATGAAAAAGAAAAGCAAAATACAAAACCAATCCCTATGGAAGTGAACACCACAGAAGTTGCTCGATGAAATGCCTGACCGAACTTCAGATATCTTGGCTTTGTTAACTTTAATTAATAAACAATTTCTATCTTCAGTGTGGAAGAATTAAATAGCATATACTAGGCAGTTATGACTGTAATTTGGTTATTTTGCTTTTAGAAATGTTTATTATGGTAACCTGAGAAAAAACTTCTTTAGTTCCTCCAGAATTGCATTGAGTTTCCTCTTTTATTCATTTTTTTTGTTTCTAAGAAGCTTTAGTACTACACCCCTGATCTGTGAATAATCCACACTTAATTCCATTTTATGGATCATCTGGATTGATCTCGGAAAGGACATATTCCAGTTAATTTGATTTCAGGCAATTTATCAAACTATATATTGAAATTTTAGTTCTATACTTGAAAATACCCAAACTTTTGAATTACAACTCAGATAACTCCAAACACGAGACTAGAGATTAATTGGTACTTTTTGGTACCAAAAATGTCTTGACTTCGATCTCTTCTTGCAATGATTTTGGGTTTTTAGTTCAATTAGTAATATTCATGTGCATTGCTACTAGGACATCTTCATTTTGGTATCAACATGGCCAATAAGGAGAAACACCTTCATTTTCCCTGAACCGCCTCTAGGCTAAATCCCATTTTTTTTCTAGTTTGTTTCCGGATCTTTACTTTCGTTGCTCCTTGCCAATTTCACATGCAATGTATTTCATTTGAGTTCCTACAGTATTCAATATCAGCTCCGATTGAATATCATAATTTTAAAAAGAAAATCACTTTCATTGCATGCACATGCATGTTTGTAAGCATGCATGTATGGTACAACTGGAAATCAAAAGGCAAAAAAGAAGATGACACTATAATGTTGTTTTGATTATTAGTAAAACAAATGTTCAAATAATGTATATTTAGAAATAA
This sequence comes from Eleocharis quinqueflora, assembly GCA_964058865.1. Lineage (NCBI taxonomy): Eukaryota > Viridiplantae > Streptophyta > Magnoliopsida > Poales > Cyperaceae > Eleocharis > Eleocharis quinqueflora. The sequence continues at coordinate 41,168 of CAXKVX010001108.1, forward strand.
TAAATAAAATCCGACTTTCTTTTAAACATTGCTCCAATCAAGGATAATAATAGAAAAATAACCAAATAATGATATGAATGCTATTGAAAAATGCCAAAGAATTTTCTGAAAGAGCTTGAAGTCATTTCATTTAATAAACTTGAATTTACAAATTATTCATGTATGTAAAACTAAAAATGTAGAGGCTATCAATGGATTTTAAAAAATCCATGCCAATTGTAGATTTGTAGTGATATAACTGTCAACAGTCAACGGTAAGAATCATCCTGAAACACAAACAATTATTAGTAAGAAAGAGATGATATGTATTTTAATTCTTTGTGTTCAAGGTTATATCCAATTGAGTTCATTACTATCAGATAAAATAAAGTATAATTGCAATTTAACCTATGATGGTTTGAAGGCACATAAATAAAAAAATGTATAACAGATAAATCAGAGAAAATATTAAAAAGGAAAAGTAGGAAGTGCCTTTGGAGCAAAATCCAAAAAGAGCTTCTCTTGAAAGATCTTACATTGAATTAAATCAGAAACCCAAGTGTAATTTTCTAGAAGTTGTGAAATTTTATTATCATTTATGGGCTTATCCAAACATTAAAGCCTTTATCAAGCAAGTGTCAGAAAATTAAACATGAAATTACAAATTCAGATAATAAGCTTCTCAAGGCAGAATCAAAAGAACTAAACAAAAGAAGTGCAATATCATGTATGGATTGTATCCTAATAAACAAATGGTGCCTCCTAGTGTATAAATAACTAATAATCAGTTACTAACATCATGGTTCTGAAACTCGAAATCGGAATCGGATATTTGATCGCCGACTCGGAATCGGCAGAATCGGCCAGAATCGGATTGGTAACTCGGATTTTTTGGCAGAAGCCTTATTTTGTACGTAGCTAAAAAATAGAAAAAATTTTGATAAAAAATTTGTAAAAAAACTATGTTAATTAAGACAATATTATACTCACATAATTTACTAATTATATAATTTATTACAAAATTAATGTGCAAATTTTTGGACAAATTAAAATTGCACATTTATGTGCATTTTAGTTAATAGTGCGCATTAAAAATAGATCAAAATTTTTAAGCATATAAGGATAATCAAACATGTGCGATTTATATATCCTTAAAATTCTAGAGAAAATTAGAAAATTTTCAAGATAATTTTCATGTATAACTTCAAATGTTTGAGCCTCCAAACTATTTAAAATCAGATTTCATGAATTAAAAGCGAGATTATATATCTGAAATCTTTGGGTACAAATTGGAGGATTTAACCATCATTTCCAAAAATGGATGAATCTGGTCCATGTATAAAACAAGTGACAGATGGATCCCAACCCTCTCATGGCTCCCATAAGCCAAGTTCATTCACGATAGAACACCAAAAAATGTGATGGAATTTAATTGTGGCAGATATAGCTGTTTCATTTATGGACAAACATGGCTCACCTATACCACTACATAGAAATAACCCCCTTCCTTTGATGTAGGTACACTAGGCTCAAGAAAAATAAAAATATAGAAACCTTTGAACTAGTGTTGACGAATAGATGGCAGCCACGTGCCCCACTAATCTCTCCTCATAACCTCTTCTACATTTCTCTCTCCTGCTTTATCCTTTCCTCTCTCTCTATTTTCCTACTCGACAGAACCATGAAAAAGGAAAAAAATGGTGACAACAGCGATCCGTTCGCCGAAACTCGACTGATTCGACAGGAATCGTGTAAACTCGGCTGACTCAGTAGGAAAACTCGGTTGACTCGACCGATTCAACGTTGTTCATCCAAGTTTTGCCCAAAAACTCGCACAGGAGCGAGAATCGGGTAAAACTCGGTCCAGACATGACCGATTCCGAGTTGAATCGGCCGAGTTTCAGAACCATGTTAACATATCATCAATTCAATAACTATCTTTACTCCGAAGTTAATCATTATTTCAATCAACCACCATAACATCATGCCTTTTAGAACCTTTTTGCGATTTAATGTTTTGAGAAAAAAGAAACATTTAATTGTTAGAAGGTAATGTTGTATAAGTAATTTCTTAAAGTTCAAATGCAAAAAAGGAGAATGAGACAAAATATTAAAAGGAGAAAAAAGCAACCAATTAGAAAGTTAATATAACAATAATAAATCGATGATAATTTGATATCCAAAGTACTTACCTCTAGATTAGAACCAATAGTTAACAAGATTTTGGAACCATCACAATCTGCTTTTATGAAACACAGGTTTATATTAGACAATGTGATTTGTACATCTGAAATTGTTCACTCTACCAAAGTAATGAAAGAGGAAGGAATAATCTTGAAAATAGATTTTGAAAATGCCTATGATAGAGTCAATTGGACCTTTTTGATAGAGTTGTTGCAGCAAAGAGGATTCCCCTCTAAATGGGTAATGTGGATAATAAACCTATTAGAAGGGGGGAAGTCTGTGTTAATATAAATGGGCAGTTATCCTCATATTTTGAAACCAAGAGACGGCTAAAACAAGGAGATCCTTTGTCTCCCCTGTTATTTAATTTGGTTGCAGATGCCTTTAATCTCATGATGATAAAAGCAAGGAACAATGGACTGATCAAGGGGTTAGGACATGTGCTAGAAGAGGGGAGACAGATAACTCACCTCCAATATGCTGACGACACCATAATTTTCTGCCAAGCTGAGGAAAAGATGACAATGACAATCAAATGGATTTTTGTGGCATATGAGGCTCTTACTGGTATGAAAGTTAATTTTGAAAAATGTGAGATATACCCAATTAATATAAAAAATGATAAGGTAAATAAGCTGTCTCAGATATTTGGGTGTAAAGTGGCTAAGTGGCCATTGGCTTACTTAGGCATACCCATTCATTGGAAGAAAACAAAGCCTAAAGATTGGGAGCCCCTAATTGAAAGGTTTCAAAGTAAACTACAGGGTTAGAAGGGTTCATTATTATCCATGGGGGGAAGGTTAATTTTGCTAAATAGTGTATTATCATCCCTTCCCATTTATCTGATGAGTGTTCATATGATGCCAGCAAAAGTGAGACAACATATTGATAAAATGATAAGGAAATTTATCTGGCAATCAAAAATTCAACTCAGTAATTGGGAAGGGATCTGTAGACCTAAGGATCAAGGGGGGTGGGGGTAGTTAATCTCTTAGATATGAATGTTTTCTTGATGTGCAAGTGGCTTTGGAAATTGAAAGACCCTAATTATACAGGTTGGTGGAAGATTATTTTAGATATAAAATATAAGAATAAAACCAATAAAGCCAACTGGTCTCTATTTTGGAAGAATCTCAAAAAGTATGAAGACATAATAAACATAAACAGAATCATGGTGATAGGAAATGGGGAACATACTCAATTCTAGCAAGACTTCTGATGCGGATCATGTGCTTTACAGGTCTAATTTAGTGATCTATATAGGATCTGTACAACCACCAACATCACTGTAGCTGAGTTAGCAACAAACGATTTTGAGATACTCAAATTTAAAAGACAATTATCATGTAGGCTAAGAGAATTATATAGTGATTTACAGATCTTAGTATATACAAAATTTCCACTCAGCTCAATTACTGATAGGGTCAGATGGCAAGACAAGGAGATAGGCCATTTTAAATGCAGAGATGTATACTATTGGCTAACTAATAGGGGAGTAAGATGCAAAATCTCAGCTTATATATGGAAATTGCATATCTCATTGAAAATCCAGGTTTTTACATGGCTAGTATATAAGAGGGAGATTTTAGTGAAGTCAAATCTCAGAAAAAAGGCTGGGATGGGTGCATGAAATGTGAATTTTGCGATGAGAATGAAAGCATAGATCACTTGTTCTTTAGATGTGTAAACATGTAGAGAATTTGGGAGTGGGTTATGATTCAATTTGAAATTCACAAATGTCCTCATTCTCTGGAGGATTTACTGAAAATCATAGATGCACAAAACTAGTTGAGGAGAGAACCAATGATCATAATGGGCATAGCTATTATTTGGGTGTGTTGGCTCAACAGAAACGATTGCTGTTTCCAAAATGGTAAACAATTGCCAATTGAAACGTTCTGTGCAAAAGCTAAGAATTTAATTGATTATTGGTCAGGTGTTTGGAGTAACAAACTAAAATGTGATATGGTGCATTGGCTGAAAAATCAAGCTGCTGATCAGAATTGGTAAGGGACATGCAAGGAGCAAGCTAGGGGACGAGACACACAAATGGAAAAGGAGATAAGGAAGACTGGTGAAGATAGGATGCTACTGTTGACTGAAGATGCCACAATAAGGGTGCTGGACATGATCACATGATTATGATGTTCATTTTTTATACCTTACATTCATGTAATAAAGCGGATACGATGAGCTTAGATAGACTCACAAATATAGTGTTAATAGTGTTGAATGTGTTAGTAAGCATAGATATACATGGGGATTTTTGGGTTATACAAGGGTTGCTGGTACAGAGGGGAGCTAGTTTCGGGAAAGGAACTAAGCCTGGTTCATATAGAGTGAATAGATAATAATGGGGCGCCAGGGTCAGAAATGCATGGCACTGGCGCCGGTACAAACAGTGCTGGGTTTGGTGATTTGGGAAAACTGAGGGTGTATACTTCGTTTTTATGTTAATGAAAATGGAGTGGTGGGGCTGATCCCTACTTGTTTCAAAAAAAAAATCGATGATAATTAGAGAGAAAGCTCTTAACCAGAAGGAAGGAAAAGTTTTTTTACCTCCTCATCTTTGTTTGTGCCTCCTCCTCGATGCTTTTACCTTTTCAAATGATCTCAATTTGTTAGAAAGGAAGGAATTAATTAATTGAGGAGCAATCTATTACATGAAGCCAAAAAATTGAAATAAACGACATAAATTTCAAATAACCAAGCAAAGGGATAGATTCTTGCAATCACAGTGGAGAGACAAAAAGTCTAATATATCTTCATAATTAAAATATAATTAAAATCAAGGAAATTAGTAGTAAAGCGAGCTACAATTGTTGTGTCAATCCTTGAAGTACCTGATATTATTAATGCTTCTGTTGGTGTCTTAAAGAGAATTCGACTTGAGGGTAAGGTTTTTGGATTGTCGGATTGAGAGAAACAGGGAAGGTGATAATTTCGAAGAGCAGAACCAACAAGAAAAGGAGAGCAGAACCGACGACAATGAAGTCTTGTGCTAGAGTTAGAGGTGAAGAGATCAAGAGGCATGAAGAGATATGGAGGGAGGTGAAGAGATCAGATAGGAGTATGAAATAATAATGGCAATATATCAGATAAAGAGGAAATGCATGACAAAAGACTGGAAGTCGAATAGAAAGAGACGAAGCAACGCACGAGGAGAAGATGTATCAACAACGTTGAGTTGCCTAGACTCGGTGTACACACAGTGCACCAAATTAAATGTGACGTGTCAGCGTGTCTGAAAACCTAGACATGCAGAACTGGACACGCATACAACAAAAATTAAACATTGTAGTGGCGTGTCGACGTGTCTGAAAATTTTTGACACGCCGACACTGAGCAAGAATTATATATAGTATTGATATAATGATATCTAGGAATTAAAATTTTCTTTTGTAACTAATGAATTTATAATGAAAATACTATGTACGTTATAGATATGGTTAAAAGAACAAAACTTCTGAGAGACTAAATCTTATTTCTATATTATGTCTTCCACACAAGTGTGTCAATCAACAACTAACGAAATCTCTATGTATAGACTAGAGAAAGCAAAATAAAACGTCTATAATACGTAAGAAAGTTAATACACAAATTAAATTAGAGGAGATGGAGGAAGTGGAAAAGGTGAAACGTCTACTATTTATTATTTCATGGCACTCCCATTTAGACATTTTATCTTATATTATACACGATTAATATTGTACTATAAGAAAAAATATTTTATCTTATATTATACACGGTTAATATTGTACTACAAGAAAAAAAAATTGGTACTTCGGCCAATTTGAATTAACTAATACTTCTAAATTCTAAATCAGTTGTGTTGTCTCATTAAATCTTATAAAAAAATTCAGTGGGACAACTTAGTGAAGGAAAAAAAATAGTGCAACTTATTTAATACTTCTCAATTTAATGTATATCATTTAAGTTACGAATGCCAATTTATAGTGGAAGTTGGTCAAAAAAAATTGTTGGCAATGATGGTGTGAATAAGTTTGTCAAATAGTCGCTTGATATGATATGACAAGCATCTATCAAAATAGGTGAATTCTGTTATGGAACAAAAACAATATAAATCGTTGAATTTAAGTGATCTTATGGCTAATATGAATTTCAATCTCACGTTGCTACATTTGCTTTTTTTTATCAAGTTAATGAAACGTTGGATCAGAGACTAAATTGGCACAACCATTCATTTTTTTAATCCATAGCAGAACCTCTCATCAAAATATACTTATGTAGGATATGTGTTGACAAGAATTTTGGCGAGATATGCTTGATTCTATCATCTTTAATATATTCTTCTTTGATTTGAGTCTCTGTACAAATTGTTTTTATGTATATGTATTGCAAGTTATATTAGTGCTGAATTGTGATTGTTGAGTCTTTCTTGTTTGAATGCAAGTTGATAGCTTCAACTATCTTGGAGCGATCGAGGGTGTTTGTCTCGATCAGGGATGTTTGTGTCGATTTAGAGAGAGAGGCGACAGAAGGAGGTGAGATAGGGAGGAAGTGACGACAATAATACATATAGGCTTCATAGATTTAGGACAAAACAAAAATAGATTGAAATTTGTGGAAATAAAATTGAAATTTGATCTGAATGGCGGCACGAGAAGAGAAAGATACGACAAATAGGATTGAAATTTGTCGAAAATAGAATCAAAATTTGTAGTGGAGTCATTCTAAATATGTCTGAGCAAGGATAATACACGGCGAAAAACGAAATCCAGCCACTTAATTTGTAGTGTTAATTTCAAGGACTTAGATGATTAACAATCATTATTTAGATTCGAATAGTTAATCCTAAGGATGAGAACAATAAGATGCTTAATATAGAAGAAGAGATAGGTAGAACAATCTTACCTTAACTAAAAACACGCATCTTACTTGAACCCTCCCAAGTCCCAATCTCTCATTCCTAACTATTCTTTTATTCTTTGGGTGGTTCTGGTCTGCTCCTCAAATTATTGTACATTCATGATTAGTATACATTTAATGGTTGCAGTCAGTTATGATGATAAAAAATATTGCTATTTTTAATCTACTCTTCATTTAATGAGTAAATAAATAAGGATATTTTCGGTAGAAGAAAAAAATTATAAATAGAAAGACATTTAAATATATTTTGTGTACATGCAATCATTAAATTCTATTAGTGGGCACACTAAATACAGTAATATTATTCTGAGAATTTAAATGATTTTCTTTTGAAGCTAAATTGTTGAAGATGCAGAGATATTCACGAAATTACTAGGCCCATTAATTTTACTATGTGAATGCAATTCTTTTGGAAATAACTAAAACAAAAGAAATATTCACGGACCCAAATATCTCCTTCCTTCTCTCGCACCTTTCTTTTTTCCTATGACGAAAATGGAAAGCAAACCTCAATCAATGGTGTGAGGAGCAAAGAAATGACGGTTTCTCGGATAAGAACAGAAGAGTCGGTCACTCATACGGGAACGAAATGAAGGTCAGAGCAAGAATCTCCGACAACGAGATAGAATGATAAACCCTAGTTCATCCTAGAGTTCATCAAACGATAGGAAGAAAGGATAATACCATTTTTTCCTTTTCAAATCATTAAATCCAACAAATCCTGGCCGTGCATCTATTGGAGTACATCTTCTTTTTTAATTTTTTTATGTTGGTTTTATATGATGGGTTTTACGATCATTTGGTTAGTGTGGTTTTATTACCTTTTTGAATCTTGATTTACAGTTGAATTTTGATATTGATTCTTTTGCCGTCATTTTATTATCTGATTTAATCAACTGCCCAATTAAGCATATAATACCTAAAAGACAATTTTAACCTTTCTTAATCAAGGGTCCAAATTAAAGATGTACAACAACATAGGGATGTACCAAAATTTAGGGAGCACACCAGAACTACCCTTATTCTTTTGAAAAAAAAAATGCATCTTACTTGAACCCAGAAAATTTATTTGATATAGTTGTAATATGACGAGCCCAATACAAATTAATTACATCCCAATCCATTTAACCCGACTAGAAAATAACAACTTAACAAACCTCTCTATAGGTTTTCAATTGTATTTTTACTTGTATTTTTATCAGCACAGAATTTTAATTGCTTAAATTGAAATCTTTGACATGTTTCTTCTCATACAAGTAAAAATAACAAAAACTCCCATATATATGCTACAAACACTTTGATGTATTTGCAATGAAAATTAGCGTGCTAAAAAAAACTACTATGATGCATTTTCAATTTCCAAATGAAATATATTACTTGTTATTATAAGTTTGCAATTGTCCTATCTTAAATGTGCAATTCCTAGTAGTTGAAGTGTAGCTACATTTTATGCATATCATACATAAAAAAATGTTAAAATTGATGCACATCTTAATTTTTCATAGAGTGTCTTGAAATTTGCAACAATTCATATTTGTAGGTTTTGATTGAATATCAAGTATCATTCAAATTGTATGCTATTTTGCTATACAATCAATGTAGAGTTGTAGACTAACAACACTCGTGCAATTGTTTTCTTTTCTGTTTTTAAGATTCTTACATTTGATTTGAGAAATAAGATGTATATATTCTCAATAATCAAAGAAAGTCATTAGTGATTTTGATTATTCTAGACATAAATAAAATTTAGATAACAAAATAGGCTGAAGCAACGAAAACTCCGATCCAATTAAGAATAAGATCACTGAAAAAAAAGCAAATGATTTGTAAATTATGTACAAGATGCAGTCTAAGAAATTGAGGGTATTTTTTCAATATTGATATACTATAAGGTCTCATCTGCACTTTTTAGAATCTAGAACAGTAGAAGGCTAAAAACTAGAAGCCTTTAAGAAATTTCTATTTTGTTAACAAATGGTACAATTAATAATTAAAACGCACACGCAGCCCAGCGGACCCGATTTCTGGACCGATCCAAACCCGCGTTGCAAAGGATCCGATTCGCTCATCTCGCGCTAAGCGACTAAACAACACAACTGGCTTGCGCAAGAAGGCAATCGATATATAGATATTGCTAATAAAAAAGGCTGGCCCACTGGAGGCATCCAATTCAAATATCTAAAATTCGCAAACCCTAATTTAATGTCACGCAATCCGACTCGGTACTCGCGACTCTTCGATCAAGATATAAGGAGCCCAGTGGACCGGGCTCAGAGCCCAAACCCGACTACATTCAGCGCCGCTTCTCTCTTCACCATTCTCTCTCTCTCTGTTCTCTGTTCTCCTCTCTCTTGTTCTCGCTCGAGATATTTCTAGGGTTTGCTTTTGCGTGTCGGGCTGCGACCCATCTCCAGCCCAAATCTAGGGTTTCAATCCATCCGGCTCGGCTCGATCCGCCCCTCCCGCCTTTTCTCTCCGGTACGGATCTCTTCTCTCTTTCTCCCTCCCCCTCTCTCTCATCGGTTGTTTTTGTTTCTTTCTGTTTTGTTCCTCTCTCTTTGCACCAGTATCTGATTGGGTTTAGGGTTTGTATGGGGGTTTCAATTACTCGAATTAGTCTATCTCCTTTGGAGATCTGGAGTTCTACGAACAATCGTCAATTGACATGTCGATTTACGGGTATCGAGACCCATATGGAAGCAGCAATGGAAGAAAAGCCCGTCTATTCTCTTCATAAAGGTACAGTGGTGGGTTGCTTCGTCTATGTCGAGGCAGCCCAAGCCCAATTATGCACCGCTACGCGTACCTTCAGCATTTCATCGAGCACCTTGAGTGCAATCCACGTGTCATATGAAAATCGAAACTGTCGTTCTTTTCTTTCCGCAATTATAATTTCGTACTCGTAGTTTTTCTTTGTACAATTTATTATGCTTCTCTAGTATTTTTTTGGGTACACGAATCGGAATCTTCATAGTATTTTCTACCAAAATAGTGAGGAACGAAACTTTCTTGCAATCTATATAGTAATCGATACTTATATTCTCTTAAATATGTTTGAAATGTCAAACTGATAGTTAGAAATTCAGTTTAAAAGAAGGGAGCGCCCAACTCTCTGTAATTCATGTCTAGAAAATTATGCCTTTTGATCTTTAGACAGTTCAGTGCTACACTTCTAAAGCTCGGATTGAAAGTTTGTGGTTGCTGCAAATATTATTCATGCAAACTCTTTCTAGTTTAATTTGAAGTACAAGTTTTATTAAATTCCTGGACCAAAAGGATGCAAGCATAATATTACTTTTTTCAACTTAATGGAGTATGTTGATCTTTCAGTTTTGTTATTAAGCAGCATCTTACAGCGTATGTTTACTTTCTATAGTATGCTTATTCAATGCCTGTCTGAGGCCTTCATTAAATGTGAATATCAATATTTTAGTACTTCTCTTTAATTTCTTTCCCAAATCTAGCAACGTGGGCAGTTTACTTTTGCACATGAATCTGTGATCCAATTTTGTAGTCGGATGTTAGTTTTATTATGTTGTCTTGATATTTTTTTTTCTTTTTGGTCTGATATGGGTCTTTACCATTATTAGATAGTTTAGTATCAAATGTAACATTTAATTTGTAAAACAAGCAATATTGAATTATGTGTGCTTGACATGAATAATTTTTTACCCATAGTGCAGCATTTATCTGTATGGGTGATCCCACCATGTTGGTGCCATTAGGGTTTAGTCATGAGAATGGACCGTATAGCTCAGAATATACAGGAACAATGATACACTTCATTTTGTTTCCTTTGTGTAATTGAAATGTGTAGCTCTTTTTACTGACATATGTTTTTTCTTTCACAGATTAAGGCACAGGCTTATCATGATGGCTGAATTTTCTGATCATGAGCAGAACAGTCAGCTTGTTCTGCATGGAGAAATCGAGCAAGAACATATGCATGATCAGGAGCATGTGTATGTGCATGATCATGAGCAGGAGCAAGAGCAAGAGCAGGAGCAAGAGCAAGAGCAAGAGACAACTCCAACTGCAACTAGGGGGAGGAAAAAGAAATCCCTGGTGTGGCAGCATTTCAAAGTGGTCAATGGACCTGGCAAGATGAAGCGTGCATGTTGCAACCTCTGCAAGCAGACATTCGCATACAGCGATGGGTCAAAGGTTGCTGGCACTAGCCACCTCAAGCGTCACATCACCCTTGGGTCCTGCCCCATGCTTAAAGCCACCGATCGTGACCACCAGTACTTCCTCACCCCTGGTCCCTCCTCTGCCCAAACTCCAGACTACGCCATACCTGAAGTACGGCCAGCCAAGAGGCGATACCGTGTCTCTGGCTTCAGTGGGGCCACTTTTGATCACAACCTCAGCCTGAGCAACCTTGCTAAGATGGTCATCCTACATGACTATCCCCTCCATGTGGTCGAGCAGCCGGCATTTCTTGCCTTTGTGGAAAGTCTCCAGCCAAGGTTTCAGGTTCATGATGCAACTTCTGTGGAAGCTGAGGTTTTGTCTCTTTATCACAGGGAGAAGCACAACCTGATGCAAGTGTTTGGCTCTATTCCTGGCCGAATTAGCCTGGCTATCAGCCTATGGACCACCAGTCAGACTCTTGGTTATGTGGCACTGCATGGGCAGTTCATAGACAGCGACTGGAAGCTACATCGTAGAATGCTCAATTTTCTGATGGTAACCTCGCCTCATTCTGAAAATGCCCTTAGTGAGGCCATCGATGTCAGCCTTTCTAACTGGAACGTCAAGTCAAAGCTCTTCACCATTACACTTGACAACAACTGCTCTTCACATGATATCTACAGTGCAAACTTGCAGGACCACCTGTCGAACAAGGATGCTCTCTTGCTGAAGGGGCAGCTTTTTGTGGTGCGCTGCTATGCGCATGTGCTGAATGTGGTTGCTCAGGACGTGATTGCCTCTATCCATGGCATCATTTACAACATCCGTGAAAGTGTGAAGTTCATCAAGGCATCAGAATCACGTGAACAGAAGTTTGCTGAAATTGCATTACAGCTCCAAATCCCGAGTACCAAAACTCTTTCCCTCGACACCACCACTCAGTGGAATACAACCTACTCCATGCTATGTGCTGCTCTGGAGTACAAACAGGCATTTAATTTGCTTGAAACGTGCGATGATAACTACAACGAGGCTCCATCTGCTGAGGATTGGAGGAAAGTAGAGGTAGCTTGTGTGTTTCTTAAGCTGCTTTATGACTCGGCAAATGCTGTCAACAGCACAGAGGAGCCAACATCAAATATATTCTACCATGAAGCATGGAAGATCCAGCTCGAGCTGAAGGGTTCCATGCAGAGCAAGGATCCAGTAGTGAGCAGCATAGCGAGAGAGATGTATGAAAAGTTTGAGAAGTACTGGAGGGATTGTAACCTCATCCTGGCCATTGCTGTGGTGATGGATCCTCGGTACAAAATGAAGCTTGTTGATTTTAGTTTCAAGCGGATCTATGGTAGCGAAGAGGGACTGAAACATGTGAAAATGGTGGAGGATGCTCTCATGGATCTTTATAATGAGTATGTGGCCCAGCCTCTTCCTCTGACTCCAGCCTATGTTGAACAGCAGCAGCAAGAAGGTGCTAATGAGGCTATTGAGCAGCCTGTTGAGGCCAGTATGAATACTGAAAATAATACCAGTGTTGTCAATGCTGAGAATGGGGTACAGGAACACAAAAATGTTGGTGAACAAGAGAAGGAAGCTGAAGCTGACATGGGTGTGAAGATGGAGGTAGATGGTGGCGAAACCCCGGCTGAGGTTGAAATAGAGGCAAATAATAATGTCACAATACAGACAGAGGATATAGAGGTGACTAACAATGTTAGCATACAAATTGAAGAGGAGAACAATGACATCCAGCCTGCAGACCCAATCTCTGCTACTGGAGATGAGCTCCTTGATTTCGATATCTACCTATCTGAGATGGCGATGAACCAACCCAAGAAGCCTGAGTTGGAGCAGTACCTCGATGAAATGCTGCAACCACGCACAAATGATTTCAACATCTTGACTTGGTGGAAAATGAATTCATTCAAGTACCCCACACTCTCTAAACTTGCACAGGATATTCTGGCTATACCAATGGCAATGGCTGGTGGTGGGACCGGGTTGTCAGTCTTCAGCGCAGGAGGTGCAAACAGGGTTCTAGATGAGTACAGGAGCACCATGCGGCCAGACACGCTCGAGGCAATCTTCTGCGCTAAGGACTGGTTGCAGTTCATGCCGGCTACTGTTTTAGAGCCCACCAGTCCAGGACCGATGGCGCTTGTCAAGACGGAGATGTGAGCAGTGTTGCTTTGATGCGTAGTTCCTTTGTATCTTTATCATCAATTAGTCCTTTTTTACTTTAAGCTGGATTTGATATGTTCTAGACTTTTAGTGTTTGTTTAGAGTGTAGGATGAAATTAAGTACTGATTTTCTTTTTCCCGATTTACCTAGGTTAGTTTTTTCTCGTGTTTTTCTTCTCCTTACTAAAAGGTTCTATCAAATGTTGGCTTTAGGAGACACTTTTATGTGCAAATATTGTCATTTGGTTTCTCTTGACACTTCTGATGGGGAGTTGTGTAATTGGTACCGACATCATATTTCTTTGCTAGTTACGGTAGGATAGCATTGGTAAGTGTAGTCATTGGAGCGAACATTTCTGTTTGGAACTTGTAATTTTGCTTTATTTATTTTTATTTGTTCCTGTTCGTATAATTGTTTTCGAATTAGATCTTACTTGGGCGGGATCTTATGCCGTTTTGCGGCTCACTATGTCTTGTGCATAAATTAAGGTTTTTGTTTGGGCATCTTTAAAAAGCCTTGTCTGGCCATAAACGCGTCTAGTAGATGAGATTATTGGCTCTGGCTCTGTAGTTGCAGACTTGCAGCTTGCAAGGTACTCTTAAAGACGGACTCGAAGATTAATAGTTACACAAAAGAGGCTTTGGTTTCGCGTGAGATCACGCGTTAGTTATATTAGAAAAAATGAGAAGACAGAACATGAGGCATTGTATCATTGTTCTTGTGAAAATTCATTACTAAGTTACTGCATCGTTGAAGGGCAGTCCGATTCACGTAGTTTCTGCTTGCACGAGGTTCGAGAAATGGTCGGATCACTTTGGGTCATTGTACGCAATATTTTTCTGTATTTTTATAAGAGATTGTTTCTACGACTCAAACTCGTGACCTCATAGTTACAAGGCGACAGTTTTACCACTGCGTCAAGACTCCAAACCTATTTTGGATGCAACTGTTGTGCTGTATCGGGTCTTCATATGTTGCTATTGGTGGTATCTTTCGTTCTTCTTCTCTTTTTTTTAAACGATCGATTTCCATTTATATTTCATTCTATCACCAACTATGAAAAGGCGCAACCACCAATCAATAACACATCAATACGCCATTAGTAAAACGTACAACTTCAAAATGACAATATTCTAGTAAGGAAAAGAATATGAGCTGCCAAGTGTTTATGACACTCTCAGTGGAATTGTGGAGATACACATGCATAACAGCAGAAGCACTATATATAGGAGATTGCAAGTGTTTATCATAGTGACATCTGTCCTCCAACTCTCACTCTTATCCGTTCTCAGTATATACACGTACAAACAAAATATGAACCACACACACCTTATCTCATCCAGAAATCAAAATAATAACAAATTTTTAAAAAAAATTGAAGCTTCCGGCGAGGATTGAACTCGCGACCTTTTGCTTACTAAGCAAACGCAACAACCACTGTGCTACGGAAGCAACTGCACTTATGCAGTTGTGCTGGTGCACTTCATCAATCCTAACCAAAATGTCCCTTTAAATTGCCACCAAATAGATATGAGGTGGCACCACAAAAGCTTGCTCTCAGATAGATATGATGAGGTGGCACCACAAGCTTGCTCTCAGAAAATGTGAACACTGTTCTTTTAGTATGGCATTAATTCCTTCTGAAGTTCTGATTCTTATATTCTTTTTTACAACCTAGAATTCTCCACCATTCTCACTAGGTAAAGAGAGTAATTCAGTGCATCTTGTTGAAGCTGTTTGTGCACAGAAAGTCACATATAACGTGCTTCCACCATGCTCTTACAGTCTTACTGGTACTCTGATTGCTAGGTAGGACTGTGCATGCTTCGGAATTCTAATTAGTACTGGTACATGGTTTTCATCTCAGAATGAGTCTGAAACCCTGATTTCAGCCTGCTTGGCATGCTCAGATGGAAGCAAAGAGGCAATTGGATACAGCACTGACGACATTTGTGTTTGGTATATTCGGCTGTTCTTGTACTGTCAAAAATGAGAACCGTTCTTTGAGAAGTGTTGCAAGTTCTTCTCATGAGCCTCTTCTTAAGCTTAATTTTGTTCAATCTGCATAGGGTCCTTACTGTGTCCTTGAGGTGGATCCCAGAAGACAACGAGACGAACCAACTTTCATATTGGCGTCGTCTGTGATGACCCGGTGTATCGTTCATTCCAGTTATAAATATAAAGCATTCAACTATTCAAGTAGCCTCTTACGAAAAGTCAGTGTCTCTAAATTATTAGATCATTTTCATAATTATCTGATTTGAAAGTTGTTTTATGATCAAAGATTAGTTTATCACCTCAAATCTGTTATCAGCATTTGCCAAGCCTAAAATTTGCTTCTGTATAGAATAGCCAGTGAATCAATTGGTTAATTATGTACCAGTCCAATGCAAAAGGGAAGGTCCTATATAAACAACATAATCTAGTGCATTAAACAGACATAAGGAAATACGTTTGCCTCTTTGTGTCTTTGTCATCTATTACTTGTTTAGTAGTTGTTTACTTGAGATAGATGCCTGGATTTGTTTTTTTGTTTGGTATATGTTCTAGGCTTTGAAGTGCAGACATAAGGAAAATACACTTGCCTCTTTGTGTCTTTGTCATCTATTACTAGTTCAGTAGTTGTTTACTTCAGTTGAATTTGCTATTTTTCTTGGTATATGTCTAAACATTTGAAAGTACTTGTTTAGAATGTAGGAAGTTATTTAAGTACTATTTTTTTTAGAAAGAATTGAAGTCTTTGTCTCAAATTTTATTCAAATTTTGATTTAAAGTCTTTCATTGCTTCTTGTTGAATAAACATTAAATGGTATTTTTAGTGGGTTTTAATTTAGAAGTTAGTGGAAGATAAAAGGTCAAGAGTTTTTTGAAGTTGAAAGACCAAGGGGTGATATAGGAGATAGTGGAGTTTTATGGTCATAATTAGATTTTATTATTTTCAATTTTAGAAGAGCATGCTAATGCCTATAAATAGATTGTTCTTTTTATTGTAAGAAGACAACTTAAGAGAAGTATAAAAAGTTAAATAGTTCAAGTGAGTTTTATTAGAGAGAGTTGAAAAAGACTTGGAAATAATATAGTAGTAGTGGGTTAATTCGATCTTCAAATTGGTATCAGAGCCAATGGCGAATTTGACGGGTCAAATGCCGTTACCACGACTAACAAAGGCGAACTACGAGAACTGGAGCATTCAAATGAAAGCTCTTCTCGGATCTCAAGATGCATGGGAGGTGGTCGCAGAAGGTTTAGAAGAACCAACAAATACTACGGGATATATGGCGGCTCAAAACAAGGCGTTGAAAGAGGCGCGATCGAAGGATAAGGCGGCACTATACATGTTGTTCTGTGTCGTTGACGAGTCGGGCTTTGAGAAGATTGCCGGTGCAACTACTTCAAAAGAAGCGTGGGACATTTTAAGAAAAGTGTTCAAAGGAGCCGACCGAGTAAAGCAAGTGCGTCTCCAAACTCTTCGTGGCGAGTTGGAGAGCATGAAGATGAAGGAGTCGGAAAGTGTATCTGACTACATCACGCGTGTACAAGTCGTGGTGAATCAACTCATTCGTAATGGCGAAGCGTTAACCGATGCGCGAGTTGTGGAGAAGATTTTGAGATCATTAACCGACAATTTTGAGAATGTTGTGTGCGCAATAGAAGAGTCAAAAGACCTTGCGATGCTCACAGTCGACGAGCTCGCCGGTTCTCTCAAGGCACACGAGCAACGTAAGAAGAAGAAGAAGGAGGAGACACTCGAGCAAGCACTTCAAACCAAGGCGTCAATCAAAGATGAAAAGGTACTCTATTCTCAAAACTTTCGAGGTAGAGGACGTGGTAGTAGAGGTCGAGGAAATGGTCACGGTGGTAGAGGTCGTGGTCAAGATGGGTATTATGAGGAGAATGGGCAATCAAGCCAACAAAATTGGCGTGGAAGAGGACGCGGTCGTGGGAGAGGCGGCCGATCAAATTATTCCAACATCGAGTGCTACAAATGTCACAAATATGGTCACTATGCGAAGGATTGCAACTCTGACAAGTGTTACAATTGTGGCAAGGTGGGGCATTTCGCGAAAGAATGTCGAGTCGAGAAAAAGGTGGAAGAGACAACCAATCTAGCCACGGAAGATGAGGTGAAAGAAGGTTTACTCTTGATGGCTCACAACGAAGTCAACACCGACAACAACACGGTGTGGTACCTCGACTCAGGTGCAAGCAACCACATGTGTGGGAACAAACATTTGTTCAAGGAGATGCAAAAAGTTGAAGATGGACACGTATCTTTTGGAGATGCGTCGAAGGTCGAGGTCAAAGGCCAAGGTACGATTTGTTACTTACAAAAGGATGGCTTGATAGGATCAATCCAAAATGTGTATTACGTACCAGACCTCAAGACCAACATTTTGAGTATGGGGCAACTCATGGAGAAAGGTTACTCGGTACTTATGAAAGACCGAATACTACACTTGAAAGATAAGCAAAGATGCTTAGTCGCTAGAGTCGAGATGGGGAGGAATCGGATGTACAAACTCAATTTGAGAAATGTGCGAGAAAAATGTTTACGAGTCAATGTAGAAGACAAGGCGTCGCTGTGGCATCTCCGGTTTGGTCACCTACATCATGGTGGTCTAAAAGAGTTAGCAAAGAAGAACATGGTGCATGGGCTACCCGACATGGACTACGAGGGAAAATTTTGTGAAGAATGTGTGCTTGGCAAGCAAGCAAGAACCTCGTTTCAAAAGAAGGTCGAATATCGAGCTAAGCAACCTCTCGAGTTGATTCATACTGACATATGTGGACCAATTACCCCCGAATCTTTCAGCAGTAAAAGGTATTTCATTTCCTTTATCGATGATTTCTCACGAAAAACTTGGGTTTATTTTCTGAAAGAAAAGTCCGAGGCATTTGAGGTGTTTAAAAAGTTCAAAGTGATGGTGGAGAAGGCGACTGGTAGGTACATCAAAGCCGTACGATCCGATAGAGGTGGCGAGTATACTTCGACAGCTTTCATGGAGTATTGCGAGGAGCAAGGCATAAGGCGATTTCTAACTGTACCGTACACTCCTCAACAAAATGGTGTGACCGAGAGGAAGAACCGGACCATTCTCGACATGGTTCGGTCAATGCTCAAGAGCAAAAGGATGCCAAAGGAATTTTGGGCGGAAGCTGTGCAATGTGCCATCTATGTGCAAAATCGATGTCCACATGCGAAGTTGGATAATCAAACACCACAAGAGGCATGGAGCGGACAAAAGCCGACAGTTTCTCATCTCAAAGTGTTCGGTAGTGTGGCTTATGCACACGTACCGGATCAACGAAGAACGAAGCTTGAAGACAAAAGCAAAAGGTATATTTTTATTGGGTATGATGAGAAGACAAAAGGGTACAAGCTACTCGACCCGATAAGCAAGAAGGTGATGGTGAGTCGTGATGTCCGAGTAAATGAAGCAAGCGAGTGGGACTGGAACAATTCGACGGAAGTTATCATCGAAGTTGGAGAATCATCAGTCGTTGCACCAACAAGTATACCAACAAACTCCGAAACCACCGATGATGAAGATGAACCACGACAACCCAAAATGCGAAGTTTGCAAGATTTGTATGATTCGACAAATGAGGTACACCTTGTATGTCTTTTGGCAGATGCTGAAAATATCAGCTTTGAAGAGGCGGTGCGAGACAAAAAGTGGCAAACTGCCATGAACGAGGAGATTAATGCGATTGACCGCAACAACACATGGGAGCTAGCGGAATTGCCAAAAGGAAGTCAGCCTATTGGTGTGAAGTGGGTGTTCAAGAAAAAGATGAATGCTCAAGGCGAGATAGAACGTTACAAGGCGCGACTTGTTGCGAAGGGATACAAGCAAAAGGCAG
This sequence comes from Eleocharis quinqueflora, assembly GCA_964058865.1. NCBI lineage: Eukaryota > Viridiplantae > Streptophyta > Magnoliopsida > Poales > Cyperaceae > Eleocharis > Eleocharis quinqueflora. The sequence goes on from CAXKVX010001108.1 coordinate 60,402, forward strand.
GAATCGACTATGACGAGGTGTTTGCTCCTGTTGCAAGAATGGAGACAATCCGATTACTCATTTCACAAACTGCTCAATTCAAATGGCCGATATTTCAAATGGATGTCAAGTCAGCTTTCTTGAATGGTGTGCTCAAAGAAGATGTCTACATCGAACAACCACCCGGGTACATGAAAGTTGGAGAAGAGAAGAAGGTGCTAAAATTGAAGAAGGCGCTTTATGGGTTGAAGCAAGCACCGAGGGCATGGAATACACGTATCGATACATATTTCAAGGAGAACGGGTTCAAGCAATGTCCCTACGAGCATGCCCTTTACGTAAAGAAGAATGAAGGAAACATGTTATTTGTTGCTCTTTATGTTGATGACCTCATTTTTATGGGTAATAATGATGAGATGATAGAAGAGTTTAAGGGCACAATGACACAGGAATTTGAGATGACAGATTTGGACTTGATGAAGTTTTTTCTTGGTTTGGAGGTTAGACAAGTAGAGACAGGTATTTTTGTATCACAGGAGACATATGCAAATGAGATTTTGAAGAAGTACAAGATGACAAATTGCAACCCGGTATCAACACCAATGGAACCAGGTGCAAAACTCTCGAAATTCGATGGAGGAGAACGAGTTGACGCGAGCAAATATCGAAGTTTGGTGGGAAGTCTTCGCTATCTCACATGCACAAGGCCGGACCTTTCGTTAAGTGTCGGCATTGTAAGTCGGTTCATGGAGGAGCCGGTTTATTCACATTAGAAGGCGTTGAAGCGAATCCTACGGTACATCCAAGGAACGGTGTCACTCAGTTTGTTCTACTCGAAAGCAGAAGATTACAAGTTGGTTGGCTACTCCGATAGCGATTGGTGCGGAGACATAGACGATCGGAAAAGTACATCGGGATATGTGTTTTTTTTATGGGAGATACTGCATTTACTTGGCTTTCAAAGAAGCAACCGATCGTGACGCTCTCGACGTGTGAAGCTGAATATGTGGCAGCATCTTGGTGTGTATGTCATGCGATATGGCTTAGAAATTTGTTGAGCAAGATGGAGCTAAAGCAACTAGGTGCAAGTGTGATTCAAGTTGACAACAAATCAGCAATCGAGTTGGCAAAGAATCCGGTGAATCATGAGAGAAGCAAACACATCGATGTTCGTTTTCACTTTATCCGAGATCATGTGAAGGAAAGAAGTGTGGAATTGGTACATGTGGCAAGTCGGGATCAAGTTGCGGATATCTTCACAAAGCCGCTACCAAAAATACTTCTCGACAAATGCAAGAAGATGATTGGCATGACAGATGGTAGAAGCATTTAAGTTTATGGGGGAGTTTTGTTGAATAAACATTAAATGGTATTTTTAGTGGGTTTTAATTTAGAAGTTAGTGGAAGATAAAAGGTCAAGAGTTTTTTGAAGTTGAAAGACCAAGGGGTGATATAGGCGATAATGGGGTTTTATGGTCATAATTAGATTTTATTATTTTCAGTTTTAGAAGAACATGCTAATGCCTATAAATAGATTGTTCTTTTTATTGTAAGAAGACAACTTAAGAGAAATATAAAAAGTTAAATAGTTCAAGTGAGTTCTATTAGAGAGAGTTGAAAAAGACTTGGAAATAATATAGTAGTAGTGGGTTAATTCGATCTTCATAACCACTAGACCAAGAACTAGTTCTTATTAAAGTACTACTTGTTATGGATGTTGACTAGACTGTTAAGTTTAGTCCTGTTATCCCAGAAAAGGTTCTGTCAGTTGATGGCTTTAGGAGTTGTTTGTATGTGGCTATGTGCCAAAACTGCGGTACAATATAACCTTGTCATTACCTCTTTCTGACGGAGAGGTGTATAACTGGTACCGAATTTCATATTTTCTGACTGATTTTGGTGAATTTGATTGTTAAATGTGTTGTCATCTCATTGAAAACTTCTCTGTTTAGTTTTAATTTTCTGTATCTTTTGATTATTGTTTGTGTTCCGTATTATTTGTTTCAATTTTTAGTCCTACATTATGCTCCCCACTATCTGATTTGTGTAAAAAAAATTCTTTTGGGAACTCCTATATCCCTGCTCTAGTAATAACACCGCCAAAAAGATATTGGATAGTTATTATACCCAGAGGTTGTAAGATTTGTATGCTCACAATCTAGAGAAAATTGATGTAAAAGTCAGAATAGGAGTTACAAGGAGATCGCTTTACAAGAGAATAGTTATGTCATGGCTGTTTTGTGGTGATAGGCCTATGTGATTTTCCAGAAAACTACATAGGTTAGGATGTGGCAATAGCGAAAGTTATTTGCAAAATTAGGAGAATGTAGATATCACATTTGATATCAACTATCGATATTGATTTTATTATACATCTTTAGTTGAGTTATCGTGCACATTATTTGAGTTATTATGCATGTTATATAATAACTATTTCAGTACAAAAAATAACATGTATAATTATTTTCATTACAAAAAATAACATGCATAATAACTCAAATAATATACACGATAACTCAACTAAATGTGCATAATAAAATCGATAACATGTATAACTATTTAATTATAAAAAATAACATGCATAATAACTCAACTAAAAGTGCATAATAAAATCATATTAATAGTCGATATCAAATATGGTATCTACGTATCAGCTCCCTTGCAATTATAACCGAATGTCAAGGCGTTATAAAGAGTTCTCAGAAATTGGACCCAGAATTCGAATGCCTAGAGCTCATCAATAATTCGACTAATGAATCAAATATTGATTCTGGATCCATGTGGTATTGTATCAAGACCAGGAGTGGTATTGCTGGTAATTTCTTTGCTTTTCGTTTTTCAACAAGTTCTGATTATTCTACCACTAATCAATAACACATCAATACATCATTAATACAACATAGAAGACAATGAATAATACTAATAATAACTATAAGTGAAAGGAGGCGCGAACTGAGAAGACAGTTGATGGTCTTCTCTGTCGTAATCTAAGGCTCTTTCCCTGGTGAAAAAAAATGACCAAAACAGTTACAATTCAATGTAACTTACTAGGAATTTAAAGATTCAACATTATCTGAATACTATTCTTCTTTGACAGGCTATTCCATATATTCCATACAGAAGTTTCACCTGGCCAAATTTAAAGATCCAACATGTCTATTAAAAAATGAGAAAAATAGAACAAAATAAACGTGAGTTTACCTGGCCAAATGAGATGGTTCTGTACACTCCATCTGGTTTCAGAACCTAATTAATTTTAATATTATGTATTTATGTTTTGATTTGTTGTCAACGTGACTTTAATGTTGATGTGGATTTACATGTATTTTTTTCTATTTTCAAGGTTTTTTTTCATAAATTTTTTACTCTGTTGTTATCGTTAGTAGTTGTAAACATTAAAAAAATTGCATGTTTTTAACGTTTTGACTGTTAAACTAAACACAACGATCAACGCTAGAAAAAAATCTTTACATTTAATAAAAATATCATAAGACGCAACAGTTAACACAAGTTGCTATTTACATCATCGTTCGTACGTTTTGACAACTGCTGATACATACCAATCTATTTTCGCGTATCAGAAGGCCCGATATTAGATATAAACGCTCATTTTTCTAAATTTCTCTTCAAAAAAGTATAATCAAAGAAGCTACCTTCTACTAAAACGGACAACATAACATAAAAGCCCATCAAAAAGGCCCAATATTAAATCAGACTCCTCTCCCTCCCTCCTCGAAGTTTGAGACTCTGTGATCAAATAAGCAATAATCCGATAATACGACAAAACTCTTCCTCATCTCATCTCCATCATCAACTACTAAACACGATATAAAAATCCAAGGAAAATATAACAAAGAGTAGAAATCCAGTAAAGATCTGAAGCAAAAATGTCATGGCTAGCGAGATCTATTGCGAAAACTCTTCTTCCATCCGATGATGAAGAGGAGGAACAGGAGAAACCCTCCGCAACAACCTCCGCCGCCTCGGACACCGATGGAGAACCCCTTTCCCCGACGAAAGGGGTAAAGGATGATATCTCCGAGCTCACGCAAACCCTAACTCGCCAATTTCGCGGGATCGCATCGTTCCTTGCTCCGCCTCCTCAATTTCAATCAGAATCCAAAGCCGTACCTGGAGATGACGACGATTTGGATGCATCTGATCCGTCGAGAAAGATGCCAGGTGATGTCACTGATCGTATTAGAGTAGGTATTGTTTGTATGATTTTAGGTGTAGCATGTAGATCAGTGGAAATGAAGTTAAAAAGAGAATAATAGATTGGTAAAGGTTATTAAAGAGTAGAAGTACATCACTACTAATTAGTGAGAATTGAGTAGAGAAGGAACTGTTTGACTACTTCAACAACATTGTTTCAAGTTGAGATCAAAGCTTTACGTGCAGATAATGCATTAAATTGTAGAAGTAAATTCTTATTCATAAACTATACCCAGAAATAATGATCTCATTCCTACATTTTCTAAATTTCTACACTATATAGAGATAATGATTTCACACTCAAGAGTCCAGCAAGATGTGGTTGAAGTAATAAATATCAGTTGTGTCAAATCAATACCTGCAATTCTAGAAAGTTAGGATATTCTCTGTAACTACTGATTTAGAAGCCTGGCAGGTATTCGGAGTGACTTTGCTGAGATTGGGGGCAGAGTTCGGAGTGGAATATCTATGATATCAGAGCACGTGGCAGTTTCAGAGATAGCTAAAATTGCTTCAAGTTTTCTACCTCTTGGATCTGATGAGGATGATGAGGACATTGGTGTGGTTGGTGTGACCGAGGAGGTGTTGATGTTTGTGGAGGATATCTCGATGCAGCCAGGGACTTGGGTTGACTTCCCTTTGCTAGAGGAAGAGTGTGATGGTTTGTTTCTTCTACTCTTACAGTCTACATCATAGTTTTCAAAAGAGAAACATTCAAGTAACGTCTGCACAAATGACTGGGTGCTATTGGGTTTTTGTAAAACCATCTGGGGTTATTATGGACATTTATTTGTTTGTGAAGAGTTTATAGGGGGATTTTCTCCTTTTACTGGGCAGTAGGGAAACATTTTGTTTCTTCATGGACACACATGAAAGTTCCTAATTAAAGTGGTCAATCATAATATTGCGCTACATGTTTCTGTTCAAACAGGGAATCATAGAAATTTAGATGCAGTTAAGTGAAACTTTTGTACTACAGTTGCAACAAAGAAACATTTTAATATATAACACAACAGAACTTTTTATGGATACCCCATCCATGGTTTGTAAATTTTTGGCAGCGCATAGGTGTATATGTTGAAAAATTCTCTATGATTCTTATGCATGCTAGTGATCTGTGGTAGCCATTGAAATCCTTAAACTTGTTTATTGTGTAGAAAGGCGTAATAACTCTATTTGTCGCAACTACAACTACAGAAACAGTTAAATCCGTAGTGCTTTAAATTTCATACATTAGTTACCCAAGTACATTGATAACAATCACAGCTTGCTGTAATTATGTTATTACAAACTCTAAATCTTCAATGGCTAATCATAAATTGCAGCATACACTATTCAAATTCCATTTGTAGCAATCCATGGCTTGTGAAGATGAGTATGGTGGTGTGTACCAACCAAAATCCTTGGGAAGCTTGATTTGAAATTAATTATGAACCTTCCATTATATGCGACAGACTTTGAGATGTCAGATGTGCAACAAGAGCATGCTCTTGCGATGGAACAGCTTGTGCCAAGATTAGCAGCATTGAGGATTGAGCTCTGCCCAAACCACATGAGTGAAAGATGCTTTTGGAAAATTTATTTTATGCTTGTTTACCCTAGACTTGATGTGAAGGATGCTGAGCTGCTCTTTGCACCCCAGGTCTGTTTCCTCTCTATTTCAAGGTTATCTCTGTGGTGTTGATTGGTACGTATTGGGCAAGAACACTCGTCCTATAAATGTAGTCTACTTAATATGCAAAGCAGGAATTGTAGTTCTGCAAATTTTCAGCACTTTATATGTGATGTCAAATGGTTAATATCTTACACGGGAAAATGCCATATACACTAAAGATAAAAATTTCATCTGTTTTATGTTTTGTCCAAACTCTTCTGTACTGTTCTTCTCTACATGAGGTGGACAAAAGTAAATTGGTCATTTGTGGAAGGATCAGATGGGAGGTTTACAACTATGATATTTCTTATTGTGCAAGTCATGTATGGTGAAATATTTTCTCAAGTTCATTGCCTATGAACCAATCTGGACAACTTGGTTCATCATTTTGATTTATTATAACTTCTTTCAATTATTACATCTCTTATTTTTGGGGATGTACCTCTATTAACAGGCTTGATATGTTACTATTTTACTTAAATCCTAATTATGACATGCCTTTGTGCTGGTTAAGTTAATGGTGTGAAATGCAAAATGAATTCCTTTGTGGCCATATCAGACTAACAGAAATGTTAAGACTAGTACGGCTGCTTGATCTTGGAATCCTTTGTGGAGTACTTATTTAAGCTTACTTGAGCTCCAACCCGATTAAAGCATTATGGAGTGGGGAAAAGACAAATTAAAGTGTTACCATAATAATACTAGGTATTTCTTGTGATGACCAAAATTTTGGATGTAACACAAGGGTATCATTGAATGAAACTGTGGTACTGATGCTATATCTTGATATTTTGCCCTTCTCTTGAAGGGTGCAATTGACAACAAAGATCAGAAAATTAACTTCGTTTATTTTTTTTCTTATAAAAAGGATGTAGCATTATTAGTAACATTTATTCTTGCAGATCATGGATGCAAGAAGGCAGAGTCAGAAGAACAAGGAAGTGCAAGATTATGATAGTAGTACAGTAGAGGTGCCTACTTTAGATGTACCCCAGAAATCTGCAGACAATATCACAACACCACTTGAGCAAGGAGCTGAAGAACCACCGTCCAAAGACATCTATGACATCCCGTCATCATCGACATCTTCAGTGTTGTCATCATCTAAGAGCAAGGAAGAAGAAACACTTACAACCATCCCCATAACAGACGTTGAGACTGAAAAGCACCCAGTGGAAATAACTGAGGTAAAAGTTGTGGACAAATCAGTGATTAAAGAAGAGGAACCTCCCACAAAAGCTGCAGTCTCAGTTCAAAAAGTTGAAAGCTCAGAAGATTCAGATGGGGATGATGAGTGGTTTCAAGAGGATACAACTGATAATATAACAGGAGTTTCGCAAAATATGGCAAGTGTACCTTTAGTAGATGATGAAGATGTCTCGTTTAGTGACCTTGAGGATGAAGATGACAAGAAATAATGCCAATTAGGAGATTTATTGAGCTTTTCTACTGCATTGTTGCCTTATGTTTACCTCGTATATATGTTGTCAATTTTAGTGGTTCGTGTATATAAATATGCCGTCGTTTGTTTTAATTTTTCTTAAAACGTGATGCATGCATTACTACCGTATTTTCTGTTCAATTTGGGCAGTGTGTTAAGTTCGTCTTTGTTCGCAACCAAATAATATATTTTATTTCAGAAAATATCGAGTTATGCCAAAGAAATATTTTATTACAATGGGCATTACATTTACGTGTAGGGGAAATTGTATTTTTGACACCCAAAATAAGAAATTTGTGTTTTTGCCATCTAAATTTTTGTTCTTTTTTAAATGCCATCTAAAAAACATCATTAGTTTGTGTTTTTGTCACTCATCTCCTTTTTACACTTTCCGGAGAAAAAAATCACATTTTTATTATAATGTCAGAATGACGAGTTCTCCATGCGTTACTATAACACAATGCATGACTTTGTTAAGCCTTTATTTTTGTTCAAATTGCTTGTCATTGATATCAAAATGACCGTCTTGACTTGAACATGCGTTTGAACGTTTGCATCATCAATGTGTACATGTATAAACTTATAATTCACCAAAATTCATTTATACAAAATTGATACTGATTTGTTTTATAAATTATCAAACAAAAGAAGAATTTAGTCTAACAATTTTTTTATCCTAGTTTAAAACGTTGCCCCTTTTCTAAATTGGAGAGTTCCAATTTGACTATTTAACAATTGTTAAAATGAAGAAAAGCCATGCACTAAGCTTAATAAAACATTCAACCCTCTTATAGGGGTTTAAATTTGACAATTGCTAAGTAATATTTTTATGTGATTTAATACATGATCATTTTCTGGCACATTTCGAGACTATGGGCATGTAGTTGTTGTTGGAAGTAGCTACTTCATCCATCTTTAAAAAATAAAAACAGGATGTCACAATCATGTCTTGCTTAGTTTCACTTTTCTTTTCTAATTGAATTTCTAGTTCATATACAAAATTGTCTTAATCAAAACTAGGTGAATCTCAGTTAAGCTAATGGTATAGAACATAAAGAGGGATATATATATAGCGATATTAGATAATGGTGATTTGTGACTGGTGATTGTGACATGCTAAGCTATTGAAAGCACAAATACGTTTAACCATTATATATTTATTAATAAATTAAAGCTTGAAAATACGATAAGTAATTCACATAAGATAACAAATTATAATTAAAAAAACTAATAAAATTGAAAATGGAAGTCGTTAAGCGAAAGCATTAGTGTTGATCTTCGAAAAATTTCTTCGGACATAATTATGATTACTTTAAGCTTTTTTTTTCTTTACTCTTTCTGATTTTCTTTATTTCTCTTTTATCTATAATCGTTGCATACCTTTTTTTATTGATGTATGTGTCACGATGAAGAGGGAGCATTACAAAGAAAAGAAAACAGACCCCTTAAATAAATATAATTACATCCTCAACAGAAAGGTGCAATGGTGCCTGACGCCTTTTATCTATTAATAAATTAATTTAATTAGTATTTTTAATTAATTAATTAATCTATTAATTAAACTAATTAATTTAATTAGTATTTTTAATGGATAAAATAGAGTCTGTCACAATTAATTTTCAGAATGAGTATATATAAAAATTCGAGGGAATCTTTGGAATCAATTACAATAAATTTGGTCACCATTCTTTTCCATCAAAATTCTGATACATTTTTAGTAAATTATTAAATGAACTCGATTCATAATAATTAGATAGGCCACATAAGTAATATTATAACAAATAGGATCCGACTAACAGTCCCTAATCTCTCTCCCACTTCCGTCCTTTTAATTAACTTTGTCAAAAAAGAAAAGTCAAAGAGTCAAAAACGGATAAAAATAGAAAGTTGGACTGCGTGCATTCTTTTGAACGTTTCCGTCCTACACACTATCATGAAAGTTTTGCACAAAATACATGTGGTGCAGACTAAATAAAACATGTGCTCCGATTAGTTGAAAGAGGTGTTCATACTAGCTGTTTCAAGTTTGTTTTTTGCACTGTTTGAAGTCTGTGTTGCACATAATGTATGAGGTGCATACTAAATAAAATAAATGTTCACACTAGTTGAAAGAGGTGTCCATACCAGCTGTTTCAAGTTTATTTTGCACATAATGCATGAGGTGCAGACTAAATAAAACATGTGTTCATATTACATAAAATAAGTGTTCAGACTTGTTGAAAAAGGTGTTCATACTAGCTGTTCCAAGTCTGTTTTGCACAAAATGCATGGAATACAGACTAAATAAAATATGTGTTTAGACTAAATAAAACATGTATTCAGACTAGTTGAAAGATGTATTTATACTAGCATTTTCAAGTATGTTTTTGTCTATTTTGCACAGAATGCATGTGGTGCATAATAAATAAAACAAGTGTTTAGACTAAATAAAGCATGTGTTTAGACTACTTGTAAAAATGTGTTCATACTAGCTGTTTCAAATCTGTTTTGCACAAATGATGTGTAGACTAAATAAAACAAGTATGCAGACTAAATAAAAATGATTTTAAGATTAGTTGTAAAAAATGTTCATATTAGAAATTTTGTATGAAATTCAGAGACGTTAATATGAATACAGAATACCTCAAAATTTAGTATGAACATTAGTATAAATAGTTGTGAAGGGAATGTCGAAAATTAAAAAAATTTCTGAAACAAATAATATCTAACAATCGGAGTAACATGGAGAGCAAGTGGTTGGTTTCAAGTCGTAGAGACAACTGCCAACGGATCATGCCTAACTGAGACCTTGAATTTGTCATACAAGTGAAAAGTGAGGTTTGGATTTCGAAGGTCAAAGGATCGAAAAAGACAGGAAAAGAAATTTGAGTTTAAGAACTCGTCGTAGTTTTACCTTCAACAGAGTAAAAAATTGTAATCAGAGCTCCGATAACTTTTCGGGTTACGAGTTGGTCGGATTTCGGATCAAGCAACTTCGTTTTTTCTCGAATATCGGATCGTATCGGATGAGATTAGATTGGTTTTTTAGGAAAGAAATTACATGATAAAGGTTATTTGACAATTTTAATAATAGATTATGGCAAAAATTTAGATATTTTATTTTAGGTTCGCTCTAGATATTTCAATTAATTTGTATCATTCAACATTAAGATTTACATTATATATTTCAATCAAATGATACAAATTGATTGAAATATCTAAGAAGTATTAAAAGTAGAAAACGAAATTTCATTGTTCTAAGTATCATTTGATGAATATTAATCTTGACAATATTGAAAATCAATAAACATAATGGAATTATTTGAATTAATGATACACGTATATAGCTCTAATCATATCTATTTGAAAGATTAAAATGATTTTGAAGAAATGTTTTTTATAAATTAGGTTAGAATTGACTTCAAATTTAATCTTAAATGTATGAAATAATATTATAATGTAGTAATAGTTTGAGAAATTATTTCGGTATCCTTAATCTCGTACTCTATACTAGTATTCCGCATAAGACAAAACTGTTTCTAATTTTGAATTTCAGATCTAACATTCTGTCTCTCACTCTCCTTCTTCTTTTATCTTATTCTTATTTTATCTTATTCTTTTTTCGAACTTATTTCTTTCTCTCTCAATTGCAAATTTCTTCTTTCTTTTTCTTTCTTTATCAATGAAAATATTGAAAAATATCGTTGAATCCATGCTTCACATCGATGAGTTCATGAAAAACATCAATGAAATGTTGTTTCACAACGATGAAGCGATTAAAATCATCGACGAATGTCAAGTTTGCATCGATGAATCGATAAAGATACAAAAAAGATTAGATGAAAACATTGAAAACAACAATGAATCGATGGAGATAAAAAAGAATCGATGAAAACATTGAAAAACAGTAATGAATCGATGAAATATTGAAAAACATCGATGAATTGATGAAAATAATTGAATGTTGAACTATGCAATGCTCAATTTTTTAGTTTAGTAATTTTCATTTTATTTATTACTTCATCATTATATGATCAAAAGATAGAATCACGTGAAAATATATTTATTATGAAAGATATTGCAATGTTGTATATTCCACTGCAACGCGTGGGCACCTTACTAGTATTATATTAACGGAAGATGAGCAAATGCTGACGCACACCATTAGCCATACACGTGTAATTAAGTTGCCAGTGACATCAGGCGACGCCTCTAGCTATTGGCCATAGACTGATTGGTAGATAAATAAAAGGCGAATCTGATCTTCAGATTTCTGCAACATAAGAAACCTGGCTAGGTTTAGAGGTTTTTGTTTTTCTGGTATAGATCAACTTGTGTTAGATGACAGCCGCTGTCAATTTTTCAAAATAGAAAATAAGATGGTCTTTATAGGATTCTTATCCTTTGAAATTAGAATACAGTTCTCTGATTTTCAGTGCTGCTACAGCGTTATTAACATGTCCGCACAGTAATTGTTACATCGTTGCTACAATGTCAATTTAGTAAAACTGTCTATTCTTTTTTGAAAATTTCTGATCATTTCAAGAGATACAGATTCGTCTTTATATGCCTTGAGACCATCCTATCATTTATTGCTAATTGGCTTAATATGTTTAATTAAGAAGAAAAGCAGCTAGCATTTAAAGAAAGATAAGCAGCTTATCAATAATGCACAAATTGAAGGAAGTTAAACTTTTCTTTTCTTGATGCATCTCTTTCATTTTATCCTAGTTCATAGATAATTATCTTGAAACTTACTTTTGGAGACAGGATATATATATTTGTATATTAATTAATGAAATGATGTTTACTTTTGAGATTTATATTTTTATTTATTTACTAAGAAAGAATTTCATGATGGGCATGAAAATCCTCCCCGGAAAATTTCAAAATTGTGGTTGATTTCTTTTAAATGTAATATAAGAACTTTTTTTGTTAATTCCGGCATTTAACATTTATTTCGTCTTGCATTTCTCCGTATAAAATGAATTATTGCCATCTGATTTGGGGTTTAATTCGCTTGATATTATAACGCACCATTTTTTATTTCAACTTTCTAGTTCATGTTAATTTGTTTATGAGTGAGGCTATGATGCTCGATGAAGCACAATCTCTTCGGTAGTTGATCATCAAATTTCATAATTGGCGGTTCAAATTTGATTTATCATGTTCAATAATTTTTTTATATCAAAATTTTGTTGGATACAAAAAAATTATAAATATTGATTATTTTATTACTATTTTGAAGTCATTTTAGAAAATGTAAAATAAGTAAAATTGATTTTTTTTTTGTATTTCATAAATTTTGATATACATAAATTATTAAGAATATAAATAGAAGTCTAATTTTTCGTATGTGAAATTTGATGATCAAACATCGATAGAGCTATGCTCACTTATTATGGTCCATATTTACTGGAAATCATTTTTAAACAAAATATTAACAGAAATATGTGTAGCATTACATCCAGGCATGTATGTCTTTTGTCTAGTAACTCGAATTTAGAGATTGTTTTCTCTCAAATTAAATCATAATAAATCTACTGTATATCAACTAGGAAAGAGGGGAATAAGTTTTTTTAACAGAGCGGATCCACGTAGATTCATGGCAGTGGTTTCTCCTGAATTTTTTTTTTAAATAATTTTATATATTTATATGATATGTCAATTTTTTTTATAAAATATTTACGTATATTTAAAATATGTTTCATTTTTCTCTTCTGAAAAAATTTATAAATTTTGTCTCTTTCTGACGAAAATTTTGGATTCACCCTTATTAATATATTTATAACATATTTTTTCAATAATGTTCAAATTCCTGAGCGATTGTAACTAGAATCCAAATAATTTTGTGTTTGTGTTTGTGTTTCTTTTCTTTTTCTTTTTTTCTTTTTTCGGTTGCCGCATAAATTGATGTAGTACGTAAACTCGTGCATAAATTTTTGTAGTAGAAATTTTCAACAACATATATATATTTTTTTCTTTTTATTAACCTTCACCATTTTTATATATGTAATGTTGGTAGTATAATAATAATCATAACTTAATAAATCTAAAATTATTCCTGTATTTTGGTATATTTTCTCTTTGTACTATAAGTGTTTAAAACTTATATTTAAATTATAAATTATTCAAATACATGTCTGTATACCATCCGGCACTTAACCACATACATATGTAAAGAAATCACATTTTCAAAAATCAATTTTAGTTAAGATCAAATCAATTTAATTAATTTATCTAAATCAAATTAACCTATAATTCGAATAGTATTCTCGACCCGAACCGAATTGATACAAAACGCTGCAAAGACTTTAAAAAGAAAAATAACACTTCACTCAAAAAATATTCACATATTATTTCGTTTAACAAATAAGCAATTCGATTTAACAGTTAGTATTATTTTGGCGTTATAAGGCTTTTTCAATCTCAACCTCTAAATCATTGTACACGTGTTTGTCTCTTATATGACCAATGCAGTGTAAGCTTTGGTTCGTAGTGCCTCAAAAATAAGAATTACATGGCTCTATGGCTAATTTAAAAAATTCACAGTCAAAGTTTTATTTTTGTGCATTCATGTTCAGATGTATTTTTTAGACGTGTGCGTTCAGATATCAATGTCACTCAAGTTGACAATGCAAAAAGAATACAAAGTAATTTGAAATCTGCATTCACGTCTAAACGCTGTGTTTGAATTTGCGTCTAGATGTAGCGTTCATAATGTTGTCTAAAACGTTGCGTTCAGACGTGTACGCAGATTTGAATTTTTGCACTATACTTAAATCATTTCGTCCTTTGTTTTTACAGTGTGAACGTCATGCGTTTAGTCTGAATGCTGACCAAAGAAAAATAGAACTATTGTTGTCAAATTTTTAAACTAAACTCATAGATTTGATTCTTATTTTTTTAGGGGCAGAAAAAAGAATTCTCAGTCATGTTGCCTTTTTTAAATATCGAAAATTTAATAAATAAATTATAAAAAGAACGAACAATTGTTGTGAAATTTCGAAGAATTGAAAAGACAAAGTTAGAACATGATAAAAAAAAACCAGATGATCAGTATTGTAAATGCCATCCATTGAAACTGGTTTGCCCATACTTTTCGACAGTCGAATGGGATTATGGATCGTGCCTTTTTATTAATAAAAATATATTTATAATTTTATTCTAGTTAGGTTATATTTAGATATTTTTTGTAATAATTCAATTGCGTTCATCAAAATTGTTATTAGCTTTTTTTTATAGTTGCAAGTCATCAAGTTGTAGATATTCGAGTCCACTTTCATCGTGTTGAGTTGATTTATGATCGGAGAAACAAGCGATCCAAAATTGAATATGACACAAACATGTAATAAAAAATTACTAATTAAGACATAAGTTGAAGATGAAATCAAATTTGAAATGCACATTCTTCGATTGCACATCAAACTCGTGATTAAAAGTAGACTTGAATATCTACAACTCAATAGCTTGAGGCAATAAAAAAACTAATTACAGTCCCAACGAACATAGTCGAAGTTATTGTAAAAAAATATTGTATGATTAGTTTTTTCTACAAACTTCGGCTACGCTCCTTGGAACTTTAATTAGGCTTTGTTATCATCGCAAGTCATCGATTTGAAGATATTCGAGTCTAATTCTATCAATCAAGTCTGATTTGTGACTGAAGAAACAAGCAATTCAAAATTAATTTTGATGAAAACACATGATAAAAAATTACTAATTAAGACATAAGTTGAAGATGGAGCCAAATTTGAGATGCACGTTCCTCCGACCGCAAATCAAACTCGACGCGATATAAGTACACTCGAATATCTACAACTCGATAACTTGTTATGATAAAAAAATTGCAGTTCCGACGAGCGTAGTAGGAGTTTGTAGAAAAAATAATAATCATGCTTAATATTTTCTATCACAACTTTGACTATGCTCATCATGACTGTATTTAATTTTTTTATCATCGCAAGTCATCGAGATGTAGATATTCGAGTCTACTTTCATGGTGTCGAGTTTGATGGTCGGAGGAATGTGTGTATTAAATTTGGTTCCATCTTCAAATTATGTTTTAATTAGTATTTTTTTTTATCACGAGTTTGCATCAGAATCAATTTTGAATCGCTCGTTTATCCGATCATAAATCAGACTCAACACAAAGAAAGTGGACTCGAATATCTACATCTCGATAGTTTGCGACGATAAAAAATTTTCATTACAGTCTCGACGAATGCAACTGAATTTATTACAAATCATTACCTTAATATAACCCAACTCAATTAAATTATTTATATTTTGTTATTAATAAAAAAGTAAAGGTGGAAAGTCAAGAGACAAAAGGAAAAAGATTTTAATGGATAGAATTTACACAATTGTTCATTTGATTTTTTTATTTGACTGGTGCTGGCTATTCTGGCCTTTTCAAAAGGTTTGTGTTTCAATCTCCGACATTTTCTATTTTTCGAACTCTCGAAATAATTTTTCTTTTTATTTATAATTTCTTTATTAAATTTCTGATATTAAAAAAAATTGGGTCATGTTGCATATCTTGTCTCGTGATGCTAACTAATAGCATCATGGAATTAATGATGATAGGTAAGACATTTATATTTTTTTTGTTTTGTCAAAACTTTTGTCTAAAAATTATTCACTAATGAAAAAATATAACGTGTACGGAAAATAAAAATATATAATTATGTACAACGAAAATGTTTCAATCTATAGACAAAATATTAACCATTTAAGGTTCAAAAATTTCGAAGTGTCAATATTTTATTGAAAAAAATTAAAGTGTCGATCCTGTGACGAATAAAATCAATGTTTGTCGACCAACAATATGTATTAATTAAACAAAAATATTTGTTTACAAATATGGTAAATGGAAAGGTAAATAAAACGATAATTATTCTTAATCAGTAAAATCTTAAGAATGCATATATTAATATATATTATAAACCATACATAAAAATTCAAGATAAGAAATGCAATTACTTGAAAAAAAAATAGAAGAAACATGCAATTAATTAACCAAACCTGTAAAAATATCAATCTAGAACAAAGTAGGAAAATAAATAAAGTCGAACCAATTGATCTAAAAAGTATGAATTTAATAACATGAAGATCAATGCCAGACCAAATTACAAACATGCCATTATGGTTTTTTTTTTTTTTTTTGTAGCTCACCAACCTCTCTAATTTGTTTTTAGTTATTCTTCCCTTGTGTGTAGATATAATCGGTGTGCGCCACTAGTGTTCTTCTCATCATGCATTCATCCTCAGATTTATCACATATTTCTTGATCCAATTGATCAAGATTAATCTCTTCATTTATCTATATAGTAATTAATTCAAATAGTTAATTATATATTGAGAAAAGTTAATTATTACTTGTTTGCTCATGAATTTGAAGTTGGATCAATTCAAACTTTCCACACTAAATATTTCAATAAAATATATATACAAGGGACTAGAAAAGGCAAATCTCCCTTGTATTGATTTGGGTTCATACTGTTTGAGCAATTGTTTATGTAAATGGTAAGTGACAATGCTAATATTTTACCTTAAAGACAATTATAATTCCTTCAATAACTATAGATTATATTACCTTAAAGACAATTAATTATAATTCCTTCAATAACTATGCAAAGAGGAAACAAAATAATAATGCTAGCTAGAAAATAAATTAATTAAGTCTAAATGCATGTACCTCTTCATGGTGATTTATGCTTGAATCATTTGGAAAATGCCTCATTCCTTGAGAGAGAGATACAAAGAGAAAAAGAAGGGTTATTAGGAAGATAGATGCAAGCTTTGGTTTCATGGCCACTTAGATTTTTTTTTTCTCTCTTTAATGCATTTGGTGGAAGATACACAAGGGCAGTTGGGGTGTCTCAGTTTTGGGTTTATAAATAGTTGGTCATGTGGTTGTTTAAAAATAATCAAATAACAGAATCTTTTGTAGATACCCTTGAAAAATGTTGATTGGATCCAGTGGACATTTTTGTTATTTTTTTTTTTTTTGCCTTATTATTATTATTTTGTTAAAATCTGGTTGGTAGACATGTCTCAATAAAATCAAGTATTACTATGAATACTAAATAAAAACTTATATTAAGAAAAAAATATTTCTACCATACATCCAACTTTCATTCTGTATTCAACTCGTACGATATATATTTTTAAAAATTATTATTTAAATAAAATAAAATTAAAGATGCGCTTCAATTATTTAAACAGAGTATGTATAATATGTGATTCAAATTAAGATTTGTGGAGTCATCCGTTATAAAATTATTTAAACTTCACTTTAAAATTTTAAATATTCTGATGAAAGGATAAATATCTTTCAAATTAATTCAAATGTTATACATGTCCTACTCAATAATTAAAGAAGCCTTTATTAATTTTAATATTTCATTTAAATAATGTTTTAAAAGATATGGTAATAAGAGTTAAATTGTACCAAAAAAGTTCAATGCATGCTAGAAAATGATCATTCTATATCTACATTTTATATTATCACGAAGTTCAAATAAGCTATTTAGTTTATCAGAAGTACACACTACAACAGAAAATGACTTTAGTGTCGCTCTTTTATCATCAGATATTTAAAAATTTCGGCAATAAATACCTCAGTGACATTCTCGATATTTGTTGGCAAACATAATGCCGATTATTTGCCTTAAATCCGATGAAAAAAAATATAACGCTCGACTTGAATTTATGCATTTTTTTCCTAGGAAATAATTCATATTTGTAAACGTGATATTGTTGTTTAGAGTTAATTTATATCCAACAACAATAAGGCTTCTATATCAACGACCTTCTCTCTTATTTGTGAAGTTTATTAATTTTCTTCATTTAATACCATGACATTGAACAATCAACAAATATACTATCATATGTTATTCATTATTAATGAAGGGGACCCGCATGAAAATTTGTGGTTCATAAAAGATGTGTCATTAATTCACAGTCAGAATCATTTCACATAGTATCCTAATCCATAAAAATACCAAAAATGAAACTTTTAAGGACATGTCTGTAAGAATCCATTTGACAATAAATAATGTTGGGAACTAGATGGAAAATTTTCACAGAGTGCCATGCAGCAAACAATTTCAACAGATAGGGTCAGAGGCACCCTAAAAATTGCATAGAGGGCCAAGGGCGCGATTAATAGTCGCGCCCCTAAGGAGATTCCGTTTTTCCCCTGAAATCAAGGCATTCTGCATGTGCTTTTGCAGTTGTGGGCCCGGGCACTTAGGGGAGCAACTATTAATCACGCCCCTAAGTGATTTTGATTTTTTTTTTGTTAAGTTGTTTTTATTTATACATTTTAATATAATAATTATTAGTTAGTACTAATATATAATTTTTGATTATTTGTTAATATATCAATAAAAGTAGTATATTCAAATAATATTTATTATTAAGCAAATTAATGATAATTTCAATATATAATAAATTTTTAATATATGTATAGTTGTAATATAATACTATTAATTTGTCTTGTTAATTTTTTTGGGTTAAGTTATAATTATTTATACCCTTTAATATAATAATAGTACTAATATATTATTTTTGGGTATTTGTTAATATATGTATATTAATATATTTATATGAGCATGGCTAAAATAATATGCATAGTACACCACATAACGTACTATGGGGTCATTTGTATTTAATTTGGTCATTAAATTGATATTTAAGTTTCTCAATAAATTCTTCATATCAAAATCTTGTAGGAAATAAAATTTCGTGATTTTTAGAGCTTTCTTGCTATTTTTTAAATATTTTTTAAAAACAGCCCAGAAATGACACTTTTGTAGTATTAAATCTGGACTGTTTTTAAAAAATATTTAAAAAATAGCAAGAAAGCTCCAAAAATCACAATTTTTTTCCTACAATATTTTCATATGAAGAATTTACTGAGCAACTTAAATCTCAATTTATTGACCTATATCTATATGCATAGTACGAAATGTGGTGTACTATGCATATTATTTTAGCCATGCTATATATATATATATATATATACTACAATTATTATTAAGCAAATTAATAATAATTTAAACATAAAATAAATTTGTAATTTTAATATTTGTAATATAATACTATAAATATTAATATTATTATATACTTATTATTATTATTATTATTTAAAAAGATTAGAAAGATTACAACTTAGTAAGAAGCTGCATTTTTCACCATTTTTTCTGAATTAACATAGGGGCGCAATTATTTAGTTGCGCCCCTAAGAAGATGCTTTTTTTGCAGATAAGTCTGAATTTTGCACGATTTTTTTCAGATGAGGGGTCCACATGTCCCCTAAATGAACAATATATATACAACAGCACCTTTCTTTTCTTCTCTCTCCAACCATTATTTAAATCTTATCTCTTCTTCCCCCAACAGCCCCCTTCCTCTCCACAAACCCTAAATCAAATTTTCACACTTCTCCTCCCAAAATCTTACATATAAAATGTTTATTATTAGTTTCTACACTGGAGGATTCATCCAGAACGGTCCTCATGGTGTGCATTACTCGAAAAAAACTACCGATAGTTTTACGGTGAATGACGAAATAACACTCGGTGAACTGGAGACGGAGCTGTACCGATGGATGGGGATTTCAAGTTCAACACATGCTTTAGAGATATCAGGGAGGTTCAATGCCGGATTACAGCTAACTCCTCCGGTAATGTTCTATACTGAGTTACAACTATCGAGTAATGATACTTGGAGACTGATGGTGAACTATTCGGTTCATCCTGGTACTGCTGCAATGATTGAGTTGTACGTTGAGCCAAAAGTTCTTCGATATACAACAGATCAAGATTTTTCGAGTGGCAGTCGAGGTCATGAGACCCTAAACCATGATTTTTCGAAACTCCAAATGAGTATGTTGAGCCAATAGCTTGTAGAATGCCAGATGCATATCTTCGTACCAATTGTTATGAACCGAATGCAACCTCAAATCGAAATCAATCGATTCCAGAGGAAGAAGAGGATTATGAGGATTTCGAATTTAATGTTGGGTTGGATGAAATTAACCCGGCAGAACGGGTTGGGATATTAGTGAACCAAGATGCAAGCCCAATTGGAAATACGTGTGGTAATGATGCTTTCATGAATATGGATTTTACACCTTTCGAAGACCCTAATTACAATTCTGAAGAAGAGACTTCTCTGACCATGACAACATGGCCATTACGAGACACCGATTCTCATCCAATAGCTTCGTGGAATAATATTAATGCAATCATCGATATAATTTGTGATGGCAATTACTTTGACGACCAAGGGTATGCCACAAAAGATGGTTTGGCAGTGGGATAATGTTTTCGGTCAAATGATCATCTAAAATGGGTTGTGCATGATTTTCACATCAAATCAAACCGCACGTTTAAGAAGAGAAACTCCAATAAAAGCGTGTATATAATCGAGTGCACCGACCAAAATTGCAAATGGATGAAGATAATACACATCGACAAGCATACACTTGTGGGCGATGCAAACAAACGGGACACAGCAGGCACACCTGCACTGCACCCCCAAACGACGAAGGTAATACTAGTATTATTTATTTCACAAAACAACATTGGTTTCAATTTTGTAATGCTTAAGATTTCGTTATCGCAGGTAATTAGCAAGGAGATGATGAAGCTTGTTCTTTTATTTAGTTTAAGATTATGTAATTTTGTTTTATGCCTTATTAATTAGTTTGTACGTGTATCTCAAACATTTGGATATGTATGTTTATTTAGGAGACTTGGATATGTATGTTTATCTTGGAGACTATTGCAAAATATTTTGTGTTTGAGGATTTTATGAACTTTAATTTATGTTATTATATCTTAATGTGGTTTGAGAATATACTTTCATTTTGTTATATCTTCAATATATCATAAATTTATTATTTCTTGTAATATATTGTGTATAAATAACATATGTAATATTTAATAGTATTATATTACAACATATGTATAACATGTTTCATATTTATCATTTTGTTATTTAATAGTATTACATATATTGTATATCATCAATTTATGTTATTTAATAGTATTATATTACAACATATGCAATATTTATCATTTTGTTATATCTTCAACATATGTATAAATTTATGTTATTTTGTGCTTAATAATAATTGTAGTATATATATATATATTAATATACATATATTAACAAATACCCAAAAATAATATATTAGTACTAACTAATTATTATATTAAAGGGTATAAATAATTATAACTTAACCCAAAAAAATTAACAAGACAAATTAATAGTATTATATTACAACTATACATATATTAAAAATTTATTGTATATTGAAATTATCATTAATTTGCTTAATAATAAATATTATATGAATATACTACTTTTATTGATATATTAACAAATAATAGAAAATTATATATTAGTACTAACTAATAATTATTATATTAAAATATATAAATAAAAACAACTTAACAAAAAAAATTTCAAAATCACTTAGAGGCGTGATTAATAGTTGCGCCCCTAAGTGCCCGGGCCCACAACTGCAAAAGCACATGCAGAATGCCTTGATTTCAGGGGAAAAACGGAATCTCCTTAGGGGTGCGACTATTAATCGCGCCCTTGGTTCTCTGTGCAATTTTTAGGGTGCCTCTGACCCTATCTGTTGAAATTGTTTGCTGCATGGCCCTCTGTGAAAATTTTCCAACTAGATAGATGGATGGATAAAGTGGAGATAATTAATGGAAAACCTCCACTGCCCTGTTTCATCCCCGTCAACATTTCAGTAAAAGCTCCCCTATAGTCAAAGTGCGGAGTCTACGTGGAGCCCACGCGACAGTGTGAGTGGGGGAAATGCGGGGGCAAAACATGGGCAGCGTATCACTGCCCATAATTAAATTAGCGTATGGTATATGGGATGTTGTTTCTAAGGTACAATAATTTTTGGCAGGTAGAGATATCAAAAGTCTAAACTGTTCAATGTATACGCACTGATGCAGAGCATCTCTGCCAACTCTGAACTTTATTGTGTGCCATGTTTGTTCCCACGGCAACAACCTCCAATCAAGTTGTTTTTGTCAACTCTATGTGAAATCCTTGGTTTTTTTTTAAGGTGCAACACTGTGCTGGTCAAAAATGAATCTCAATTCTTTACAGTTCTCTGAGTCGTATGGTTATCTGAATATTTAGATTCTGTGTTCAGACTGTTTTGTGAACACTGCGTTCATACTCTACATTCAACTTTACTTAGAAATTTTTTGGTTGATAATTTGAATTTATGAAAGCATGCGTTTAGATAAGAAGTATATGTTTGGTTTGAAAAAAATTGGCAGCACTATGTCTATTTTCTGAATGCACCGTTTAGAGGTGTTATCTAAACGATACGTTCAAAAATCCAGACAAAAAAAAATCTAAGTACATATGAACATTGTGTTCAAACTCTGCATTTAGACTCAGCGTTAAAACTTTGCGTTTAGACTATGCGTTATGTAGTACTAGTAATCGTACCCGTGCAAAGCAACGAGAGATATTATGAATTGCGTGTTGCTCAAATACTATTGAATATGACGATGATACTCAAATTCTATTAATAGGACAATTAAAATTGCGTGTTGTTAAAATACTATTTCTTTGTTTATGACCCGTGACGAATGCGTCATGCGTAATGAGTAATGCGGCATGCGTCATGGGTTATGCGTTTGGGATCGTAAGTCATGTGTCATGCGTCATGCGTCATGCACCATGCGACATGCGTCATGGGTCATCATGCGTCATCATGCGTGGACACGCGTCATGCGTGATGCAGCATGCGTGATGTGGCATGCGTCATAGGTGATTTGTCATGTGTTGTGTGTCATGCGTCGAGCGTCATGCATCATCATGCGTCATGCGTCATCCGTCGTCATGTATCATGCGTCATGCAACATGCATCGTGGGGCATGCGACATGCGTCACTGCGGTTTAGCTTGGGTGAACGGACAAAGATAGCTACATGATACATGATACTGGGTACTTAGCCAAATTTGAGAAGGTAATATATTTGCTTGTTGCTAAATTTGTATCATATTATTTCTGATTTCTTTGAGCGGTTTTTCGGAATTTGATCTCGCTTGATAAGGTTGTTCAAGCTCTCTCTAATGAGCCCTTTCGTATCTTGTGCATCACAACGATTTAGCCTGGGGAAGCGCAAGGATGTAGCTACCTAATAACTAATACTGGGCGGATTTTCCAAAAAAATTTCTCGCTTGATAAGGTTGCTAAATTTGCATATAGTTTTCTGGTTGCTAAATTTGCATCAGATTATTTCCTATTTCTTTGAGCGGATTTTCCAAAATTTGTTCTCGCTTGATAAGGTTGTTAAAGCTTTCTCTAACGATTGCTTACGCCTCTTATGCGTCACTGCGGTTTAGCTTAGGGGAATGCACGGAAATAGCTACATGATACAAGATACTGGGTATTGAGCCAAACTGCAATTATTCATGACGCATGACGCATGCTGCATGCTGCATGACGCATGACGACAAATGACGAATGACGGATGACGCATGTCGCGTGACGAATGTCGGATGACGCATCACGTATGACGCATGTCGCATGCCACATGACGCATGACGACTGATGACGCATGACGCATGACGCGTGACGCATGACGCATGACATGTGACGCATGACGCATGACGCATGTCGTATTAAGCATTACGCATGACGTATGACACATGACGCACAACGCATTAGTCATTACGCACGACGCACGACGCTTGCTGCATGCCGCATGACGCACGACGCTTGCTGCATGCCGCATGACGCACGACGCTTGCTGCATGCTGCATGACGCATCGATCTTACATAACGTATGTCGTCATGCCGCATGACGACGCATGCCCCATGTCGCATGACGACGCATGCCCCATTACTCATTACGCATGACGACCCATGACGCATGCCGCATTACGTAAGACGCTTGACCACCCATGACGCATGCCGCATTACCCATGAGGCATGACAAATGACGTACGACGAATGACGCATGATGCATGACGTACCTTGTGAACACAACAACATTGTACATTTTATTTCTGCACCTTTTATACAAGTTTATTTCATTTGGCTTCAAACCTCTATTCACCTTTTAAATCAATACAGAGCGTTGGATTCTTCTTTCGATCACAACCGATTAATTTTAGATTTCTTTGTGAAGTATTAACATAATAGCACAGCAGTTGTTGTCGTCATTCAGTGTCGTAGTACATTGGTACCTTTTCAATTTGCTATCCATGATAAAGTATGAAATGACATTAAAATTACATCAAAATTAAAATCCAACTAAAGTTCAAGAATTTATAAATAAACCTTTTTTAATTTTTTAATTTTATTATTAATTTATTTGATATTTCATTGTAAAACAACCATTGTCACGTGATTCCTCTCTTTTTTGACATAAGGACCAAACTCTCTGGTTAGTCTCCAACATTTGTTTTTATTTAACGAAATTAAAAACAAAAAGACAAACACTTAAATTTCAAGTTGTCTTATCAAATCCGAAATGACATTCAAACTATATTTAGTAACCACTAAATATATATAAAAAACACTCTTTTGGTAGACCATTTAACATATTTATTATTTTACAAGAAATCTTTCAATACGTGGCAAAAAAAATGCAAGAGTGATAACAAGTTAGAATAAAAAATGTAATATTTATGATAATATCTTTCATTTGGAGATTACTAATTTAGAATTCATTGGAAACTTTTTCTTTATCAATATTTCAACGCCAGCAAAAATTTTTAGGGAGAGGATATTTTTGTCTATTAAAAAGTAAGACTATGACCAAATGGAGTTCTCCATTTCTTAGATGCTTTATAAGATAGTATAGATTATTTGAACATTGTGTTCAGACTGTTTAACGCAACGTTCAAACAGAGTGTTCTGATTCTGCATTCATAGTTTCAATTTACTTAGAAATTTTTGTTGATATTTTCAATTTATGAACGCATGCGTTTAGATAACAATTCTGAACAAAATGTTTTAGATAATAGACATAATAGTATCAATTTTTTCAAATGACACGTATACTCGTTATTTTTTTTAGGATAAGCAAATAAGATTCTTAGATGTATCTCTTTTTTCCTCAAAGGAAAAAAAGATGCTCTCTTTTTTCATGAAAAGCTTTCAATTGCTTTTATTGTCAACGATTCAAAAAAGCAATACCCCTTAAGCATGTTAATTACTTTAATGGTTGACGCCACGTGTCGTTCAATGATTGTATGGAACCATGAATGGCAGGAATTTCCTGTCCACAAAGAGATCCGGTTCCTTTTTCTTCGACAAAAGCAGTGCGATTTCCATTTCTTCTAGAGACTTGGAGAGAGTGGGAAGAAGATGGCATACATCTCATTAATTAAAAGAAAGAGAAAGAGAAAGAGCAAGCAATTGAATGAATGATTAAGAGAAAACTAGTTTCAACTTGCATCAATGGTGTGAAGCATCTCTTTTTCTTTCGTTTGATCACGGCACAAAGATGATAAATTATAGCCGTTGAAATATCTCCTAGCCATAAATTGAGATGTCCAAGCGGTTTCAAATCCTGACAAAATAATTTGGAAAATAACAATCGTCATACTTTTATATTTATTATATTTTGTACATAAAAGACATATTCGCACTCAATTAATATATGGTGGAAATATCATTGTTAATAAAATTTTCAAATTATATCTAATTTGATTGCAAACGCATGATCTAGTCAAATAGTATTTGATGATCGGAATTCACAAGAACAACTGATTCACTAATCCTAAACTATTATTTAGTCAAGCAATTAAAATTTTTATTGGTGATGGTTGAATTAATAGTAAAACAATGCGCAGTTAATAGAAATAATTCTGATTGAGTGGTCTAGACTTAGAATTTCAACTGTCTACTCATTCAAATGTAAACTAGGTTTAATGATTTGTTCTCAATTGTCGTGAGGATTATAATGACTTATGTCGATGTTAAGTTTAGTCTCTTGATTTAACACTTTACCTAAATTACTTCTAATGTTAGACTAACAAAGTTAACGTTGGTTGATTTAATATCAGATATCATGCTTCTCTTTTTTGTGTCTAACACGATAAGATGGTACAAATCAACAAATCAATTGTAAAAATATATTTCTACAATAAAGAATTATATTGGACATTTCGAAATTTAAAAATAAAAACAAGGAATTGTCGAAACTCACAAAAGCATTCAAAGTACAGATCAGATGTCATATTGACTCAGAAAACCAAACTGTATGTTATTGTATCAAACGGTATAGATTTCAACTTGACCAAACTATTAATATATGTAATTTATAATAATTATATATCATGAGAAAAAAAACTGTGTATGAATACCATTAGGAATGGAAAACGAAAAGAGAGCCCTGATACGGCCCAAGTGTATATACTGGATATGGGTTCAAAAAGAGTATCCGTTTCTCGTTGAAATGGACGGATTTCGTATGAAACGGAGAGAATCCGATTTAATCAAGAATCCAGAAATCAAGCTCCTAAAATTCAAAATCCCGCCTCCATCTACGCCTCTCTCTCTCGGCTACTCTACTCTCCGTTTGCTTTTGAATCTCAAGTTCAATCCGAGAGAAAGAGAGAGAGAGAGGTTATGGAGAAGATCTCAGTTGGAGTACGATTCCGACCATTTGCATCCAGTTGTGACTCCGATTCGAGTCGTCAATGGCAGATCAACGACAAGGTGATCGCTCTCTGCCATTCGAGCACTCCAGTCCCGGGCGTGGCGTTCACCTTCGGTATCTTTCTCTTTCTACCTCGCAATCTCAAATCTCTGATTTATCTTTATACTTCTTTTTCCTTAAGTTTTGACATTTTGTTTTGGCAACCAATTGAGCAAGCTGTTGTCTGGGGAGTATTCATTGCCAATTCCCGTTTGGATTTAAGGCGCTATCAATAGGTTTTGAGTGTTAACTTTTGACAGCTTGCATAATTGTACAAACATTAGAATTGGTTTCATGATTGGAAAAGAGAGAACCGATTAATAACTTACTTTCTAAGATTTTTAATTCTTTTTTGCCTGATATTTATATTTCTTTTAATGCAGATCATGTGTTTGATCAGAGTTCAAGTAATGCAATAGTGTATGATGTCCTCATCAAATCTATTATTACTGCTGCCATTGATGGCTTCAATGGTAATTGTGGTGGCTTATTTTGTTGTTTTATTTCACATGCCCTAAAAGATAGATACAGATCGTAATTTGTGCACAGAACAATTAAAAATGGATGTGTCCAAACCTTTCCTTTTTCTTTTAGATAGAGCTCCAAATACATTACGTACATTTTTCGGTTATGCTATATTATATACTGCATGCTTTCAACATAGGATACTCATTAGGTTGACCTAATTGTGTTATGGTTCCACAGATGATTTTAAAAGGTGGAGTTAATTTCTCCTTTATTTTCAATCTGTCACGGACTTGCAAGACAATTCATGTATTTCAAGTTATAATTATCAGACCCGGGATGGTTATTCTTTAGTAAGATAGAGCTCCCTACCAGAGTAGTACATACCAGCAAAGAGTTTAGCTGGTATGGCATTGGTTGTGTACAGTATCCTTGTTGAATAAGCTTCCCTTAAAACCTCAAGTAGAGGCATAGAGCAAATTAATCTTTGATATTAAGCAACTGAACCACCAAGAATCAAGAAATGATAACTGTAACCTAAAAACAAAAAAAGTTCATACAAATACCAGTTCAATAAGAACATTATTTTGTGAAGATAAGTCAAAACCTTCTCTTTTAGATTTACACCTCTCAAGTTCATCTGAATTCTTTTCAGGTACTGCATTTGCCTATGGTCAGACGAGCAGTGGAAAAACTTACACAATGAACGGCTCTGACAAGGATCCAGGAATAATCCCTCTTTCCATTAAAGAGATTTTTGATACCATCCAGAAGGTATTCGATGATAATTGCAAAAAATGAATCCAAATTTTTCATTACTCCTTTTGGACCAAAATATGTTGTACTCTCATTGTAGCAGAAGTGCAGAACTAGTCAGAAAAGCTGGTTATATATATATAAAGACAGTCAAATTTATCTTTTTTCTTTTTATGTATTTCTTGCAACTGGAGAACAGAACAAGAAAATGTCTACACTGGAGTATGTGTAAAAGGACCTTAATGCAATCTTTAGAATATTTAAACTATGGTATATGACTAAGTAGCTAAATCTATATTTATTCCACACGCACATAGACCGTGCAGCGAGAATTCTTAATCCGAGTTTCTTACATGGAAATCTATAACGAAGAGATCAATGATCTTTTGGTGTTGGAGAGTCAGAAATTGCCAATTCATGAGAACTTGGAGGTATGTTATTTCCACATCCAACATTTTGCTCTCCTTTTACGGGACCAAATCTGCTGTCATACTTTTAAGATGCATGCACAGCTAAAATGGACGTTCCGGATCTCGTGCCATAGTATGGCACTGAAAAAACTATGGCAGTGGATGCGAATCCCTCCTTTTATAAATTTATTTTATATTATAAGAAATTAAAACTTCCGTAACTATTTGCATATCTTGTTCCATGCAATAAAAATGACATGCATGAAGGTAATTTATCAATAGTATTTGCGAAGTTTAATCTAGTATGGAGTAATGTACATGGTGAAGTCAGTTGTAAGCAATCTAACATATGTGCATTCAAGCATGTCTTATGAGAACAACTTTGCTGAAGATGTGCTCAAAAAGTGTACACATTATTTCTGCTTGGAAATATAGATTAAAATAATGAATAGCAACTAGCAAGTATCATATATTGTACATAACTCATAGATGAGATACTTTTAACTAATGGTGTTTAAATTATAGCGTGGCGTGTATGTGGCTGGGATAAGAGAAGAAATTGTTAGTAACGCAGACCAGGTGCTTCAGCTTCTTAGGCTTGGAGAAGGTACTGCTTTTATATTTTATGCACGAAAAGAGTTCTAGAGTTTGCCCCTTGAAAGCTTCAAGATAATCCTCAACTTTCCAGGTGATATTCCCTATCATAGGGTTGAGAAGATTTCTCAGAAGGAAGCTTCTAAAAGCTACCATGTACAAAACCTTATTTCATTTTTATTTTTTTGTTCTTTGGTTATCGCTAAGCCTCCTGCATCATTTTATTCAGCAAATAGGCACTTTGGAGAAACAAACATGAATGCAAGAAGTAGCCGTTCACACACTATATTCAGAATGGTACAATAAGGAGACCCTAATTTCTTAGTGACTTTCCTATTTCTTACAAGTTACAAATAAATATTTATCACATTATTTTCTGCTTCTAGGTAATTGAAAGCCGTGCGAAGGAAGACAATTCTTGTAAAGAAGACACTATCACAGATGCTATACGTGTATCAGTTTTGGTATGCTTCATATTCATCTGAGTGTCGCCAATAAGAAGTTTGACTGACTAAAACATGTTCTAAAGAGCATCACTTGCATAGGCATTAAATCAGCTTTAAATACTCAACAAACCAAGATATGATTAATAAGGGGGCCTTGTGATTTTTAACTCAAAACCTATCTTTTGATTCCAGAACTTGGTAGATCTTGCTGGTTCAGAGAGGATTGCCAAGACAGGTGCAGAAGGGGTCCGTCTTAAGGAGGGCAAACACATTAACAAAAGTTTAATGGTTCTTGGAAACGTAATTAACAAACTAAGTGAAAGTGGAAAACAAAGGTAACATCAGTTCCTTTAAAGTGTTGAATCAATATCATAGGCATTATCATTTCCCTTAAACTGTATCAAGTCAATTTCTTGTGTTCACCTGTCCAAAAATGTAACAGATACTCTTCCAAAGTGTGAGATCATCATGCATTCCGTAAGCATATTATTCATTAACCTTTATTGCTCTAGAAAAAAAGTTGTCGCCTTGTGACCAGGATGTCACGGGTTCGAGTCGTGGAAACAGCCTCTGCAGAAATGCAGGAAAAGACTGTGCACAAAGACCCTAACGTGGTCCGACCCTTCCTCGTACCCTACGCAAGCAGGAGCTACGTGCACCGGGCTGCCCTTTATTGCACTGTTCATAAAAAATATATACTCTGTTCAAAACTATCTACTTCCTCTATATCAGACAAAGAAATTATTGATATTATTTATTAGTCTATCCAATCAGTTCGTATAAGTGGAATGCTCAGTGGTATTTCAGGGAAACGTGTGAGCATTTTCTCTTGTTTTTATTATTTTTTTTTTTGGGGGGGGGGGGGGGCTAGGCGAAACTTGAATTTGCTTTAATATCTATATCTGTGTATTTAAGGTTATAAGGTCAGAAAATGTTATCCTTGATCATTACAAGCCAGCCATAATGGTTCCATTTCCTTATACAGAAACAAAATGTCTATCTTGCTTTATTTATTATTACTTTTTATTGTCCTAATTTGAGATGTGGTAACCAAAAGACAGTGGATTTTACTTGTTTATAAGCTACCTTACAGATACATTTCTTATGCAGAGGTCACATTCCTTACCGTGACAGTAAGTTGACGCGTATACTTCAGCCTGCTCTTGGTGGGAATGCCAAGACATGTATAATTTGTACTGTTGCTCCAGAGGATGTAAGTGTTGTCTCTTTTTCACCTTACTGAGCTAGAATAGTAATTGCTAGTATGGGCTTAACCGCTTAATACAACATCAAACAGTATTATACTTTCTTCATATTGGAGTAGTATCCATAATATTATCTCTTGGTCTTGTTTTGCATTTTGTTCATGCATTTGCTCACTGTGTCATTTTTTAGTGTTTATAATTATATAGGAATTTAAATGAGGCCTAAACAATGAAATATCCTGGTTGAAGAAAATAAAGTCACATTGCAGTACGATTGGGACCCCACATTTCTTTACTAGAAACTTCAATTTTGCCTCTTTTTTTTTATTTTTTCCATTCTACCACAAACAGTTTTCCCTAGTAATAAATGATTTGGTCATAAAATAGGTGCATATAGAAGAATCTAGGGGGACCCTCCAGTTTGCCAGCAGAGCTAAACGGATCACAAACTGTGTTCAAGTTAATGAGGTAGTCATCTTCTTAAGCTTACTAGTTTTGCAAATTATTGAGAAAAATATATGCAGACAATGAAAAATTGTGTCATTTTGGCATGTAAAACAGATCCTAACAGATGCTGCTCTGCTGAAGAGGCAAAAGCTAGAGATTGAGGAGCTCAGGAAGAAACTTCAGGTTGTTTTTTCTTTGCACTATCTTATTATTATAATTAAGGTCTCACTTTTTTTTTATAATATTCTGTATTAGATTATTTATTACCTTCAGTAAATTTGAATGATAGGGTTCCCACTCTGAGGTGCTAGAACAAGTGCTCCTGAAACAAAGAAACGACATGCACAAGGTTTTTCCTCGATATAATTTCATGTTAAATTGAATTATGTAATGCCTTTATTTGTCGCTGGTGCAACTAGTTCTTTCCTTTATAAATAAGGCTTCTTCTTTAAATATGTGTTTCTAACTTTTATTGTTTAGTCTGAACTGGAGAGAGAGAGGCTAGCAATGGAACTTGAGGAGGAAAGAAGAGCCCGTCATGTGCTAGAGCAACATTTATTTGAGCAAGAAAAGAAAATAGAAAATCTCATGAATATGTCTGTGCAAACCTCCAGCACGTCTACTCAGGTAATGCTAGTAAATTGTGATTTGTGGGATATTTGTACCTATGTGAATGTGGATTGAGCAGATTTGGAGTAATTCTCTAACCAATATGATGCTAATCAACTTTTGGACTTGTTTAAACTGTATAGTTGTATGCCATCAATTGTATATTAAATAAATTTTGAGTGCTAAGAAACAGTTCTGCTGAACATATAACTGATCCCGGCATTTATTATTGTTTCATTATAATACTAGGCGTTTCATTATTTAACAGTCAGTTCCAGTATGGTGAAGTATTGGGCAATATGATATGCTCTTGGTACAACAAACTTTCCGCTTTTGTTGGCTTGAGGTGTGTCGCATTGATCAATTTTGTCTAGTCAGTCGGGTCATTTCCCAGTTTGAATTTTTTCAGGTATGGGTTCGGTTCAGTAGTTGTTCAGGCTGAGGCTGGTTTGAATTTCGGGCCTGTTGGTGTTAGATTTCTTTTGTTTGAGTGTTTTTGAGAAGCTATACTTTCAGTTGGCTTGCCTATTGATCCAGGTCTTGGTTAGTCAGAAAAAAACAGAACTTCCATTAACTTGGTTTGGTTTCAGGTTCAAATCTCCAAACTTAGTCAGATGTTTTCCAGTTCAAAGGTTAATCTGACCCATATAGGCTGACATGTCAATTAAAAGGATTGAGCTTGGTCTGGATTCGGTGCTCTACTCTCTGGTATTGGTGACCTTAATTTTGCTTCTTTGTTGAAAACTAAGTGCTGACACGTCGATCCAGTGCCAGTGGTATCTTTTACAGGTCAAAGCCATAGGACCTGCTAATTGGTTTGTTTCACAGCATATCTGGTTCAACTTGCTAAACTTATTAATTTACTTGTGATGTTGCTACTCTGTAGAACAAGGTTGAAGAAAGTGCAACACCTGAGGAGGAGCAATTTTTTGCATTTGATGCCTTGAAAACTCCGAATTTTAAACAGCCATCAATTGATTTTGTTGTGAGGAGGCCCAGCTATAAGGAACTTGAGTCCACTCCGATCCCTGATAACATCGGTGATATAGCAGATGAGGATCTCTGGGCTCGCCTCAACAATGGGCGAATTACTGATCTTGATGCACTTCAGATGAGTCCTGCATTGCCAAGTCAGGCAGTTCCATCCAGTGAAAGCTCCCTTGTAAGTATTTCCACTACATGAAAGTATTTTGTGCTACTTTTGTGATTTCAAATCATATTTAGTACTGTTGTGCAATTTATTTTACTTTTCTTTGATTAAACGCTCCAAGTATTTTCTTTTTCTTTTTTGCTATATTACTGAAAGTACACATTCAAAGTAGACATCGAGGCATACTGGTGCCAGTATGTTTTATGCATGTCTGCTGATGCCTGCTTTTATCCTAGTATTGTACTAAACATCTTTTTTTTAATAAAAGTGGCCATAACCTACCAGTATCATTGAAGCTGAGAGTTGTCAAAAAGGATACCAGAACTCTGGTACCGATGCTGTTTAAAGTTTTGTATAGTAATAAACTTGCCTGTATCATATATTTATCCCTGATCACTGCCCTTATTCTAATTTTCATTGGATAGTGCTGCATGGCTACAATTTCTTTTCATGTTTATTCAATTAATCAAGTTAATCAAACCATTGTTTTATTGAAATAGGTTGTACCATCAAATGAAGAGTTTGAGCTGAAGAGGTATGAAAGACTTGAAGAAGAGTTAGACAATGTACGGAAGCAAAATGAGGCCTTAAAAGAACAATACTCCAAGCTGGAGGAAGAGAAGAATGTTTTGAAAGAAGAGAAAATAGGCTTGGCTGATGATGTCGCACGTTTGGAGAATGAAAAGCATCAGCTGAAAAGTGAAAAACAAGGCCTCATTAAGGAGTTGAAGGAAGAGAAAAGAAAGCTGAATGATCTGAGAGACGAGGTGCGTCGGTTGATAGCTGCATTTTCACAAAGGGAAGTGATGATCTCGTCCCTATATTCTAAATCCAAAGCCATTGCTGAAAATATCAAACCAGTTTCTATTGCACCTCCTGAGTAGTTGAAAAGAAGGTTTAACGTTGTGGTTGCAACTCAAGTTGCAAAATTTGACTTGATAGTTCTAAAAACTAGAGTACTTCGCTCGTAAAACCATATACAGTGTTATAGTGAAGGATTTCGGTTGCTATTTCTTTTACAATATTGTCTAACTGAACCATCTTAACATTTTATTATCCAACTTTTTTTGTTCTTTTCAAAGAAAGATTAAGGATGGAAATTAGAAAAAAGAAATATCAGCCTCTTTAGATTTGTCAATGCTTGGTCGTTTTCAGATTAAAACCTTTCTTTTTTTTAGGTTCCTTTATCATGTGGACGTGTCATTGGGATAAGCTCCACAATCGAATCAAAGCATTAAAAAAGACAGTGGAAAATAGTTATCCTTTTGATCAACATGTGGATAAATTATATGCATCTCTGATATGGAACAGAGCAGGGACAATGGGAATATAAGAATAAACATTCATGTTCAAAAAGCCAGGCCAGTTGGCCTTTCCACAAGTGGGAACTACAAAATATGATTTTAAAAATTAAATGATTGGTGATTCACTGGAGAATCTCCAATGGAAAAAAGACATAAGAACTGGAGGAAGTTTCATAGTGCTACTTTCTTTTCATTTACCTTTATACATGACAAAAGTTTGAGAATTTAATAATATACATGGTTATATAAAACTAAAAGGTAAAGCGACACAAAGAAGGGAAAAAGAAGATCCGGTGGTTGTCTTTTTAATATAGGATAAAAAATTGAGGTGGCCCCAATTACACAACCTCCAAATTACATATAATCCTTATTATAGAATAGTTAGTGGTGTGAGTAGTTGATAGCCAAAATCCTGAGATCCATTCTATTGTTCTGTACGGAGCAGATTAAATAGTTCTCATTGCTTTGTTTATCATTACATAATTTCATAAGGATAATGTTTTGTAGATACCACATTTGATATCAATTATTGATATCGATTTTATTATGTATTTTTAGTTGAATTATCCTACACATTATTTGAGTTATTATGTATGTTATGTCATAATTATTTCAATATAAAAAAAATAACATATATAAGTATTTCAATAAAAAATAACGTGTATAATAACTCAAATAATGTATATGATAACTTCACTGAAGATACATAATAAAATCAATAATATGTATAACTATTTCGATACAAAAAATAACATGCATAATAACTCAAATAATGTGCATGATAACACAACTAAATGTGCATAATAAAATCGATATCAATAGTTGGTATAAAATATGGTATGCGTATCAGCTCCCATTTTGTAATTCTCTTCTGAGGTCCAGTTGTTGGAAACTCGTTATACTTTGGTCACGGTTTATCCAACGTGAAAGAAATGTGTTACTAGTCAGATTTCACATGATGATTTTTGTGCAACTTGTGAGCTTCAATGCAAAGGTTGAATGCATATGAGGGAACGGTTTTTCTAAACCTTTTTGGTAGTCCGTAAATGCTGCCGACAAATGATGATACCAATTCCTTATAGCTTTTGTTGTCGAGTTCAATCAAAATCAAACTGTTCAAATTATATCTCAATTTTTTTAATGAGAAAATTGATTCCGTGTCACTTGAGTCAAAATGAGGAAATCGTGAATTTGTTTCAAAAATAACTTTTCTCTTATTTTCCATCCAAAAACAACATTTATTCTCTTATTTACCACTTTATATTTTAAAAACAAAAATGCTTCTGCCGATCTTCTTTCTCCTTCTCCTTCTCTTTCTTCACTCGTGGAGTCATGAGTCTCGCTCCTGATTCTTCAGGAAGGAAGGCTGTGCTGTGGAGTGATAATATGGTGATTGAGAATCAGGGACGGAGTCCACGAGTAGAGAAGTAGAAGGAGATCAGGAGGGACATTTTTGTCTTTAAAATAAAAAAAGATAAATAAAGAAGTAAGTGTTATTTTTTTGTGACAAATAAGAGATAAGTTGGTTTATGAGTGATAAATCCACGATTTCTTTCAATTTTGAGTGGCGCGTAAAATTGTTTTTTTAACTGATCTGAATCTTTTAACTTTGATCCAGAGTTTACCCATACAAACTATTGTACTAGTTGAATAATATTTTCGATGGTAGCAAATTTGAAATCTGACCTACATAATACATACTATTATACGGATCTGTATATTAAAGAAAGCCTATCGTCCCCTCGTGTATTTACAAACTGAAAGGCTACAAAAGTATTTGTATACAAAGATGAATTACAACCATATTTTCAAAGAAGATAGTAATTAATTTTAGAGTGATAAAATCATTTCTCTATAATTTGAGAGGTCTCTTCATTTCCAGCCTTCTCACAAGAAATTAGACAAATGATCCTTAGAAAGTTACATCGTTTTTTTTTCAATTGTTTACCACAATTAATCAAAATAATCATACCGTTATAATAGGCTCAGAATAAAGATAGAAACCCACATAGACATCTATATGCTGATATGCAAGTATATTACAGTGATGAAGAATTCAATATTTGATGAGAAATTTGTTATTGTATTATTGTCGACGCCACCAATGTTTGTGTTATGTTATTGTCACTTTATAATGCATTGATGATACAGTCTACATGATATTATGATAGGCTTATTATGATGACTTGATTTAATGGATCGAAATGTAAATTTGATTTTGTGTATGAAAATAGAAAAAAGGCTAATGCTCAAGGACTGTACCGTAATTTTCGTATACTTGTTTCCAAGTGTATATAAATGAAGCCAATCTCCTTCTCCATCTCTTCGTTTTCCATCATTCCATGCCTCTCCTTCTTCCTCTAACTTCATCATGGCACATCCCTCTTCTACATCTTCGCCGAAAGCACGGCGCCTCTACGAGCTCCTAGAAGAAAAGCAAGAGCCTTTCTGCCTAGACATATACCTTTCAGAAAAGGGTTACTCTACAAGGTTTTTAGATGAAGCTCCAATTATGTGTTGGCCTGGAAATGAAAAGGGAATGATTTGCAAGTTTACAAGTAGCCAGTTTAG
Source organism: Eleocharis quinqueflora (assembly GCA_964058865.1). Classification (NCBI taxonomy): domain Eukaryota; kingdom Viridiplantae; phylum Streptophyta; class Magnoliopsida; order Poales; family Cyperaceae; genus Eleocharis; species Eleocharis quinqueflora. The sequence goes on from CAXKVX010001108.1 coordinate 97,341, forward strand.
AAGGAAGAGGAGAGAATGGTTCCTTAAAAGAACTCTACTTTCAAAAGTATTGCAACCAAAATATGCGAAAAGGGCATTATTGTACAGGAAAGATACTATTAGAAGAAAACATGAATTTGAGAATTCAGAGATATTTTGTGAGAATAAGATGCACAAGTTGAAGCAGCTTAGTCCAGTATCAGTATTTGATTTCGGTTCTTACGAAAGCTCCCCTGCTAGCCAGCGTAAGTTTCGAAAATTTGAGTTTGGTTTGTTAATTGAATTCATTTGATTGTTCATGTACTTGTTTCATTTTTATTTCTTTCTCATATGAATTATTTAATTCTGAAATTTTTGAAGAAGTATAAGGTAACTCAACGAACGAGTAGCTCTGTAGCTAGATAACGTTTTATATTTATTGCCAATTGAATTGATGAATTGGATTTTTTAGTTTCAAGAAAGCACATGTTTTATATTTCATTGATTCCATTATAATTGACATTATATGTTTATGATCTTCCATTACAGGTGAAGAAGAGAAATCAGAAAATACTTTGATCCTAAACCCCAAAATTTTGGATATTTTCAGTCGGTTTCTAGAGAAAGCATACACACCTGAATTTGAGAGAACTTTAAAACCCCTTGATCAAGACCATCCCAAAAGGAAACCTCAAGGATCCATTATTAGAGACAACCAAGAGATAATCTGGGATTGTGCAGGCCAGATTTTGAGGTCAGAGGAGAAAAAAGAAGCATTAATTATACACAAAAAGGAGTCTGATTCATTGGAAAACAACATAACAGAATTTGAGAAATTAAGCAAGAAAATATGCCAAGAGGTTTCAGAGACACTCAAGTTGAATGATTTCAGTTCTGAAATTAGAGGAATTGCAATGGAGATTGAAGATGCAATACTTGATGATATTGTTTCAAGTTTATGTAGTTGTACATTGTAGAAATGCTAATTTATTCATGTATAGTTATATATGACAGATTATTATTCTTTCATGATAAACACCTTTGTAAATAAAAAAAATAATATTTGTGGGCCCAGGTTCATGCAAAATATCAAAGGAAAAGATACGCACAACTTGTTTGAAAATAATTGTTGGTGAGCTTGGTTGATTAGTATTAGCAAGTGTTTACACTTTCTATATGTTTTAGTTATGATTGTGATTTTCCAACTTTAGAACTTTTCAACTTATTTTAGGTACTACAAGCTGCCACCTGTATAATAATAATACAGTTTTTGGTAATATATTGCTCTAGGAACGCATTTATGTTATGATGTGAATGTGATTATTCAATCAATTATAGTGTTTCACAAGATAAATGGGACATGACGGTATCAATTTGAAGTTGTTGGTTCCGTGAAATATGGAAGGAGTACAATGCAATGCCTATGTATGTCAACGGTTTTTCTTTTTCTTTTCAGAAACGGAACGTTAAGCGAAAAAAAAAATTTAATGTTTCGTTACGTTTCGTACCAATCGAACTATAAAGCAATTTTTTTCGGTTTCGTATACTAACGGAAGGAAAACGAAATGTCATTGTTTCGTATCCGTTTCGTACGTTTGACATCCCTAACTATGGGATTCAAATCCGATGTAGCGCAATACCGCACTACAGAAAATGAACAGTCTGGATAGACCGTCAGCTTGTGTTCGACAGCCAACGATGAAAATCTGAAAGTCTTTAAACTTTGACACGAATCTTAATGCGACTAAAAAAGATCAGACTGCACACATATTGTGCTACACCAGTGCCGTGCGACATCAGATCCGATTTCCTAACTATGCCATTTAATATGTTTAAATTTCATTTTTGTTTCTTTTCTTTGAATGATTATCCCAATTGCCTTTTTCACGTTGGCTGTTGCAACTTTCCAAATATTGAGGTTTTGATCTTCTATGACACTTACAGTTATAATAACGTTGGAGAATAAAAAACGTGACACGATGCGAAAAATATTTGATGTATTTTAGTTACATGAGATGACATGATGTGTATAGTAAAAATTTTATGTGTTGATCATGATGATGTGTCAAAAAGGAAGAAAGATACATTATATATAAAACACGACATGCATAAGATATTACACGTGTCGTATTGTGTTATCTTATGACATGATGTAACGTGACGTACAAATGTGACACGTGTTAGACACGTCATTTTTAAGTTTCATAAAATTATGTTCAATTAACAGTTTTACAATTGTATTTAATTTCGTTTATTTCATCAAAACTCAAAGATAAATATTATATATTAATTGACATGTATAATGTTTTGTACTATTATCACATAATTACATGAAATACTACAACATGTCTATCTTGTATGATGTGATGTTTGGTGATGTGCCTATCTTGTTTAATGTTTTCAAACTCAAATTAAGACTTTAAATGATATATTATAATTATTTTGTAAAATCAAACTAATTTCATATCCAAATTCAAACAACCTGAAACTTAATTCAAGATCTGAACTGTCCGATTCCATCTAGACACTTCATACATATAAAATTTCGATATAACCACAGTAAAACATCATACATATAAAATTAAATAAAACTTATAATGGTCCATATTTGATGTTTTTTTATAAAGTAATAGAAGTATCAAATGACACGTAAAATTTGAAACATCGACAATTTTTTTTTTTGAGAATATGTCTATATTTTTTTATTTTTTTCATATTTATTTTAAATTTTATTTTCAAAATTTTCGATATAACCACAGTTGTAAACTTGTAATGCAATCCTATTCATATATAATTGCAGTGTTATGAAACAAAAAAAATTGCAAAAAGAAAACAAATCACATAGGTCATGTTTGGTTATAGAGTAACTTTAATCCGGATTAAATTTCTTACTTCAAGTTAAGATGGAGTAAGTTAATCATGTTTGGTGGATTAAGCTAATTCACCTAAAGAGGTGAAGTAAGTTAATCCATGGTGAATTAAGTGTGGAGTAAGAGAGTTAATCCACATCTTACTCCACAACCAAACATGACCATAGACACAATGTGTTACATTACATACTATATAACACCATAGTACGCCACAGAAGAATAACATACTTTTGTTGAGGCGGCCGTGGTTTGTTTCAATGATTGATCGACAGAAATTTTAGTCGTCTCCAACAACGTACCAAATCGCGTGATAACAAGCTAAAGTGCACCAACTTTTTATCCTAGTGTCCTATCAAGTCCCAAAATCACGAAAAATAATTCATGTATTGTTGGTTCAACCGCCTATTTAACACACCAGAAGTAGGCCAGTGTGCTTTAATAAAGATCTAATGTCATGTGTTCTATTAAAAGAACCAAATTTGAAAGTGGCTTAGAGTGGATTGACAACATTTTTTTTTGAAATAAGTGGAAAGCATTCTTTACTTTATTTTCTTAAAAAAAACGAAGCATACAAACTCAAGAACACAGTTACAACCATCTAAACACATTGTCTATCTATGACATCAACTATCTAGCCCTATCTATTACCCAAAACAATATCAGAATGTCCTCAAGACAAACATCTAATTGTAAATATAATCTCTAAAACAAAAATACAGGCCGAACGATCCGTCGTCGTCTGCGTCTGATTTCGACTTGTCATCACCTTATACTGTTCTCGTGTTTCCTCCTCGCCTCAGATCTGCACTGAGAGACAACTCTCGACACCCGCCTGTATCGCAAGCTAGGTTCGGATGCCATCTCAGCCAAACCTAAGGTTTAGGTTCCACCCCATGGCAGTCTCGGTCTCTGACATGCCGATCTCAGCCGCTTCGACACTAGGCCATCCCCAGCCCCTTTGCATAGCACCCTGACTCACGCTAATCTCAAGATATCACCGTCGCCCGATCTGAGCTGAGAGATTCGTCTCCCTAGAGTGTCGAGTCGTTGCCTTAATCGTCGTACAAGGCTCGAGGTATTCTCAGTAATCAGATCAGGATCTGGATCACTCTCGGTACCAATCTGTACCGGTGCTTGTCAGATCTCAGCTCTCTGCCATCAGCCAACACTCGTCTGTTCACAGATGCAGAACAGACCAGCACTTGTCATCAGCCAGCACTTGTCGTCAGATCACACCTCTCTGCCATCAGCCAGTTCCTTGTGTCTGCAATCTCTTCACAGATCCACGGAACAAATCAGCACCATCACTCATCAGCCAGCACTTGTCTCATCCGCGTCTGAGATCTGTCCCCAGCACCCAGTAATGAAATTTATATTTTATCCGTATTATACATATCATGATGATGCAGATTTTATACAAGTTTTTGTTAATCAATATATTAAAAATTCTTGCTAGAGCGAAAAATGTTAATTTGTAGTTGACGAAATTTGAAAATATTTCTGAAAATAAAATAAGACCCATTTACAAAAAAAAAAAAATAATAATGACAGGGAATATAAATTTACTTGTGTCCTCTTTTGATTAAACATGTTGTTTTGCAACCTTTTATTTGTATTTTAACTTTATTGTTCTAAAATGCTCATATTGGGATACCAAACAAAAAAGAATGTCAACAAATTAACAAAAAAAAAATTATATTTTTGTGCATCTTATGCATAAGAGATGAATTCATCCAACATATTGCCTGTATATATAGGAATATAAATTGGGAACTTGGGAGTGTAATTGCATTCTCTATCAGCACCCCTTAGCGGTATTTCATACGCGTTTATATATTTGTCGAAAGTATTTATACTAAATATAAAAAGTATTTATACATAATAATGTTAGTATTAAAAATGTTGAGGAACTATATTTTTCATCGTAATCTTTAATTTGAATTTTCTTTTGGTCACTAGAAAAATGTGTTAAATACTTCTAGTGCTAGATATAAATATTTTTTGTTCATAAATAGATAACATATATATTTAAGGGGTAAAATTTTTGAAAGGTCACTAAACTTTGTATCAAATTTATATTTGATCAGTGAACTTTAAATTATTCATTTTTAGTCAATGAACTTTGATATATCTTAAAATTTAGCCACTCCTTAATTTTTTATCAAAATTTTAGTGAATAAGTGGTTTGAAATGCATTCTTTCCTGCTAACATTTTCATAATAATTAATCTTTCTAATATAATTGTTATTTATGCATCACATCAATTTTTGTTAAAATTTTTGATGACAAACTATGAAGTGGTTAAATTTGAAGATTATCAAAGTTCAGCAACTAAAAATGAATAATCCAAAATTTAGTGACCAAATGTGAATTTGATACAAAATTTACCCGATATTTAATTATAAACTTTTGTGTAACGTAGATAAAATAGTGTAATATATAAGATACAAAAAAAAATTCAAATAAATTAAAAGATTGGTGTTTTTCAAAAGAAGGTACTAATGGAGCCTTAGTTCATGCTATGCTATGTATCAGTATCAATGAATCATGAACCTTATTCCAAAAATGACGTAATGGAAAGAGATATAAAGTGCTCCAATTTGTAGCTCAGTCACATGTATTTGTGCACGCAACTAATATGACAGTTATTTTCCTACTAAAATGTAACATTTGAGGCAGCAATTTTGCTACTTTTTTTTATCGGAAACATTATGACATTATTTATTTCTCATTAAGCTTCCTATTATTATATAAGCAAAAATTTGGGTACTTTAAAAGATGTATACAATGAATACTCCAGTTTATATTAACCGTTCAATTTATCGAGATTGGTGAGAAGTGATTCGTTTAACTTTTGTTGTGTTCTCTAAAGAATTACTTTTCACAAATTTCGATAAATTGAACAATCCATATAAATCGAAATACTCAGTTTACTCATTTTTTGAAGTATCCAACTTTTTTATTGAACCTGCACGGTACAGGGTAAAAAATTAATTAAAAAACAAATCTAATAAATTCGAGCGCAAAGGTTTCAATTAGCTTGCTTTTAGAGGCACAGTTGTCACTCCTTAGAGCACAAATTCATGTTGTCATACAAAATAAATTCGGAGAGCTACAAAATAAATCAAATAAATTTGAATAATAAAATAAATAATTAAATTTGTATTATTTGAATCATGTCACTGTTTTTAAGTGAGTTCTCTTCTCCTTAGAGCACTACCACGTAAATGATTGACAATAGCTTCATAATATACAACGAAATATAATGTAGAAATATTTGGATTGAATTTGTGAAGCAATTTGGAAATGTATAATTAACCATGAAATTCTCATACAAATATATTGCTATAGTTTAATTGAAAGGGTGGTCACTAGACAATTTCTATTTTATATTTTTATGTGTCTGTATCTCTGCCATTATCTTGGGCTTGAATATATAGCTAAGAACAAAACACTTAGTAGCCCATATTAATCACCGATTAATTGGGTCACCAAAGCCCATGAACGAGAAACGGGTCAAAAATCTAGAAACAGAATAATTAGGTATGTGAATGTAGTGCAACGTTTTGAACGTTTTGCCGTGACGCGACGTCAAATGCAAGAGATTTTTGTTGTATTTGTTAAACGCAACGTAAGACGCAAATGGTCGCTTTCGTTACGTTTATTTCGTCTTACATTTAGAATTTTACTTAGTCTGAACACTTGTTTTATTTAGTCTGAACATCTATTTTATTTAGTCTGAACACTTGTTTTATTTAGTCTGAAATAGTATGACCATATTCTTAGTTAGTATGAGCACAAACTAACATTTGATCTTCGAACGGACGTAACTTTTGACTTTTAACCCCGTAACGACGCTGTTTTGACCCCAAAAGACGCTTGTAAAGGTTGCAAATCACTTGTTTTAGTTTTTCTGCACTTTTTTGCTCAAATTTTCTAAAAAAATGCTTAAAACAGTGCAAAAAAAAACATATTTGAAACACCTATTATGAAAACATGTTATATTGAATCTGAACACTTGTTTTATTTAGTCTGCATCCCATGTTTTATGTGCCAAACAGACATGAAACAATGCAAAAAAAAAGACTTAAAACAGCTAGTATGAATACCTCTTTCAATCAGTCTAAACACTTATTTTATTTAGTCTGAACACATGTTTTATTTAGTCTGCATCATGCATTCTATGCAAAACATTCTTAGTAGTTTGTAGAGCGAAAACGTTCGGAATAATGCACGCAATCTAACTTTCCATTTTTTATTCGCTTTGACTGTTTGACTTTCCATTTTTAGAAAGCGTTTGATTGTTTGACTTTTCTTTTTTAGAAAGTTAGTTGTGGTACTCTGGTACAAGAGTTGGGGTATAGTTAGTCAAATCCTTTTGAAAATTACCTATAATTTCATAATATCCCAAATTATTCATAATTTTTTTTTCTTTCATGGAACTTTATAATATGTATGGAGTAGAATTTTGTGCTACTAAAAGACAACACATACAAAAGATGAGCATGACAGATGCGCATGTTATGATGGGCATGTGGGCATACAAGAAGGAATCACTTAGAAATGACGATATACGTGACAAGATCGGAGTTGCACCGATTGAAGATAAACTTGTTCAACATCGTTTGAGATGGTAGGACATATCCAGCAGAGGCCTTCTGATGCATCGATGCATAGTGGAGTTTTAAGCCGCGTCAAAAACACAAGGACAGGTAGGAGTCAATCGAAATTGACATGAGACGAAGCTGTAAAAATGAACTTAAAGGCATGAAATTTTTTTCAAAGAGTTGGCGTCAAATAGGAGTACGTGAAAGTCAGCGATCCACGAAACCATGACATACTAAAATTTAGAAGTAGTGATATAGTTGTACGACTTTAGTTCATGATTAACGACGCATGACGTTAATCTAAACTTATGATTTGTAGAATAGTTTATTACGCCACATTGACAGGTAATTCGATAAATTCGGAGAAGAACAGCTTTGTTCTAAACTTCTAATTGTGATTCCAATGGAGTTCCAATCAGTGATTACAAACATATTGGGATGCGAACTGCAACAACTACCATGAAACATCTGAGTCTTACCTTAACAATTATATATTAAGCTCACAAAAAGCTGAGTAATTAATTACCAATCTTGGCAAGAATTGCAGATTGCAATGGTGAAAAGAAAAAGGTATTATCACAAGATGGGAGATTATCACAAACCGGTCGTTTGACTTGATTTCTTTGCACCAAAATACCAAATGCAAGGTATTATCACATAAGAATTATATTTACGATTTGGTTTCAAAATTTTGACAGTCATGTGTTTTCTAGACACATGCGTTCAGAAATCGATGCCACTCAAGTTAACAAAGCAAAAAAAAATTATCAATTAATTTGAAATCTGCGTTCACGTATGAACGTAGTATCGTTCTAACGTGAAGACCGGTCCAAAATTTTGCTCCATACTTAACTATTATTTGTCATTTGTTTTTCATCGTGAACGCATGCATTTAGTCTAAACGTGAATGCTGAAAAAAATAGAATCATGACTATTAAATTTTTGAAACCAAGATAACGAATGTAATTCTTATTTTTTTAGGCTCAGAAAAAAACAATTCAGTAGAAGGATACTGAAGTTATACCAGGAAAAAGTATTAGCATTTTAATAAAAGAAACCTTACTAGTTAAATCCGATCAGAGAATAGATCATGCGCATCCTTCATCCAATGGAAATAGTGATCAGAAGCCTAGTCAAACAAGTCAAATATTAGTTAAAAAAAAGGCAAACATATATGCAAATATGCAATGGAGAGAACTTCAATTTGATTGCTGTCAGTGGCACAGTTGCATCAGACAGCACTCCGGGACTATGGCTTTCTCTATCAGTAAGACAGAGACATATTGATCCAGAAAAGAGAATCCTACTGTATATCCATGATAGTGCAAGCTGTTGTCTTTCTAAATCTGTTTCTGAAAATAGAAATGTATTGCAAATATGAAATATGAAATAAGCAGTACTGTAACTCAACAGTTTATAAATCTAAATTGGGAATTTCATATTTAAACACCAAAGTTTCAAACAAAACAAGCTGGAACAAAAAAAAGTGTACTGTATTTCCTCTTCTCTTATCAATTTACCTCATGCCAACTCATTACCTTTATGTGATTAACATATCCTTCAATCAGTGACTTTGTTTTTCTCTCTTGTCGATTTGCTATGAACATAAGTCCATTTGGGACCAATTGATAACTAATAACTATGAAAAATTGATTAAAATTGCAGTTAGTTTGGAACAGGACAACATTTTTTTTTTCTTTTCTTTTCTACAAGACTACAAATGGCGTACAATGGTATTTTGCAGATTGTACAAGTAAAAGAAATCACTGTGTTTTTCTAAGAAACAAAGGTTGTCGGGTACGGATTTACCGGACTAACGGAGCCTGACTTAAATATGGGGCATGTTATAAATTTTAAAATACATATTTATTTGGGAGGTAATTGTTACTTTTTTGGGGTATGGTATAGTATATTCGGTCTTGTATTATCATTATTTAAATTATGAGTTAGGTTATGATAATTAATAAAGTGTCATTCACACGATACTTCGTCTAGTATCTCCAATTTTGATATCCAAACAATCGATCTAAACCGTTGAACTTGATCTTCATGTTAAAAAAAATTTGGTGACCAAATTTTACATTTTTGAGATTTTTTTACTATATTTTAAAAGCGTTAAAAGTTGATTAATCTGATGAAATTTTTGGATCATCCAATATTAGTGATTTTTCATCTTTCTGAAAGATAGTAAAAAGATTTTAAAAATATAAAATTAGCTCTCTAAAGAATTTTTAATATTGAGATCAAGTTCAACGATTTGAATGAATTGTTTAAATTTCGAAATTGAAAATACGAAAGCGAAATAACACATGAATGACGAATTACCATAGCCCAGTTCTTAAATTATTTTGACCTGCTTAGTAAACCTTATAAAATAAACAAATCAAAATTTTTGTCCGAGAATATTCCCAGCCAAGAAAAGCATTGACTAAAAGAAATTTCCATACCGTTAATGTCAAAAAATCAGACAACTAGATTCCAATCAACTAGAGTTTTTTACTTGCATAATTCCGAAAAAAAATAAGAATAACATTTGTGATCTTGATTTTAGAACTTTAATAGCATTGATCATGTTTAGTATGCATTCAGGTGCACATATGTTGGCTGAATGCATGCGTTCAGAAATCGAGATCACTCGAGTTGGCAAAGCAAAATAATGTACCAAAAAAGTTTGTGAGTCAGCATTCACGTCTGAACGCATCGTCTGAATGTACGTTCAGACGTAACATTCACATGTGTTAGCTGAAAGCGGCATTCAGACGCTTCGTTTAGACGTGAACGTTGGTCGTGAATTTTGCATCATACTTAACTATTTTTGTGATTTGATTTCGTATTGTGAACACATAGGTTTACTTTGAACGTGAACACAAACAAAATAAAACCATCACCGTCAAACTTCTGAAACCAAAATTATAGATGTAATTTTATTTTTTCCAGGTTAGACAAAAAAAACTTTTCAATGAACTACCTAAACAGTTAGAGCAACTACTCATTGCTCTCTGAAATCACAGAATACCTTTCTTTCTCTCTCACACTCTTTTCTTTTTGAAAATCATGGCAGAGGATAGCAAGTGCCATCTCTCTCTCTCTCTCTCTCTCTCTCTCGTCTTGAACTGTAGGATACTGTAGAGGCAACGATCCCAGTAGCGTCAAGTATGCATGCATAACAGCACCAGACAGAGAAAGGGAGATAATAGGATACTGACAGCTCAATTACTACTGGTGGGAAAGATATGTTGCTTCATTCATGACCCATGATTAACACCAAGCATGTATTTTAATTTTTAACGATCCAATTTCTTTCTTCAATGTACTTACAAGTCATAATTCTTCATGGATTGTTGCAGTTTTGCAAAGTCAAATGTGAAATAACATTAGTAGATTGTTGTTGGAACAAGAATTATTTATTTTTATCTCAAATAAGTAAAATACACTTCAACCAAAGAATTCGTCTGACATAAGCAAAAGACCAAACACACCAAATTAGATAACTACTAAAAGCACCAATTAAATCCAAACTTTTACATATATTACGACCACATATCAAAACCATTGGCCTGAGAGGAAATCCTCCTAATACAAACAACTGACAAAACTACATAACCTAACTTAAAACACACAAATAAAAAAGAAAATCAGAGGAAAAAAGTATCAATCAACAAAGCAAAATCTTTACTAGTGCCTGGTACCTTCCCCCATTTCCCCCACCTCCCCTGCATGTTGGCCCCCACACAAAAGGGGGACCCAGTTGTAAAGGTGGCAGCCTGGCAGGGTCATATAGCTAGCAGGGGAACTATATTTTTTCAGCTTACGATAAAGCACCGGTTCTAGGAACCTCCAAACTTCAATACACTCTCCATTCCACATAGGTCATGTTAGTTATTAAAGAACACAGATCCTAACAAAAAATTATTCTTCTAGAACCCCTTAAAGCAATGCAATTGATTGATCACTACAGATAACCCCATTCTCTGGCCTTGGGCTACTCGCATTGCTGCTAGAGACAGATCCAAAGTTGTTCTTTTGAAGCACACCTGTTGGAGATGAATTCAATTTTGGGCTTAAATCCCAGCCATCAGTTGATAACTTTAGAGACTCACAATTGTTGCTTTGATCATTGGTTGTGTAATTACTGTTTGAATTGCTTAAGACCTCCCCTAATGGACCACCAACAGAAGATTCCCAAGAAACTGGTATGATGCCATTGAATGTATGAGATAAGGCAAGTGGTGCTATGGTTAGGTTGTCATGACTAGGAGAAGTTGAAGAGGAAAAGTCAGTGGGAGCCACAGGTATGGCTATAGAGAGCTGTGTTGCATCGGATTGGGCCTCTTCAATCTGGGCCCACCTGTTAGTAGCTTCGAACAGGTTTTCAGTTTTGTTTTGGCTAGAAAAAGAAGTTTCAAGTGTTTTCTGGTTTGGGGAAGTTAAGAAAGGGAGACTCTGAGACCCGAGCGTATGATTAGTTGTGCTCGGCTCATTTAGCAAGACACTGCAACATATGTTCCCAGATAAAATCGTGACAAAAGGAGAAAATAAATTAATTTATGATAAAATTGTTCCCAGATAAACATAAGTTAACAGCATGGCATACTGATAAGTTATGATCTTTCTACCGGGACAGTAAAAATATATGATTTACCTTGGTTTCAGTGTCTAAATGTCTATAACTGTTGCCATTTTGTTTAAATTATTTTACTAGGATAAAACATATTGAATAAGATATTTAATCTGCACTACAAGATTTCACATTCACAAAACAGTAAAAAAAGTATCTTGAATTTGGCCTATCCAGAGGTTTCATGTACTACAGGTCCAGCTAGTACTAGCTGGTTGAATAATGCTCTGACTGTTTTGGTAACTATTTTGCAGTCATGTGGTCACTTTTTTTTTCTTTCACCTTGAGCTCTCCAGTTGCTTCAATCAAGCCATGTTGTGCACCACACATTTTGAAAAAAAAAGTAGAGAAGCAAAAATCAAAAGCAAGAAAAGAAGTTACAATCATACCTATTCAGATCTCCAGTAGAAGTATGGGTAGCAGCACTTGATCCCCCACCATTGGTGCCAGGGGCCAGTGCGGGTCTTGTTGGGGCCTGGCTGACATTGGCATTTCGGCCTTCCACATGCTTTCTTGAACGGTGGCGGCCTCGGTTGATGTGGCGCTCGCAGTATTTCTGGTCAGGGACTGCATCCCTTGAGCACCGCCACTTCTTCCCGTCGGTCCGGCGGCACCTCCCTGGCTCAGGGTCAGTACTCCCTGCATAGCCTAGATGTAACGAGCCCCATCCCACTGCAACAAGAAAGCAAGGTATAAATTAGCCCCACAACGAGTCTGAAATCAAACCGCAATAGCTGGTATAGGTGGTACTGAACAGCATCAGGATTCAGTAACTGGTTCAAATACGGTTAAAAGGTTCCCATCTTTTACTTCTTTCCTTGATCATGGACGTATTTGATTTTCTGCTCATATGAAATGATATGGTGCAACTATGCTGGTACCAGAATGTACAGACCATGTGTATTTTTGGTACCAGTGGGACTAAGTTTTCTAGATTCATTAATAGCTTACTAGCGCTAGAAGGGAAAGAAGAGAAGGGGGAGAAAGCAGCTGGGGGGAGGCTCCTCCTAATAGGGATGAGAAGGGTAGTTGGTACAGGGACATTTGCTACAATATACTTGTAGATCAAGGCTTGATGCTCCAACTCCATCCACTGAGATGGTGTAAAAGGACCCCTTATCCTTGACATTACTCCATTATTCATGCTTCCATCTAAAACCAAACAAATATAATCATTAAAAAAAATTAGCTTTATAGTAAAATAACAAAGGGCCAGGTTTGGTTGGGTTCATGTAATATTAGGTTCTGATTTTTTTGTTGGATTCTCAGATCATCCATATCAGATCTTTTTATCAGCTCAAGCGGTTCTAGCTACTTCCGGTAGCAGGTCACTTGGTTTCAGATTAGCTGGGTATTAAGTTTTGGGAATATGGCATTAGGTTCCATCAGCTCTACCAGCTAATAAAGCTTAATCAGTGGTATCCTATGGTTTTGGTTACAAGGCTTACCAGTCAAATATGTATCTTTTTTTTTACATGTACCAGTTGCAAATTTTAGGGGGAGTAACTATGCAAGAAAGGTGAGAAACAGAACAATCAGTGACACTGTGTCTTATTCTCTACAGTTTTCACACCGAAAGATGTCTCTTTTGACATATCTATTTTAACTTTTACCTTAAAAAGGAGAAATAATCTCCAAGAAGAAGCAACAACTATGGGGACAAAAGAAAAAGAAGGTGCCTTTTTTTAGCTTTTTCTCTTGACAAGACTCATCAAACCACATTTGTAAAAAAATTAATGGAAATAAAAATAAAATGTTACCATGAAAAGGACCTCTCTACCAATCAACTGTAAATGTTTTTATTTCTTCTTTGTAAAAAATAAAATAAAATCATTGTAATTGTAAAAGAAGTTTTTTTTTTTTTGATGAAAATTGTAAAAGAAGTTGGAAAACAGCTTGCAAACTTTTCCAATGACATGACCACCAAACCATGTTAAAAATGCAATGAAAGAGTCACCTCATTTCAATCACTGCTACTGGAATCAAAGAGACAAGAGCCTGGTATTAAATTATAAGATAAACATTTAGAATAGAATGTCAAAAAACAGAAAAAGAAGCTTGCTCTTCTATATACAGAAGGTTCCTGAGCTACTGTGCTAACATCTAAAACAAAAAGAGAGAATAATCTAAGTTGCCAAACTACAGGAATCAAATTGAGAAACTCCTAACACCATCCCAAAAATAAATTTGAAAACAGTACCAATAGAAAGGACATTATTACTTCCATGTTTAACATGAGATTACAAAGAACTTGTTTCTGTTATTTATTTTCTCCTTCACAAACAAGATTAGAAATAAAATATTAAACTGCCTACGTAATAATGCTAGAAAAAATGGTTTCTTAAAAAGTGAAACATATATAAATCACTGAAACATGTAAAGATGAAAAAGCCCATTAAAATCAGACAGTCTTTCCTTTCATACCAGTGAGAAATAAAAAAAATCCCAACATTGCACTAACAAAAAAAAATAACAGTAACGCCATTACCTCCACTTCTAAAATATGAAGTCTCAAGAGAAGAACGGTAGTGGTGGTAAGGCAATGCGGCATGAACCGAGACGCTCTCTTTCCATGGAGCGGCGAAGCTCAGCATCTGGGCCCCACCAGGAAACAGAGATCCTGAACCAGGTTTACAAGACGAATAATTTGAGAAATCATGACGCATTTTCACATCGGTCCTTGCCATTTTCGGAAATCCCAAATCAGTTTCATCCAGATCACCATTCGACCTTGCATGCTTTAGGTAACTAGACCCAAATACACCTCTGTTTTTCTCTGAGAAGGAGCCATTGCTAGTGCTTAGTGAAGAGGAAGAAGAAGAAGAAGAAGAAGAACCCAAAAAGGTATCCATGGTTAGTACCCCACCAAAGTCCATTATTTATTTCAAAACCCTCAAATGAGGCCAAGTTCTAGATATGTATCATGTGGGGATGTGATGGTATGGGGGAGAGGGAGAGAGTTAGAGAGAGACATTTTAATGGTGAAAAGGATTTGGGTTTGGGCTTTGCTTCAGAGACACCAGGTTGGTTTTCTTTTTAGAGAAGGGATGCCTATGTGACTATGTGTGTGACAGTGTGAGAAAGAGATAGAGGTGAGAGAAAGGAAGTGAGAGAGAGAGAGAGATATGTGTTACCTTTATTTAACACGTACATATTTGAAGGAATAACATGATACAAACTACTTGGAGATACAAACAAAATAACCAAGGGATCACGGGGACATGGTTTTGCAGTTTGGGGTATGAAAAATAGAAATTATTTGTTTTTTTTCTCAGAAATTTAAGCAATGCTAATCATGAGGTTAATGTAGATGTAGTTTATTATATACTTGATTTGAGATTTAATTCAAATAGCCAGCCATATTCAGAGAAAAGAAATATCCAGTGCAAAATATAATAGGCAACTGAAATAAATAAATAAAAACTAATGTCAGTTGCCACTTTATAATTGCAAAAAGAAATGCTTAAGTTATGACATTACCAGATCTTCGACCTATACTAGAGAAATATAAAACGAAAAAGACAATTATAAGATTCTCTCGTGCACAAATAATCAAATAGAGTGAAATGGTTATTTTATGTTGGCGAGATCAAGGTATGAAATGTAATATGGGATTCCAATATTTTTTTAACGGTTCTGAGCTCAGGGTGGATTCAGAATTATCATCAGGGGTTCAAGATTTACGATTTTTTCAGAGATTCGAAATGATGATTATTCATAGAAAAAAATTATCTTATATGGTCATTTAAGCAAAAAAAAAATCAAATTCATAATCATTTCTGAAAAAAAACGTAATAATTATGATCATTTTTGAAAAAAAAATTCTAGGAGGATTCAGCTGCACCCCTGGTTAAACGTGGCTCCGCCACTGTCTGAGCCTTCTGACTGGATCCTCTTATCTGTTTCGTGTCTACATCCCGCGTGTATTTATATATCTATTTCAAAATGTGTATAATAAATAATAATAATATTAAAAAAATTGAATATTGTATTACATAAAAAATTTAACTTGAATTTGTTTTTCATTTAGAAAAATATGTGTTAAGCACGTCATTTATTTAGTGTAAATAATTTGTAAACTTTGTATAAATACTTGAGAGAAGAAGATAAGAAGTGAGAATATGAATTGTAAGAGTAATTTTCTCAACAAAAAAAGGAATTGTAAGAATAATTCCTGATTCTTTTTAATTGACAAAAAAAAGGAGGGTGAGCCAAATTGCTCATATCCTTGTCAATTTAATAGTATGCAACCATGGCAAGTTGACGACATATTAGGTATAACTCACGTGTAATGCACGTGGGAGTGGTCCTGATCCAACTTGGATTCTAAGCAAGCATGCTACAATTAATTGAAAAGTTTCATTAAATTATAGCAAGAAAGTTACCTAGAGAAAACTAGAAACAAATCTTACTGAAGTACCGTATTTTTCAATACATGATATTTCCAATCACCTTAATTTTTTTTCCTCTGAAATCACAATTTTAAAGGATATACAATTGACTAGTTTTACTCTCGAATCTGCCCTCAAATAAAAACTAACTCCAAAATTGAAAGGAGTAACATTATCATTCCAAGAACTACTCAGCAAAGCATAGTTGCTGAAAGGAGGAACATGACATTACTGAAAATGATCCGTTCTATGATGGCGCAAGCAAAACTTTCAATTTCATTTTGGGGAGATGCTTTGTTGCTACGACCTATATACTGAACCGTATACCTTCAAAGTCTGTTACAGGAACCTCATATGAGTTGTGTACATGTAGAAATTCAAGTCTGAATCATCTACGTCCATGAGGTCACTTGCTTATGTTTTTGACGAGTCTCATAAATACAAAATATTGGTCCTTAAGGCAGAAAATGTATTTTCATACGTTATTCTGAGGAATAAAAAAGTTTGTATTTATTGGAGAAAACCCAACAGGAAAAATTAAAGAAATAGAAACAATGAATGTAACATTTCTCGAAAATGAATTTTCTGAAAAGAGGGAGGTTTCATCAAACTTGGTTCTTTGAACTGAATGACATTAATCAAACTCAAAATCAGCAAATGGATGAAATGATCGACAAACAAGATCAGTCTACTATGTCAGGTACTGTAGCACATCGGATACTGTAGAAAATCAACAAATGGATGAATTTCTTGTGAGATTTTGTTTAGATTTTAATTTAAGCAAAAGGAAAAAATTGCAAGAAATGAGCTCAAGAATATCAAGGCATGAAGATATAAAGTCAAGATTTATGATAGATTATTTTAAATTGAGCTTCTAAAAATTTAAATTAATGAACTTGAGTCAATAACAATAAGGATGAGCTTTCAGGCCATACTTTGTTATATAATGAAGTAGGAATTCCTGTAACATTGTGCAAAATTTGAAAGATTTGCCATAAACCCCCTACTTTGTTATACAATAATCTACTTCGTTATATAACATTTTACCCATAACACACCACTATGATTCTTTAATGAAGTAGAATTCAACAGAACTCATCCCAGAAGACCCATTGCTTCGTTACACAACAATATACTCCGTTATGTAACGATGTATCAAATAAATGCAAAAATAACGGGAAAAAATATGGCTATTATATTGTACCTTTTTCACGTACAATGTTACATAACGATTCACATTGTTATATAACAATGTAATGAAAAAGGGTGAAAAAGCTAGATTTTCAAAGCTCAATATAAAATAGATAATTTCTCCTTCTTCTATAATTATACAAATACATTCAAAATCAATCATAGCAGCCATCATTATTGAGCTTTGAGAAATATTGCTAAATCCTTACTAAAAACTTAATCTCTTTGATTCAAAATTATTCTAAACTCTTAATAGATTTGAGAAATCATCTTTATTATTTATTTTCTCTTTAGTCGTTGTGTTATCTTATTTCTATTCACTTTGTCTCATTTTTAGTGTGTAAGAGGGCAAAATTCAACATTGTACGAGACTCTCTTGTTTAGTGGTTCAAATCAATAATTTTACCGTAGTCGGGGGGGGGGGGGGGCATTTAACATCGAACTTCGTATACATTCGATGTCACTTATGCCATTGTTTTGTTTGCAATTTATAAACTCTCTCTTTACTTTACTTGTTACTTTAGTTTAAAAATTGATCTTGCTTGAATTGCATAAAATTGTTAAACATGTAAATTAGTCCTTGACAGTTTTTAAATTGTCCAAGTTAGTTTCCTTTGAGGCTAATTAAGGATTACAAAAACGATTGATACAAAGGATTGAACATGATCTACAAAAAGTTCCAAAAAAAATCCTAGTTACTTTAAAAGTTCTTAAGCACATAGAAATTAATAGATACCTAATTCAGTTACAAAAAATCTATTTTTATACAGTTTAAATGTTATTTGATATCACAATTGTTCGTTCAATTTATTATAAAATTATTGAATTCAAAACCGTGCAACGAAAATTGGCAAACCAAATGATTTTCTAATAAAAGCACTCATTATTCTGCATAATATTAGGATTTTTTTTTCAGAAAATGATGAAATCGGAACTCAAACGTTGGATTTAAAAATAAACATTTCATAACGTGCATCAATATTTTTTTTGAGAAAAAAAATCATGATCTAGCTCCCAATTTTTATAAATGATCACATTGTTAAATTAAATAATTAACTGTTGATTTATAGTGATCCTTCACTGAAATAGGCCCACGCTGTCATCTCCAGTTATAAAGTAAAAAAAAAAAGAGAAAACAATATCTGTTCAATTAGAAGATGTTCGAATTAAAATTGTCTAAATTCGAATCTTCAACTATTTTACTGTGCAAATCTTTACTACATGATCTCGATATTTCCGACCAAACAACTCACAACTGTACAAGCAAACTGGTTAGAGATTGAAGTTTCCATCTCAAAGGGAATCGCATGGATCCCAGCCATTAAATACGCGTTCAGAACTTCAGATCAGCTCCCATCACGAATCTTGATGCGGATGAATAGGTGCAACTAGAAGGTGGCATAATTCGACCCGATCCGACACGAGAAACCCGCCCGACCTGACCTGAACCCGATCCGAGTCGATATTTTGATAAAGTCAAACTAATTTGAACACGACTCGACCTGAGATGACTCGTAACTCGAGACGAAGCGACACATGAGTGATCCGACCCGAGACGAAGCGACACTCGTAACTCAGAACTCAACTGAACGTATTCAATGCGAATCAATGACGTTATCAAATGCGCAGATCCACGAAACATTTTTCATATTTAAAGTCTAGTCGTATTAATATTTCCATATTATTTTCAGAAGAAAAGGGCACTAAACGGGTTCGTTTCCTCGTGGCCAACACGATTGTGGGCCCCACTTAAAATGCTGCATTTAATTGGTTTCCCTACCAGTTGCAATCCTGGTTAGACCAGTTTTTTCTCTCATTTTTCGCAACAAGACCCCCCCTTTTATGTTTCCTTCATTTTTAGTACATGCGAATTCTTTAAAGGAATTTAGTTGACCAAACTTTTTCTAAGTTTTTTCTTTTCTTGTAAAGATTCCAATCCAATAATTCACATAAGTTTTTTTTATTCTGTACTTTAAATCTTCATATCATACTCTCCATCTCTAGTGATTTTTTTTTAAAAATTGGGTTATTTTGATAATTTAAGTAATTTTAAAACAAAAAGGAACTTTAAAAATCAATAAAAATGTTGATTGGAACCAGATAAACGCAAATGAAAGTTTAGAGACCATACCATCTTATCCGGTCCTATTTCTAATCCACTAATTATTATAATGCAAGTATAAATTGCGTGAATTAATTATGTGCAAATAGCGATTAATGAAGCCAATGGCAATCGAAAGGCACATTTTGAAAAGAAAATTTTGCAAATAAAAGTTTACGGACCAATTTGAGTTTTTAACAAAATTCAAGAACTAACTTATTTCTTTTTTGTATAAAGATTGGTTTAGTGCAAGTACAAATTTAAAGTTCAATTTAAATTTTTTTAGAAGTTCAAAGACTAACTTGATTTTTTTTCTACAAAATTCAAGAATCAAGCTGATGCAAACGACAGTTTGAGGTCTACTAAAATTTTGATGTAAGTTTGAGGACCAAAAAGTAATTGTTTTTTAATTTATAGATTAACAGTGTTTCGAAATTTATATAATAAATAAATTGTTATTGCATGAATTAATTTTCATTGGACCACTTTTCGTCACTGTTGGTTTGCATGAAATTGAAGGGAAATAGTGAGAAACTGACGAATGGGTTTCTTTTCCTTAGAGCTATTAATAAGTGATTTTACCAAATGGGTTTAGATAAAATTTCCCAAACAATTTCCATCTCTAGTGAAAATTGGTGGAAGAAAAAAATAATTCAATGGAATTGAAATTTTTTCTTCCCATGAAGAAGAGCAGCAACTCATGTCGTACACAGTGACGAAGTCAGACTAACAATAACGCATGAGACAAATTTAATCACTCAAATAATTTAGCTATCTTTTGAAGGTGAAGAGTGAAACAATTCTGATATCATTATTATAATAAAATATTTTTGACAAATCATGAAGGGGCAGTGCCCTCCTAAATCATCCTTGATTCAGTCACTAATCATACGTATTGTATTTACAGCATTGTTTAATGTTTGTGGTCTCTAATATGGGAGATTAATTTTTTTACAAATTGTACACATTTTATCTAATTTTTTTCATATTATAATCTCACTTGTGAACAATATTTTTTAGAAAATGTAACTACTTTTGGAGCAATAAAAAAACCACAGAACCATTAACTTTTAAAAAGATTGAGCTCTTTTTGTAGTAGTTGAATGTATATTTACGTCTATGTCCACAATTTCATTACTAACTAGATTTCGAAGACAAATTATTGTGCTAATAATTGAATCCAAATGATCCATTTGCAAACTAACAACCAAATTGTAAAGCTGTGAACCTGTGTTGCATGGGTGCGGGTGCGGGTATCGTATCGGATACGATACGGGTGCGGTGATACGACGATTTAAAAAATTGTTAGATAGAGATGCGGCTATATATATTAAATTTTAATTAAAAAAATAATTAATAATATTAGAATTTAATAAACAAATTAATAAAAAGTTAATAGTATAGCTTGTTTTGGATTCAAATCTCCTTCATGCTTCATGTTTCACTCATTTTTCTAGCGATATAACAAAAATTATCAGCGGTTTTACAAGACATGATTGTCACATGGAGTTTCGGAATGTATCGAGGCGTATCGGAAATCGAATTTGTAGGTCAAAGTGAATAAAATAATCGGATACGCCACGTCATGGATACGCCCGTGACTTATCGGATACGTATCTCAAGAAGTATCCGAATATCAGATACGTATCCGATACAGTACGGCAAAGTACCGTGAAGTATCCGACTAACATAACTGTGAACTTACCATTTGAAGAAGCCGAGCATTCAAATCTTGGGATTGGGTCACAATCAAAACAAGGGAGAGAGGGCTCCAAAGGGGTCCAATTACACCAAACATCTGAAACTTGACTAAGTGCATGTTATATTGTTATGTTGTGGGGTTAGAGAAGGCGCAATAATTGATGGTTTTTACACTACTAGATTTTACTAGATTGAGCAATGCATTTAATCTTATCTTTTGTGGTGCAAAAATCTCAGTGAAGAAGTGACTCTATTTGTATGGCAAACAGTTTTTTTTTATTCAGTGATGAAGAAAATTCACTAGTTTCTCATTGACTATGTAATTATTAGAATTTTACTATCTACTTTTTATGGTAAATTTAATTTTTACGGCACATATTTTTGAAATTATTATTCAAAATTAAAAATAAAATTTTAGATGTACTACTATTTATTTAGATACAAATATATAAGAGTCTGCTATGGTCCTATGGACAAAAACTTAAAACACAAATTAACTATAATCATTGATTTTTGCAATCAAGTTGATGTTGTCACCAATAGTAATGCAATCAAGTTAGTTCTGATCAATAACATAATTAGCCAATATATAATATACTTATATTGAACTTTGGTCAAGTTAAAAACATTTAGTGTTTAACTTCGATATGCATCATTTTAAATAATAAAAACAATAAGGCTACTATGCTTACGTATGGTGGAACTTGTGCTTGCAATCCATATCTCGAATTTCAAAGTGAAAACGGCAGATCTTAACCATAAAGCTCTAAATTGTCCTTACTAAAATATACTTTTGGACCAAAATTTTCGTTTTTTAAATTTTTTTATTATTTTATCGGGTGAGTTAAAAAATCATTAATCGGAAAAGTTTGTAAATCGTTACATCCATGAATTTTTCACTCATTTAATAAAATAGTAAAGAAGTTCTAAAATATTTTGGTTTTTAAGTCTATTTTAATATGGACGACGTTCTCAACGGTTCGGGTAGATTCATGCGAACTTTGAAATTCGATATATGTGATCGCAAGCACAATAGAGATTGTGCTTGTGTAAACGTCGTAGTCTGACCCTAATTAAAAACATATTGAAAGTTTACTTTTGTAATTTTATAAAAAAAAAACTATTTGGGAAAAACTTGGGTGCTTGGGGGATAAATACACCGAATACTTTCAGTCACTCAAAACCGTCGAGATACATCAAGATCGGATTTGGAGATCTAGTGTATCAATCTCTGAAACCCAAACTATTTCTCGAATGAAATTCAGTCTTGGAATTTTAATATTTACAAAAAATATTTAGTCACAAAAGCAATACTAATTTTCACAGCATTCAAATTATTTGTCTATATTCTTAAAACCAATCGGTCTCTACAAAAATAAACAACTTAATAGAACAGTTCAGATAGTGGTAATTAATGGAATTGAATCTTGAAAATTGAAAAAAAATGAAACTATTATATATTATTATAAGATAAATTGTATGTGATTGATAGAGATCAAGAGATGCACTCCAGTATAATACGTAAGTCTTCGCCAAAAATGTTCGCAGTTTCCAAATGTAGATGCAACACCATTAACAAATCTCCATGCTCACTATCGTGACATTGTCATAAAATCTTTTTAAGAGTTATGAAAAAACAATTTTGAGGTGAACTGATTCCATTAAACAAAACACTACCTAATGTATAGTGTTAAAGGCTACATATATTAAAATTGTATATGTACAATTCTACGTGTCAGAATACTAGAATATATAGGCTTTAGCACTAAGAAAATAACAAAAGAGAAGTCGTTCGGTTTGGCAGTGTGTTGGAGAGGTTCCCAATGGCTAAGTTAAAACAACTGCATATTAAATATTTTGATTTCTATTTGTATTGATTTCTATTCGGTATATTACATTTATTTCTCTCTCTATCGGGTTATATACACTTGGCTCTAACGGCTACATTTATTACCGTTACAAAGGTACGGTCATTATTCCCCTTTTTTCTATTTTCCTATTTTATTCCTAAACTACCCTTTCTAACTCTTCTAATTATTTGTTATCTCAACACTCCCCCTCAAACTTGGACTATATACATCAATTAGTCCTAGCTTGATAGTCAACTCCTCAAATGGTCTTGGAAATAATCCTTTCGTAAAAATATCCGCCAATTGTTCTTGGCTTCTTACATACGGGGTCTCGATCACCTTGGCTTGAACCTTTTCTCGCACAAAATATAGATCAATTTCTATATGCTTCGTTCTCTCATGATATTGAGCATTTGCCGCGATGTGCCTTGCCGCATTATTATCGCAAAACATTTTTATTGGCTTGTGAGTCTTGAAATTCAACTCTTCAAGGAGTTGTTTTATCCAAGTGAGCTCACTTGTCGTATTAGCCATGGCTCGATACTCCGCCGCTTCCGCGCTCGATCGTGCCACGACATTTTGTTTCTTGCTTTTCCATGTGACTAGGTTGCCGCCTACAAACGTGCAATAGCCGGTTGTTGATCTTCGATCGTAACTTCCGGCCCAATCTGCATCGGCATAGCCACATATTTCGTTAGAATTGTTATTTTTCATCCATATACCTTTTCCGGGTGAACTTTTTAAATATCTCAAAATTCTATCTATTGCATCAAGATGGAGCTTTCTTGGTGCATGCATGAATTTACTAACTTCTCCTACGGCATAGGAGATATCGGGTCGGGTTACCGTTAGATAAATTAATCTCCCTACTAACCTTTGGTATTGAGTAATATCTTCTAACGGTTCACCATTTTCGGGATTTAATTTGGTATTAGGATTTATTGGAGTTGATATTGGCTTGGCCCCTAATTTTCCGGTTTCTTTTAGTAGGTCAAGAGTATATTTTCTTTGTGAAATAAATAGACCCTTGGTAGAGTGAGCAATTTCTATTCCTAGAAAATACTTCAATTTACCAAGATCTTTTATTTCAAATTTTTGTTTGAGTGCTCTCTTGACCTCATCAATTATCGACGGGTTATTTCCGGTGATAATTATATCATCAACATAAACAAGGATTACGGTCGTATCTTTACCATTATGCCTTGTAAACAAGGATGTATCGGTATGGCTTACTTTAAACCCAAAATTAATCAAAAAATGAGAAAGATTTCCATACCATGCTCTTGGCGATTGCTTCAATCCATATATCGATTTTTTTAATCTACACACTAGATTAGAATTTTTTTCTAAAATATGACCCGGTGGCAATGTCATATATACCTCCTCCTCAAGCGTGCCTTGAAGACATTCTTGACGTCCATTTGGTACAATTTCCACCCATTGTTTGTGGCGATTGACAATAAAATTCTTATGGTATTCATTTTTGCTACGGGAGCAAAGGTCTCTTGGTAATCTATACCATACGTTTGGGTATACCCTTTGGCAACTAGCCTACCTTTATACCGTTCAATTGTTCCATCACTATTGTATTTGATTTTATATACCCATCTACAACCTATCGGTTTTTTACCTTGCGGAAGTTGGACAATTTCCCAAGTTTTATTTTTTTCTAATGCCCATAATTCCTCATTCATTGCTTTCTTCCAAACTATTTTTTGTTTGGCCTCATCAAAGCTATTTGGTTCACTTTCTTTATCAATGATTGTGAGGAAGGCATGTTGATGTTTTGACACTCCTCCATATGAGACAAAATTTTCAATTGGGTAATTAACCTTATAAGTTACAAAATCTTGTAACTTTGATGGTTGTCTTCTTTCCCGAGTCGACCTTCTTGGTTGTGGTTTTTGAGCTTCTTCTTGATTGTTCTCCTCTTGATTCTCATCATTTCTTTCTTCATGATGATTTGCATTTTCTTCTTCTTCTTCTTCATTCCCTACAAAAACTTGCTCTTGGGAAAGATTAATAGTCATGGATCTAAAATCATCAATGGTTATGTTGTCATCAAGCTTTCCTTCTCCCTTTTTAAAAAAAGGTTCATTCTCAAAAAACGTTACATCTCTTGAAATATATAATTTTTTGTTTATAGGATCATAGCATTTATACCCCTTCTTTTGAGAGGAATATCCTAAAAAAATGGTTTTGATTGATGTATGGTCTAACTTGTCCCGCTTGTTGTTATGCACGAAGCATGTACACCCGAAAATCCTTAAATGGTTAAAACTAGGTTTTTTATTATAAATAATTTCAAACGGACACTTTTTGTTTAAAACAATACTAGGCAATCTATTTATCAAATAAATTGCCGTTAAAATAGCATCGGACCAAAATATTTTGGGAATATTATTTTGAAACATAAGTGCTCTAGTCACCTCAAGAAGATGGCGATTTTTCCTCTCGGAAACCCCATTTTGCTGAGGTGTATAGACGCACGTAGTTTGTCGTAATATTCCTTTTTGTTCTAAAAAATTTGTCATAGTTTGATTAACAAATTCCGTCCCATTGTCGGACCTAAAAATTTTAATTTTAGCATTGTGTTGATTTTCAACTAAGTTGACAAAATTTTGAAACATAATTGGAACTTCACTTTTATTTTTTAAAAGATATAAATGAGTAAGACATGAAAAATCATCAATAAATGTGACAAAATATTTATAGCCATTATAAGAATCAACGGGAGCGGGACCCCACACATCGGAATGAATAATTTCAAATTTCTCATTACTCTTAGAATTAGAAGATACAAAGGGTAGTCTTGTGTGTTTTGCAAATTTGCAAATTTCACAATGGCTACAATCAAAATTTGAAAAATCTAATGCATATTTCAAAATCCTATCGGAAGGGATTTGAAAAATCTAATGCATATTTCAAAATCCTATCGGAAGGGTGCCCTATTCTCTTGTGCCAAGTTTCAACATCTTGAACTCTTGACACTAGGCTAAGCTTGAAATTGTTTACAAAATATAATCCATTTTGAAAAAGACCTTCACCAATCATCTTCTTCGTTTCTATATCCTGAAAAAATGCATTTGGTGAAAAAATAATTTTGCAATTTAAATCTTTTGAAATTTTACCAATAGATAATAAATTAGAGGTACAATTTTTAACAAATAAAACATTAGAAATTTCTTTATCAAAAAGCTTGATTTTTTCATAACCATTGATTTCCATCTTATCATTATTTGCTACATACACGAATTCCTTTTTTTGGGTTGGTTGTAAATCATACAAGAGGTCTCTATTTCCCGTCATGTGGTCGGTTGCACCGGAATCTAAAATCCAACTCAATATATGATTTTTTTCTTCATTATTTGCTTCTACAAATAATGTACATTTATTAGATTTTTTATGAGCATTTCTCAATTGAGGTATAGTATATTTTGTATCTGTATCAGCAGACCGATTTGGACCTGGGCCATCATACATTTCGGTATTAATTGTATCTATAACAGTTGGGCTTGTGTAATTATTTAAATCAGAGATTGTTGATAATACAAAACCTGATCCAGCAAGCCCATTTGATATTGGGCCGTTCACATTTGAAGGCCCATCTTCTATACACAGAGAAGAAATCTGGGCAAGCAGGGCTCGGAGTTGTTGCTTCTTCTCATCTGTTTTCGACGAGAGTTGCATCTCCTCCTTTCGAGAGCTTTCTTGCGCCGCCTCATACGCTTTCTTCTCCCCTTTGTGAAATTTCCGAGAATCACCACTGTCATTTTTTTCTTGCCACCAACTTGGCCTGAGTTGGGGATTGAGATGCCAGCATTTAGTTTTATCATGACCAGATATCTTGCAATGCTCGCACTTGGCTGATTTCCTCTTCCCCTTCTGTATTGACGACGAATTGGGTCTATTGGCAGCCATGGCAGCGTGCTCCGGCTTCTCGTGAGTCGTTGAAGCGCCTGCCATCAGCTGCCTTCTAGACTCTTCATTTTGGAATCTTGCCATTGCATCTTCCAGAGAGGGGAGTTCTGAGGCGAAGAGAATTTGTGCTCTCATGCTTTCATATGATTCATCTAACCCTGAGAGAAATTGGAACAGTTTTGCTCTCTCTCGTTCTTTGATTATTGCCTCATCCGTTGTTGGCGCCATGTATTGGTTCAACTCCTCCCAACTCCTCTTGAGATCCCCTATATACTGAAGAATCGGCTTTTGGTTTTGCTTGAGATTGAGGAGCTGTCTTTCGAGGTTATACAGATGAGAGAAATTCTGTTTTTTGCTAAAATGTTTATTAAGAGCTGACCAAAGATCTGCTGTTGTTTCGTGGAAGAGGAAGAGTTGCTTAGTTTTGGGCTCCATGGATCCCAGGAGTACATTCATGGCCTTATAGTTATTCTTTCGCCAAGCTCTATACTCAACAGTGCTGCTCTCATCTGGTTTTTTCTCCTCTCCTGTCACATATTCAAACAACTCCCTCTCGTTTAGGGCAAGAATTGCTTCTCTGCACCATATGGGAAAGTTGTAATCGCCCAATTTGAGAGAAATTGAAGAGCTGCTGACCTCTATATTGGTTATATGGTTGGTGATGGTTGTGGGATTAGGCACTATCCCTTCATTCGACATGCTGGTAAGGTTGCTGGTAAGGTTGGAGTTGGCTCAGGTAAGTTGCTTCTTTTTCTGGTAAATGATGAATGGGGATGATCTGAGAATGAGAGATTGAATTGATACTACTGGATATTGGATTGATAAGAACAGATCGAAGGAAGTTAATTCCCCCCTGCTCTGATACCATAAAACAACTGCATATTAAATATTTTGATTTCTATTTGTATTGATTCCTATTCGATATATTACATTCCTTTCTCTCTCTATCGGGTTATATACACTTGGCTCTAACGGCTACATTTATTACCGTTACAAAGGTACGGTCATTATTCCCCTTTTTTCTATTTTCCTATTTTATTCCTAAACTACCCTTTCTAACTCTTCTAATTATTTGTTATCTCAACATAAGTTAGAATTAGTTAACACACCACACACTTCTAATTATTTGTTATCTCAACATAAGTTAGAATTAGTTAACACACCACACACCACACACACATGGGAAACATCAAGATGCCACGCACCGTTTGGGAAATAGTTTAGAGGCCAACAACTTATAAATTTTAATCCTACAAATATTCTAGTTTAATTGGTCGAGTATACTGTATACACCTCTTCCTAGATGTTCCTTCTTAAATTTATTTGTTTATAGTTCTGCGTTAATGTTTGATTTATCTTTTTTGGGGTCATGCCAAGTGTGTAGCTAAAGCAATTTTTTTTTAGGATTCGTCGTTCTAAGCTACTATGACAACATAGGCACATAGTGTTGTTTAATTTTTCAATTATGATAATTTCTCCAATTATTATTAAGGTATCTAACCCAATGTATCGAATGATTCGATAAATTGAGTGCGAACCAAGATTTATATTATTTTTTCGGGTTGGAACAAATCTATACGTTCAATAATAAAAAAAGACAATTCGTCGCATGTAGCTCTCGCTAGTGCGGAGTTCGGAAAAGAGTTTTACCATTTTGGAGTCATTGTACGCAATTTTTTTCTGTATTTCTGCAAGAGTCTGTTTTCACGACTTGAATCCGTGACCTCCTGATCACAAGACGACAACTTTACCGTTGCGTCAAGCTCCCCTTCTATATGTTCAATAATATATTTACAAATTTACCTTTCACAATCATAATTTTATTTAAATTGTTGGAGACAAATATCTCCCTAGAGATAATTAATTAATATTGTGATAATAATATGCCAAATTGCCAAGTGCAAAGCTCTAACCGAGAGTCATATGCGTGCACCAGTTCACATGCAAAAGGATACTAAAACACCATTAATCAATGATTAATCTCTAATTAAACATTGTTTATGAAACAAAGTATTGAACACTGTCACTGCTGCATGTTCTCAGAGTTGGGATTTGTGCAATTTTATGAATTGTTTTAGTTTATCAAACCGATGTGGAATCGAAACTTACAATTACAAACAGATAATATATTGAGTAGGAAGTATATATAAAGCCTCAGCTTACCAGCTATAAAGATGTAAGAAAGAAAGTAGTATTATATTTAATTAATTCTATATATACATTTTTGTTTGTTCACGCTTGAATACAATGGATATTTTATTTTTAATGCATTTTATTTCGTTTCAATTGGTTTTGAAGCCTTGAACGAAACTGAACTAACAAATGATATTATTAAGGAAATCTTTTTGAAGCATTCAGCAAAAGTGAGTCAATAGTCAATCGGTCAAGCGTGCGCTGCACGTGAGATAAATTATATTAAAAAAAGGTGGGGTCTACATAGAGTAATGACGACCAAATTGTACCAAGTACATTTCTTAATTTTCGTGCAATATTTAAATTTAAGGAATTAGAGGTCGCTGCTTGCACATGAAACAAATTTTGACTGGAATCAACGGGTTAATGATTGCAGCTAGCGATAGCGATGTTATACGCGAAACAATTATCTAAGAATTTTTGTTGTGTTTTATATTTAATAAACGTAATTTAATTGTGTTTGCTTTTAGTTAAACGTTAAAAAATGTTAAAAGTATTTAATTTTTTTAAACGTTTAACGTGACAACTAATAATGCATGGATTGACGGATGAAAATTTCATTCAATGCTAAGCCTGAGACATCGTGCAAGAGAGAGACATGTCAAACGCCAATTTTCGAGAGAGTGGAGAAGACGAAGAGAAAAATAGAGAGAAAGGAGATAGCGAAGTGATGCTTCTAAAACAAGAAGCATTTAAGTCTTTACATAATATCTTTATTTCTACTCTGCACTCCAAGTTTATTTCATATCGTAAAATTCTAAACGTAAGACGAAATGTAGCGAAAGTGACTATTTACGTTTACGTTGTGTTTAACAAACACAATAAAAATCTCTTGCTTAGCCGTCGTGTCAGAGCGAAACGAAATGCAAAACATTCAAAACGCAATTTTTTTACCATCCTAATTGCAGCAACGTAGCAATATTTTAAACGGCCCAACAAGAATTCGTTGCTTGCAAAGTTGATTAATTAAACGGCCCAATAATGCTTCTTTCTATATTTTTGGAAGTATACAACATTACCGGAAATATTTAACGGTCTAATAACACTTCTTTCATATGAATTTTGTGGTTTGTGTGAGATAACACAATATGCAAGATCCCTGCTAGTGCAGCCTTGCGTTGCATGCACGTTGCACAAATCTTGTACATGAAAATCTGATATGATGAAACGCCACCAAGAACCTTTTATATATATCATGATAGAACAACCAAATTAGTTTCATCACTTCCAAATTCTTTTTTTTTTTTTTCTTAACAGGAATCACTTCAAACTAAAGAAACAACACACCCAATAAACTGACACAATTTCACAAATTTATGTAACCAACTTAAAAGAGCAAGCACATAATTCATAAAGATCAACGATAGCCAGCTAAGCATTCCCGCGGTGGAACCGGATACCTCTTCTTGTCGATGCAGTAGTCATAAATCATGTGGTGTCTTCGGACCCACTTATACAACCGGGCTTGTCTAGGGCTGAGTTGGCGGTAAACGGGTTGCTCCCACCAGTTGTTGTTAGGGTTCAAAATGCACGACCTTCGACCCGGCACGTCGCAGCCGTCAATGTCGAAATCCTTGTAGTAGGCAAAGAAAGGAGCCCTGTTCCAATCTATCTTCTCTACGCCTCCCTGTGTGGCCCAGTCGTCAGCCTCCCATAGCGTAGAGTACACCCCCATCGGTTGCCTATTCGGAAATGGAATGCCCCGGGCTTCATTGTTTTTGTAAACCCTTATTGGTACACTGTCCACAAAAAAACTGCAAAACAAAATATGTTGATTTTATTATCAGTAACTTCATTGTTCTTTATGGAAACTTTAGTAGTACTTGTTAAATTCTAAAGTATAACTTATAAGATGCTGAACTAAGGGAAAGTTTGAGAATATTTCTTTTGTGGTTAAATAATGCTTCCACAAAAGAGGCTTTAATGGACCGGAACCGGGTGTAGTTGGGTTCACCGGCTAGAAACAATACAATTTAGCCACACAATAAAAATGAACTATGTTATTATGGAATCCGACTCATTATGATTCAAGCCAATTCCATTGCACCACAGAGTAGTTTTGATTTGAATAACCTGATATCTTCAAATTTGCTGGGTTTATTTGAACAAAATGAGTTAATTAAATGACTTAACTAAGGAGTGAAACAATTAATACTTACACAGCTTGATAATGGTTCCAGAGGATAGAGTAGGTGTGAAACTCAGCAGCGGGGTCGAACCAGAGATTGACACGCTGTTCCCGGTCGCCTTTCCCATGAGCATATACATTCGTCTGAACCGTGTACGGGTGCCCAGTGCGGTTCCCTAAGAACTCAAAATCTAGTTCATCTCTGACTGTATCAGTATCTGAATTCATCTGTATTAGAGAAGACGAATTGAGTCCTGAGATCTAGTAGTATAACCGAAGATTATCATATCAGCAATTGAAAAGTATCAGTACAACTGGAGTTATATAGCTCAGTATCAGTAACTAATTTTGATTTTGGCATTGTGCCATCTTGGGTTCGACAGTATTGCTTTCAAGTCAGTACCATTCTCAGTTAAGTTGATACGAGCAATGAAGTTCTTGATCTGGTTTTTGGTACTGAGAAAACTTACATAAAATTGAAATTAATTAAAAAAAATTCAGTAAGACAAATGTGTACATAAAAGGCAGCAACAGTTCCTGCGGAGTCACCAGGAATTAGCTTGATCTTCATGCTTATGTGGCCAAACAAATACTGTTTCCTTGAAGCAAACCCACAACCTGGGTTGATAAACATCAGGAAAGGAAAGTTATTTTAGATCATATTTTCGATTGCTTAATTATAATATAAATAAAAAGTGTACGATTAAGCATGAAGAGTTTGTAAATACTTCTTAATTGAAAAATCAATAGATGGAAGTATGGAACTTCTAAGCAATACCAGCAAGACTTTTTTCAAAATTACCAGATACAGATAGTACTCTGATACATATGCAAGTAATGGTGGTCTATTCTAGTTTTTTTTTTTTTTTTGGTAAATTTGCATTTATACCCAGGCGTAATACAAACTACATTCTTATTTTATATGGCAAAAGAAGAATAGTACGACATAGAACTAACCCGACGTCTGATCAAGAATGAGTTGGATAGCTCTCCCGCCATCCAATTGCTTGATATGATTGTCCGACCATGTTATTTGGAAATCCTGAAGAAAAGTAGCCGGTCGGGCCGAGACAATGCGCGAATTCAGAGCTCCAGCAAGAAGGAAGAAGAGAAGGGTTGTAGTTATAGGAAGCCTGGTGTTGGTTTCCATATGAATAAGGGAGAAAAGAACTGAAGTCTATTTTGTTTCTTGTTTCTCAAATTAGCTAGGAACAGTAGAGGATGTAAGAGCAGAGAATGATAATGGATGAATATGTCGTCTCGTTGAGGTGCTTTTATAGTCTGGAATTAAAGCAAACTAAGGATCCTTGTTTCCCTGTAGGAAAAATACCAGCATTTTTTTGTACTAACTGGTACAAGGTAACTAGCACTACCAATTTGCGAAAAGAGTATTATGTTTGGTTCTATACTTCTATAACCAAATTTTGTGCATACATAACGTAATAACATTTCTTTTTTTTTTCTGCTCTGTCATACATTCAGTAACTAAAACTAAAATTTAAAAACTTGAGAAGCAGTGTAGCTTTTATTTATTCTAAAACAAATTTCGGTTAGTTTACTTTATTAGTAGATAGCAAGTAATATTCTTTTTTATTAATGTATAGATGAGAAGATTGAAGATTGAAGATTGAAGATTGTGATATAACTTTTCTTATATAAAAGATATTTCAATTGGATTTATTACAAGAAAGGCCGTCTCTGCGGTCCGAATCAAATCATCAGAAGAAAACGAGACTTTCCATTAATAAATAACAGATGATTCAATAATAAATAATAGTATAATATATAATCCAAAGACAGCTCTTTGTATCACCGTGTCAATCGCAAATTCATTGACGCTACCATTCATTCATAGATCACAGATGCAAGCATGATATGGATCAGACAGAGGCCCCACATGTCAGATGGGCTTTCAAGATTAGTTGATATATAAATTTAAATTATTTAATTGATGTTTTTGTTTCTATCTCCTCAGTTTACTTTCCGAATTGGAGACAGCTATTACCTATATATTAGGTTCGTCGGCGCGTTATCAAGCCATGCCACGTAAAGTTTGGGATAAGGTTTGAGAACTGTGTAATTTGTATTGCATGTTCTTTTTTCTAGCGAGGAAAGTGAACTGAGAGACAGTTCGTACCATGCTAACAGACTGGTGACATGTTTGTATGACATGTGTTGCGCAGCGCATCGTTTCCATGAGAACTTGTGTACTTCTAGAAAAGAACAAAATTATACAAAATTAATGCATTAGTATTTTAGCTCCTTTTTGGTGAATGTTACGCCAAGCAGGCTACACAATGACAAAGAAAACCGAGAAAAAAAAACGTAGTATTTATTTATAACATATATTATTAAAAAATATCGTTATTACTAAAAATAAAATAACCCACCGATTTCACCGAAAGCAAGGTTATTTACTTTGCAAATCATACGTGTGTGATTGTGTGTAGTTGGATTTTAGATTCTTTACGATGATAATAATTTTGATAAAAAATCTACCGGTCCACAATCACAAAATACGTGCTTTGTAAAATAGAATAACATTGCTCTAAAAAAATTCACAGTTCTCAGTGAAAAACCGAGAATTCAACATTCTATCTATTACAATAAAATCAACAAACGAAACTGTTTTGCACAGACACACAGTGCCTATCTCATCAACTACCTCACTAAATGCGTCTCCACTTATTACATACAAGAATAAAAGGAACAAATAGTTCAAACACAAACATCATTAATTAAACAAATATCAGCACAAAATTAGAGAGATTTTAGGCTATCTTCATTCCTATTCCTCATGCTCCTCTTTAATTCATGTATTATTCTAACTCTTCACCTACAGGTATTTTGTCTATCTCCCGACTTATTTTGTCCGCAAAAATATCATATATATTCGACCTACGCGATCCGCAAAGATGGACTTAGAATTGACACTTGATCCATGGGCTACCCGCAAAGGTTCGTCCAGTACTCCAGTGCATCACAACATCAAATAATAGACAATTTTTTATTACTAAATGTACAATTTGTAATCATGAAATTGTAAAGTTTGTAATAATTTCAAAATTCCAAATTGATGTTGATTGATAATTTGATATTATAATCGACCATCAGTATTATAATCGGTCCAATCTATTCATGCCTCGCATCTTATACTAAGGATCAATTCAATCCAGTATTATAACCAACCCACTAGTAGCTCATGGGTACAACTCCAAAGCCATGACCGGCCTCGATCCGTCCATAGATCCAGCCCTACCTGACCCTCCATGACAACAAGTCGGGCGGGTTTAGTGCTTGGGCCAAACTGTCATCTCTATGTAGTATCGTATTTGTTCTGTACCCGAAAATATTATGCAGATATGAATAAGAATATTTTTTAATTATAAAAAATAACATGAATATCTGAACTATCCAAATTCTAGATAATATCATATACTATTAGAATTTCATTTGCAACATAGTGTTAAATTATTTAACTAGATCTGAAACTTTTTTGTATATATATGAAAAGAATACCTAAATTCAGAATTAAGATCCGAGATTTTTTTAATTGAATTTCGACAGTCTCTTGAGATTCTGCACCAAATGATGAATAATGGGGTTAATTGTTGAAACTCTTTTGGATTATGGAAGTTATTGCTGCTGCACTAGAGGAAAATACAAAATATATATAATAGGTATATTTGCCCCACTTACTAGATCAATTTTTAAGGCATTCATTTTTTTTTTTCTTTCTATTAGTGGTACAGTGCTCCTGAACTAATATGCAGAACATAGATTTTATACGCGTCTAAAATGTGCATTACTTAACTGATAGAATTTCCTTGTGAAAAGCATTTACCATTAAATTTTCTTAGAGGATTTGACAAAGTCTCATGAACAACTAAACCAAGTGAAGTAATGCATAATGACAACATGAGAAACTTCAAATGTAACAAACAACTCCTCTATCAAATTTATGATTTTCAAAATGCTCAGCATGTGGTAAAGCATGTGTTTTAACGCACTATAGAATTGTATTGACTTTCCAAAATTGAGATCTCATATACTCTCTGACTTTACTATGTTTTTTTTTTCAGAAATTTGGATGACAATATGTCTGGCTCATTACCTTTAGAGGTGCTCTTTGTAGTCACAAGTAGAAGCTTGATTGAATTGTAAGTTCACTTTTTTCTATTAACTGTAAGGCTAAGAGCAAGCTTTATGTCTCACATCTTGCAAAGAATAAAATAAAAATAATGTTGCTGTTAGAATTTTTACAACCGTATGAAAAATACAAGTTTTGTTATATCAATGCAAGTCACATGACACAAACTAGTACTTAAGTTTACATCAAAAATTAATATTGTTTTGTGGAACAATTTTTAAATTGTTGATTGAATTTGATTTATTTCTTTCAAGATTTTACTCACTTTCTTGCATGTATCTTCTATTAGACAGAGAAGCTTTGTACAAGAAAGGAAATTGAAAACATGACTTCAGATTTCTTGTTTAGTTGATGTTGTTTAGGAACTTAGTTTAGGCGTTAATGCATGCTTGTTACTTACGTCTGATTCTGCATTTAATATGAATTATAATTTAGTATGAACTGTAATCTTTTAATTTATTCTCTGATTTTTGCATTTAGCGCTTGTTGCTTGTTTGTTGTTTAGCTCTGATTCTTATATTTGCATTTAAAATGAATTGTAAATTTTGTAAATTTAGCATGCTTGGCATGGTCACGCCTTTTGGGCCGAGGCAGGTCAGGCGGCCCGTGCAGAACAGACAGGCGCAGGTAGGCACAAACTTGGAAATCAGGCCCATTAGATAGGCAGATGTTGAATTTTGGGCCTATCAAATTGGGCTGAATCAATCAGGTGTTTATTTTCAGAATAACGAGCTTGGTTTGGGCTTGACACGCAATGTCCATTGCCATTTCTAGACTTTTTGAAATCGCTGATATGAAGCTTCTGTAGTCATGTACCAGTGTACCACTTTTTTTTTAATCTCACGTTTTTTTTCTCGATTGACGATCTCACTGTGCTCTATGGAGTTGTCTCGTCTACACATTCATATTGTCAATACTTGAAATTATCATTCCATTTTTCTTTTTGAAGTATTGAAATTTTTGGTCAGGTAAGATGTAAAAAAAAAATATTTTTTTTTTAATTTAAAAATATATTAAACCAGGCAATGTGTTTGTTTTGGACTAGAGAGTGCACATCCGCCTACGGGCTTCAACCAAAAAAAAACAGAGATGCACATCCGAGTTAAGTAGAGGAGATTACTTCTTTTGAGAAACTTTTTTTTAGAAGAAGTAGAGAAATTACTAGGAGTAGAAATGGAAAAGGAGAAAAAAACTTCATGTGTAAATTATAAGAGTTGAATAAATGTGAGTGAATGAACAAAAACAATTTTAAAACATTTTTCAAAATTTTAAAGCATTTGCAAGTGTCGGTTTGAAAGTTGGATTTGTATATGCTACCATTAGTGAGATGGCAGCTCGTTGCCACAGCTAATTTGGAACGTTGAATTAAATTTAGATAGTCGTAATTTGATAAAAAAAAGATATATATTATAATATTAATTTTGTGCACATGTGAGTGACTAATGGTATCCCGTTTTCATCACACTAATGGCATCAGATATAAATCCGTTGAGCGTCCATTATAATTGAGACAAAGATTTACTAATTTAACAATCAATCTAAAATCAGAATTAATTAGAAGTAGAATGAGCTAATTCGGGTTCCATTCCACTCGTTTGCAACACAGGATCCATGTTTGCATGGTATCAACTATCCAGCAGAAGAAAACAGAGAAAAGAACTACAAGGAGAAACCATTTTGCACAGTAGCACAGTTCCCTGGCAGAGAATTAGAAATGGGGAAGAAGGTGGTTTAGCGTGTACAGATGGGACTGCTCAGAACTCAGAAATCAGAATCAAAGAGAACAAGTAAAACAACAGAGAGTGGATTTGGATTTGATTTCACCTTCTCTAAACCAAAAAATTCCCTATTGTTTCTCTCTCCCTGGCCTTTTCTGGCAAGAATTTGAATCCCTTTTTTATCCACCGGAAGTTCTGTTTCCTATTTATCCCCAGATTATAAGGTGACGATAGTGACTGCAATACTGCATAGTTAATTCGTTGAGGATCACATGACCCCATTTTTTAATATTAAAAATTCAATAAATAAATTATAAATAGAAAGAAAGATTATTATTGAAGTTCAAATAATACAAAGGACAGGAGTTGTAGAAACCAGTATTTTTGAAAAATGAAAAAAGGTCGGAGTTGTTAATACCAGTCAATTCAGCTTTTTAAGTTTGCTGCAGCACACGAATTGTTTATTAATGAAATTATTATTAATTTAATTCTAAGTTAGGTTATATTTACGTGATTTTTTGTAATAATTTTGACTACGCTTGTCTGAATCACAATTAAATTTTTTTATCATCGCAAGCCATCGAGCTGTAGATATTCGAGTTTACTTTCATCGCACCGAGTCTGATTTGCGATCGAAGAAACGAGCGATTCAAAATTGATTTCAACTCAAACTCATGATAATAATTGCTAATTAAGATATAAGTTGAAAATTGAGTCAAATTGAGATACACATTCCTGAATACAAACTTTTGTTGTACGTTTTGATTTTTTATTCAAAAGCAAAAGCTTTTGCTTCTGTACGATTGATTTTTTATTAATAAAAATATTAATATTTTAATGACACCGTGACTATGCATATTTAGTTTGCTCAATAAATTGAGACTTGAGTTGCTCAATAACTTCTTCATATCAAAATCTTTGTAGAAAATCAAATTTCATGATTTTTACAACTTTCTTGCTATTTTTAAATATTTCTTTAGAAAGAGTCTTGAAATGACACTTTTATAATATTAAATCTGAGTTGTTTTAAAAAATATTTTAAACATAGCAAGAAAACCCTAAATATCATGAAATTTGATTTTCTATAAGATTTTGATATGGAGAATTTATTGAGCTACTTAAATCTCAATTTATTGGACAAATTAATAGCGACACAGTACGGAAGGGAGTGTATTATGCATATTACAATATCCTTGCTCATTTTTGTAACAACTTCAGTTGCGCTCGTCGGGATCATAATTATTATACTTTTTATTGTCGCAAACCATTGAACTGTAGACATTTGAGTCTATTTCCATCACGTTGAGCCTGATTTGTGATCAGAGAAACGAGCGATTAAAAATTAAATTTGACACAAACTCGCGATAAAAAATACTAATTAATAAATAAGTTGAAGATGAAGTCAAATTTGAGATGTACATTCATCCGATCACAAATCAGACTCGACACGACAGAAGTAGACTTGAATATCTACAACTCGATGGCTTGCGACGATAAAAAGTTTAATTAGTCCCTACGAGCGCAGTCGAAGTTTATATAAAAAATACTAATCATACATAATATTATTTACAACAACTTCTACTACGCTCATCGGGCTGTAATTAATTTTTTTATCGAACTAAAAAATATAACTTTTTACCATCTTATTATTTGTAAAATTAGTTGATGAAAATGAAATTGCTTATCTGAAATAAGAAAAAAGTACTTTCCAACTTTAAAGAACATGTATTAGTGTAGCGGTGCTAATAGTAATGAATCAAGTACGCTCAGTGGCGGAGCCATGTTAAGCCAGGGGTGCAGCTGAACTCTTGAAATAAAAATTAAAAAATGACCATATGTATCATGTTTTTTTTCAAAAATGAACATATATTTTGATTTTTTTTTACAAATGACCATATAAAATATTTTTTTTAATAATAACCATCATTTCGAACCCCTGAAAAAAACCGTAAATCTTGAACCCGCTGACGAGAATCCTGGATCCGCCCTGGTAACGATTGCAATTAAACATACATAACTATAAAAATAATAACAATTCACATTATAAGAGAATGCAATTTTTTAAAAGCAATATATTATATTAGTTGTTAAAACTTTGTAATCGCGAAAAAAACTTACGTTTCAATTATTATTAAAAAAACAATCTTTTAGAAATCGGAAATAAAAAATATCGTTGAATAAAAACAACGCAAGAAAATTACTCAAAATGTATATAATATTGAAGCCATTTTAATCGCAACGATGAACACCAAAGGAAATAATAATAATAATAATAATAATAATAATAATAATAATAATAATAATGTCGATTTGATGTTCGTAGTAGAGATAGCATTCAAATGTTAAAGAGGTGCTTGCTTCGTTGTCTTAAACGAATATATTTCTTCTTTCTGCGTGAGAGCGGGGCAATTCAGAATTTTTGTTAGAGGATCAAGTTTTATAAATTTTTTTCGGAAAGTTAAAATGACGTAAATTTTTAAATATATATGATTATTTTGTAAAAGAAAATTGATAAATCGTACAAATACACAAAATTGTTTTAAAAAGAGGACACTTGCCCTCGGTTACATTAGATCCGCTACTGCGTGAGAGTAGCAATCTCTTTTGGCGGAGGGAGTACTTTTTTCCTATCGCAATGTCACAATACCTATTTTTCTTGGGTATATAATGATTTTTCGAACGCTCAACATTTATTATTAAATGGGTTTTAAGAGTATTTTTATCTTTGTGTTTACGGATATAAGGATATTTGAATTCATGATCTTTTGAAAGTCAATTCTCATTGGACTAAACATGTGGACTAAATGTTAAAACTTCATATATATATATATATAATGAGTGAGGCTATGATACTTCACAAAATACTAAACATGTGGTACTTCATCTACGTATATCAAATTTCAAAGTCAAATCTCCGATCCAACCGTTGAACTTCATCTTTATATTAAAAAAATTTTGAAGACCAACTTTTATATTTTTTTCAGAATTTTTCATTATTTTTTAAAAATAATGAATTTTTTTTAAGAGTAAATATAACTGTCCCCTCCAGTTCCTGTCCCCCTTACGCGCCCCCATTCAAATACAATGATAAATTATTGTTAATTATTTGTATAAATAATTTATTGAACAAATGCAATGATAATCATTTTTTAGTATAAAGACTTATACTAAAAAATATAAAAACTACTACATTTGAATATAAAGACTTTTATATTGTTAGTCGCTTTCTTTTTTTAATATAACTTTCCGAATCATTGGACATAAATACAGAGACTAAGTACTGTTTGTTTGTTGATTTATGAAGTATCGCTTGTTTGGTCATTTACACTTCATATTTCGATGTATTAGTTTAAAATATATGCAATTTTAAAATCAAAATATAAGCTGGTAACAAAAAAAAAATCGGTTGATAATTTTGATGCACATGCAGAAATCCGTGTTGCTCATAGGAAAATAACTAATTTTTAGATTCAATTCAATCCGGTTGTTATCCACACAAGTACAGAACATGCTGAACACACGTGTCGAGACATATCTTATGCGCAGACAATCCTGGTCGGCACACGCCAACGCGTTTTTTGACGCCTCTGATTCATTGCACTGACATTTTTTGCCCTTTTCGTGGAAACATGTCATATTTGACTTTTCTGTTCATCAGCCATACATGGATGTTGCAGTAATCGCCACAGAATATCCTAGAATAACAAGAATTTCGATAAAATTCGGCAAAAATAGAAAAACAATGCTTCCATTTTTAATTCTTTATGCAGGAAAAAGTTCCATAAATATAGAAATAATTGTATGATTCATGTTGGAGGACTATA
Organism: Eleocharis quinqueflora; assembly: GCA_964058865.1. Classification (NCBI taxonomy): domain Eukaryota; kingdom Viridiplantae; phylum Streptophyta; class Magnoliopsida; order Poales; family Cyperaceae; genus Eleocharis; species Eleocharis quinqueflora. The sequence goes on from CAXKVX010001108.1 coordinate 138,562, forward strand.
AACTAGCGAGGGGCAAAATAATCCATTAACCCGTTTGCCTTAATTCTTTTTTCTAAGCGGGTGTTGTGAGATGTGCTGCATATGCATTAGATGTCTCATAAGAGAATTCGTATTTTTCGAAATGATCGGACATTTTCAAGATAGAAAGATACAATTTTTGTACGTTGATATTATAGCAATATTATAGCAATTATCGTACGAACAACGTAACGCCACCGTGATAATGGTGAAAATTCAGGAGACCATTCTTTTGCGGTATTCCAGAGAATGGCGATTCCTCACTAAAGAGGTAGACAGACAATTAATATTCCAAAACAAGATACAAAATATAACAAGGAATTTTTAACAGGGCTACTGAACTACAGTCACCTCAAAGAAATCATTATAATTTATTCAATTAGGTCCATTAAAAAATCATTACATTTTTTCTCTTTTCGTTTATGTCAATTTCCTAATAATTACAAACTTGGTTTAATCAAGAACATGCCAATTGCTTGATTGAGCTCCTAGGAGCGTATGGTATTAATTATAAGATACAGATATATCGACAATCAGCTTATTTGACAACATACAAACAAATTACATCCTTCAAATTACAAAATATTTTTTTGCCGTTTAGTTTGCATCAAGTTTGATGAAAATTTAAAATCACTTAGTTTCAATCAAAATTAGAAAAAGGACCTCTTTAGATTTTAGTTTCAATAATATTGGTTTTATTATTATTATTATTATTATTATTATTATTATTATTATTATTATTATTATCATCATCATCAACATTTTCATTATTCCAACTAATAATGAAGTATTTGTTTCATATAGTTCCTTATACACTTAATAATGTCAAACGACATTTTAGTCTTTTTGATTAGTCAATAATATCATCACTCTTTCAAAATGAATCTACTCTATTTTCACTGTATGAATGTATTCTTTTGACGCTACCTCTTAATTTGCTAAACGGATTCTTAAATAATTGAATGTCGGTTCTAACATCTAAACAAAGAGAGCATTTTAATAATAAAAAAGGATGCAATGATCTAAAAGATGAAACAAATATTCCTGATAAAGGGCATTAACTTGAATGTAAATAGTAGTGACTACTGACAAGTGACTTCACTGACAATGGTCGACATCACCTTAATAAAACATAATTATTTAATTATGCATGACACATCCAAAAGAAATAAATATTTCAATTAAGCTCTTATTTCAAAAATAAATAAATATTTCAGTTAATATCTTATTTAAAAGATATTGAAACTAAACATTCAAATTTTTTTCTCAAAAGTTAAAATGTAGCTAATTTTTATTTGTAACTTGTAAGACGGTTGAGAAAACAATGTGATCCGTGCAACCAATGAACCAACGGAACCAGATATGATGCCTGCTGCGCGGAATAGTTTAGCGCAGTATCAAAATCGTTCGATTTTCATTGATTGCATCAAGTTGTTTCAAAGTATAAAAATCTTCGTAATTTTCATCGCTGACGATCGATACAAACTGTTCATTTATTATAGCACGGTACTGCACTATAACGGATTCGGATCCATGAACCAACTAGCGGGGAAAACTTTGTTTCGTAATTAGCGAAAAAGTACGGGGGGTAATAGCGTGATGTACAGGAGCGTTTCAATTTTGCAATTTTAGACACTTTGGTGCTTAGGTTTTGTTTTAGGGGTCTAAGAAATGAATAACAGCAGCTACTGTCTACTGAGCTAACTCTGTGCTCTTAAAAATTTGTGTTATGTCCCTTTTTTGCGCAATCTCTGTACCAACTGTTGTGTCCTCTCTCTCCCTCTTTTTTCTCTGTGTTTGGATCTCTTCCTCTTTCTCTCTCAGACTGAAAGGAGAAAAGGCCAAGACAGAGCAGGGTTGTTTTTTTTTTTTCTTTTTATGGTTATGAGAGCATTCAATGCCTGAACTTGAACTATTTTAAATCTCTCTTTCCAGGTACCGTACTTGAATCTCTTTCCAGGTACCGTACCTTAATCTCCATTTTCCATCTGTTCACCCTACATACCAACCAATCATCTCCTTACACCAAGTAAACAAAATGTTTCAGATCTATTTTTTGTTTGTTGGCACCTTCACACAAAGAATAAAGTTGTATGAATGAGCATTGCCCTGCGGGGACAGTGGCCAAGCTTGAGTTCAAATTAAAAAGGTACTAATTTGGTAATTTTGTTTGTATACGTCAGAGAATTATTGAGTTCAAATTAAGAAGGAGCTAATTTGATAATTTTGTTCGTATACGTTAGTGAATTATAGAGTTCAAATTAAGTGGAGCTAAATTGATAATTTTTACACAAAAACTAAATACTTGATAATTGTATTTTTAAAATTTAAGGAGGCCATGGCCACCTTTGCCCCATTAAGGTCCGCTCCCCTGCCCCTCTTAAGAAATAAGGCATCTTTATTTATGCATAAAATTTAAATACAATTAGAGTAAAAACAAATCATTTTATATATGTCGGGGGGGAGGGGGGAGGGGGGAGGGGAGGTAAACAAATCATTAATATTTTTTCTATATCTTTCTCGTTCATATTTTATTACTCCTAATTCCTAAAGTTCCTCACATATTTTGAATTGGAAGAATAATTCTAAAATTTTACATATAACATGTTTTTCTATATATTAATCCAATCTAACATGTTTCACTCTCCTCCTTCAAAAAAAACATGTTTCACTCTCTTATTCAATATACCTTGGTAGGTTTTTTCACCCAAATAAATAAGCTGGCATAAATTTATAGCAACACGCAAACTTATGCACAATATATTCAATAAATTATAAGGCTTGTTCACCTATAAAGTTTACTAAAAAAAGGTAATGGAAAGAAAAAATAAGTAAATGTTAACAATTTCTACATGCGAGTAAAGATGTAGAAATGATAATAAATGAAGTAATAAAATCTAATGAGGTGCCATTTGGTGAACTTTGAGAAGAATGTTCGGAGAAATACAACTCACCCAAAACCTCAGCATCTCTCTCTTTTTTTTTAAACTCTTACCAGAAGCTTTTTTTTTTTTTTGAAACCTACTCTTACCAGAAGCTAGCAAGGTTAAATCTCTCTCTCTCTCTCTCCAAACTCTTCTGTAAATCGTATAAATAAACTCATTTCCATCACGACCATCACTCAAGTCTCATTTATAACCACCATTTCGAATCAGAGAACTTCAAATGGTTTGCCTCTTCTACTCCAACACTCCCAATCCTATTACTACTACCAAGAGAAGTCTCACCGTTCATCTCTTTTCAATTTTTCTACTGCTCACAACCTCTCTCTCCATGCCCTATGTTACCACTGGTACGCATCAGTTAATCTTTCTTCCTTTTAATTATCATTCTACCTTTCTCTTATGTGAAATGTTTAAGGTTCATAGTCTCATTGCAATTTAGCATTTGCAAAGTTTTTTTAGAACTAATTATTTAAGTTACCCATTTTAGTGTACCTTATCCTATAAGTTGCATCAAATATGCTGGTTTTTTGTGTTTGCCTATTTTAGATAAGATCTATATATCTTTTGTGGTGATATATCTTTTGTGTACCTTATTCATTGGTTGTAGCTTATTACTGTATTACACTCTACCTTGCTGTTACAAATATCCTCCTTTACTGCAACAAAAGTATCTAAATCTCTAGTCTTCAATTTCAGGTAGACCCATTCCACAAGGACCTACAAAGGTAGCCTCCTTACCTAAGTTTATTCATAAATTCTGAAATATATACATGCAGATTAAGCAACTTAAGCAACTAAAAGTTCCAAATTAATGCAGGAAGAAACAATGGTTGGTGTGGAGTTGATCGGGTCAAGGCCACCGCGGTGCGAAGGAAGATGTATCTCTTGCGGTCACTGCAAAGCGATTCAAGTTCCCATTGCTCCACAAACCAAGTTCAGAAGCTTTTTCCATGAGATCCTCTCAAGGGGAGATGACACCAACTACAAGCCTCTCAACTGGAAATGCAAGTGTGGGGATGTGATCGTCAACCCATAATTTTGATTATTGTAAACTAAACTTAGCTAAAATGTTATATCCTCCATTCCTCCTTTTGACTGATCTCTGCTTGTAATTTTGCTGGTTCTTTTATTTAGTTTTGTTGCTGACAGTATAAAGATCCCTCCTTTTGGTTTTATTATTAGGTTGGGGACTTGTATGTACGACTTGTCTGGGATATGCTACCTCACGCACCTAAGTTGAATCTTTGTAACCAGATTTGAGATTTTAGAGATTTAGTTCCACAATTGTTTTTGTAACCTGTAATTTCGTGCTACTTTGTTATTCTCTTTTTTTCTGAATGAACCGAAAGCATAACTTTTTTGTAGTGAGTTGTAAACTTTGGATAAGTCAGGGACCTACTATTTGGACTTTGGAGGCATTTTTTAATTCTTTTCAAACAGCTCTTGAATGTCTGAATTTTGGAACATATGAATGTTGTCACAATTGATTTGCTGATGAAAAATTGACTTGAGAATACAGAAAATGTAGTTCAAAGTGTTGATGCTGCCTCAGCTCAGGAACCTAGTGCTGTTGAGAATCAGGTTCAGCTGCAACTGATAATATGAAAGGTGCAATAAATGATCCAGCAGCCCTCTCTTCAAATTAGAATGATTTGTTAGTGGTGGATCACAAAAAAATAGCACTAATCAGGAGTTAGTATTATTATTCACACTAAAATGTGATTCGAACATGAATTAATAAGTTGTGAGTAGTATTAGTTAGTGGTATTTTGCTAACCCAACAAAATTAGCAAATTAACGCATGTTATGATTAGCAAAATTATTATTTTATTATATTGTAATTATCATCTTTGATAATGTTATTATTATTATTATTATTACTATTTAATATTATTAATAATATTATAATTTTCATTATTTCATTATTATTATTATTATTATAATTGGTATTATTATTTTTTATTATTATTGTAATTGTCATTATTATTATTGTAATTGTCAGTACTTTATTATTATTATTATTATTAGAAAAAAAATGTGTGCTTCACTAGTTGGGTACACCTAGGTAATCCTGCTAGTGGTGACTGGTAGAATTGAATCTTGTGAACCGAAAAAGTGAAATTATTATATATTATTATAAGATGGATTGTATGTGATTGGTGGAGTTTGATGCACTGGTACTCCGGTGGAGTATACATGTCTTTGCCTTATTATTACTATTATTATTATTATTATTATTATTATTATTGTTGTTGTTGTTGTTGTTGTCTTCGTTGTTGTTGTTGTTGTAATTTTCATTATTTTATTATTATTTTATTATCAATATTTACTTTATTATTTTGGTATTATTGTCATTTTTGTTATTATTATTATATTAGTATCATTTTTATCATTTATTATTATTATATTATAAATTAATATTAATATTTTATTATTTTATTCTTACTATCCATTAAAAAACTACAATAATTCATTATTTTTTTCATAATTCGTTTAATTATTACTGCAAATAAAATTAATTAGGTTTTTTATAAAATCGTTTAAAAATAAAATTAGACTGTTCAAAATCATAATACAACTAACATACACTGATACACAGAAAAGTAAATTAAGCAAGAGGACATATTTGCAAATATTTAAATTTTCTTTTGATTATATATTACGAATAGATATTTTTGCAAAAATGTCTATCAAATTAGTTAATTTCGTAATAAATGTACAAGAGCTGGCAGTAATATTTCTTTTCAAAATCTTTTATAGCGGACTTTTGATGAGATCCGCTATAAAAGCGATCTTTTAATAACGAATTTACTCTACACTCCGCTATAAAAGAAGTCTTTTAATAATGAACCAGGCCCAAAATCCGCTATAAAAGAATTCTTTTATAGCGAATTGATGTTAGAATTCATTATTAAAGATCTCATTTAATAACGAAATTTACCAGCTTTTAACATATCTTAAAACCTCCTTGATCCGCTAATGTTTTAATCGGCTATAATATTCTAAAATTATAGTAGTAGAAATCCTACAGAAACCCTTGTTGACAAACGAAAGGGGATCATATTCTCTCTCAACGACAACACATAAAAAGTCTCTCGCATGAGAGCACACCACAAATTCTCTCTAATTTTCATTAAAACATAAGCATAATAATAATGACGTACGGGTTGACGATAACTAGACCATATCATACGGCTTTATTTTTGGAGCAGCGATAAATGGAGATAAATTGGGCGTAACTTGATATTTTAAAAACAATCAGTGTAATTTTGAATGCTACCGTAAACGTGATTGCTCTCTTGAAATATCAAAAATTGCGCTCAATTTAGCAGCGATCTTATTTTTGTAACCTAACGAAGACATGACACCCGGTTATTTCCAAAGGCATATATGAAATATGGCAGAGTAAAATATAAAAGAAAATTGCAGAGCAATACACGAATTGCACATACCTCAAAGATTCGCCGCGTTGGCGCCTTGTTAGTTGTTACTCTCTCTAAGTCTCTATGAGCTATGAAGGAAATTATTATACGCCACGCAAGTACCAAAGAGCAGCCTACTTGATCTCCATGAAAGGTCATATCAAAATCAAACAGGATCTCCATCGAATCCTCAAAGAAAGAATGACGCTACATTTCAACCGATTTTCGCTGTTTCGTTCAAAATAAATCATGATTTCTATTCTACCCTAAAAAACCTGGAATATAAAATAGATCCCTTTCACGAATCATAACAATTATTTCCTAAAATTAATATGAATAGAGTAAAGCTATTATGCTTTTAGAAGCTCAAAGATCTCTCGTCACTTAAAATATTAAGTGACGCTTTAAACTATATGTAAGTCAAGATTGGTGTTTCTCGTACTTATTTTTATGTGCAAAGAAATATGAATTTTGATATATCATGTTTAATAATTTTTTTTACATTAAAATCTAGTAGAAAATAATTTTTCTATTTTTAGAATTTTGAAGTACATGTTTTGTTTTTTTTTAAATGATCTAGTTTTATATATAAACATTAATTATTTTATTATTATTTTGAAGCCACTTTTTTAAATTTAAAAATTCACTTAAAAACTCTAAAATTTGAAATTTTTTGTTTCCTATTTTATTTTTATGTACATGTTTTTGTATCCTATTAAATTTTTTGTTTCCTATTAAAGCATCAAGAGACTTTGGTGCTCTAGAAGCTCCATAACTTTACTCATAAGAAAAATGAGTGCATTTACAAGTCTTTTAAAAAAAATAAAATATTAAGTGACGCTTTAAACTATATGTAAGTTAACATTGATGTTTCTCGTATTTATTTTTATGTACAAAGAAATATGAATTTTGTATGGACATGCATGTAAATTTCTCTTTGCCCTTGACACAAGCAATTACAGTTGTAATTTGTAAAGGATGCATTGGCAGTCAGGTCTTGTTATGTGATGTCATCAATCGCTGGTAGAACTGGCATCGAGTTACTGAGACATCAGATTTTACAAAATCATGGATTTGCCTCATCAGGAAATTTGGTGTAATTATTAGCTAGACAACGTAATAATAATTAATATATAAATATTGTCTAACGGATCTTGGATTTCCTACTGCTGTTGTGTCACTGAAATTTAATGTTGTTTGGCGGCGCTTTAATTTTTAACAGTTGATAATTGATCCATATTTGTTTTAAAAAATGATTCTTATATATATAATACTAATATAATTTGTCACACTAAAGAAAAATAAATAATATCGAAACATTGAAATTTTAAGGAAGAAAATATTTTTCAAATAAATCGACAAATTTACATATAATTTAATATAATTTTGGAAAGTAAGTTAAATTTCTCTATTTATTGGAAAAGTTGTCCAAACTGAAGAAAGGCAAATTATTGCTTAGTGAATGATATTAAAACATAACGTGAAAATTATATATTTCTCACCTGCACTATAGATATCATACCAAGTTTCAAAAATAAAAATTCTAAATTATTAGTAACAATCTTTAAATTACTAAATCAATATATTGCCGAAATTTTTTTATATAACAAAAAATAAATTTAAAAAATCGTACTGACAAATTCAGATCAAAATCATCAAAATAGTCATTTCGGAATCACAGACTCCGGAATCACGGCCTTCGAATTAACTCCGGAATCACTCATTCCAAATTTTACACACACACACACGCAGAGTTAGTCTGCGTTTGAATTTAAAAAAGTGACATATGCGTCTGTGTGAATTATTTATTAATAAAAATATTAATATTTTAATTGATGAGTAGAGTTGTATTTAGGTAAGTTTTTGTAATGAATTCGATTGCGCTCGTTGGGACCGTAACTAATTTTTTTATTGTCACAAATCATCGAGTTGTAGATATTCGAGTTTACTTCCACCACATTGAGCCTGATTTGCGACGGAGGAACGTGCTTTCAAATTTGGCTCCATCTTCAACTTATATCTTAATTAGTATTTTTTATCATGAGTTTGCGCTCGATTCAATTTTGAATTGCTCATTTCTCCGATCGCAAAACAGACTCGACGCGATGAAAGTAGACTCGAATATCTACAGTTTGATGGCTTGCGACGATAAAAAGACTAATTATGATCCCGACAAGCGCAGTCGAAGTTTGTAGAAAAAATGTTGATCATACTTAATATTTTTTTGTAACAACTTCACCTACGCTCGTCGGAATCATAATTAGTCATTTTTATCGTCGTAAGTCATCAAGATGTAGATATTCGAGTCTACTTCCATCGCGTCGAGTCTGTTTTGCGATCAAAGAAATGAACAATTCAAAATTGAATTTGACGCAACCTCATGATAATAAAATACTAATTAAGATATAAGTTGAAGATGAAGCCAAATTTGAGACGCACGTTCCTTCGATCGCAAATCAGACTCGACGTGGTGGAAGTAGACTCGGATATCTACAACTCGATGATTTGCAACGATAAAAAACTAGTTACGGTCCCAACGAGCGCAGTCGAATTTGTTACAAAAAGCTTACCTATATACAACCCAACTCTTCAATTAAATATTAATATTTTTATTAATAAACAATTCACATGGACACATATATCACTTTTTTAAATTTAGAAGCATAATGTGTGTAAAATCCGGAATCAGTGATTCCGAAGTTAATCCGGAGGTAGTGATTTCAAAGTTAACTTCGGAGTCTGTGATTTCAAAATGACTACTTTGGTTATTTTGATCCGAATTTTATCAGTACGGTATTTTTTATTTATTTTGATTATATAAAAAATTTCAAAATATATTGTCATTGAAATATATCAGTTCTCCAAACAGAGGCTCAAGACTACACAAAACCCAACCAAAGTAGTTTTGAGGAAAATTTTCATAAATGATTCAATAATAGGTCGAATTAAATGTAATAATTCAGTACTCTTGAATTTTTTTTTACAAATAGCGGGAATGCGCTATTGTTAATCACACATCTAAGATCCATTCATTATTTTTATTATTTTTCTCAGTTTTTTGCTCTTGTGTGTGGTTCACTTTGGGAAATAAATCATCTTCCACTGGAGGCACTATTAACAGTAGCACCACTAGTGAGATTTCACATTTCATTTTTATTTCAGTTGAATAATAATATACATGAATAACAATAACAATAAAAACAACAACAACAACAACAACAATAATAATCATAATAATAATGAAACAAATAATGAAAAGTGATAATAAAAATAATAATGATAATGAAAATAAGAAAAAATATAACAAAAAATAATAGTAATGATAACAATAATAATAATAAGTTATAATGAAGATAATAATTAAAAATAATGGATAAATATAAAGAAAAGTGATAATAAAACTAATTTAAAATAAGAAAATTTATAATAAAATAATAATAGTAATGATAATAATAATAATAATAATAATAAAGTAATTCTTTTAATAAGTCAAAAAAAGATAAAATATATTTTTATCAAACAAACGAATTGACTTTGTAACATGTTTTGTTTACATATTCTATTTCATTCAAGGAATCTTGATTTAATTTTAAAATTCCAAGTACAATTTTGTTTCACACTTTACAAAAAATATAAATGGTCTAGTCACAGAGACACAAAGGTTGGGGTGCTTGGTTGGAATGACTTGAGTTCGAATTCCACTAGACCATTTATTTTTCCTAGATTAATAGGTGTGTTATTGTTAGTCGCGCCTAGGGTTGTCAAAACCGTGTCTGCGTGTTTGAAAACGACACGGAACGACACGACACGATAATGACACGACACGGTTAAGACACGGCACGACACAACACGACACTGATAGAAACAGGTAGGCACGACACGGCACGACACAGATAGAAACGGATAGACACGACACAACACAGATAGACACGAAAGTTTAAAAAATTTTAAAATCTTACAGCGAGAGATCAAGGCTGATGATTGATGAGACCAGACCTCACTGCGTGCCCCATTTCTCATGTTCCCCAGCAGAAAGGATGATGAGACATTAACCATTAAGGCTTATAAGCCTACGGGCATTTTAGATAAAAAAAGCTTATTCCACCCCACGCAGTGGGACCCACGCAGGATGATGAGGCATTGACCATTGAGGCTTACCGCTTATAACTTTATAAGAGTAATTGAAAATTTGAAATGCCCAAGAGACGAAGACATGACACATCACTCATGAGTCATGACTCGAGTCACCCACTGACCCACTCGGTCACTCACGGACTCTCCCCACGCAGTGGGACCCACGGCTTCTGGAGAGATATTTAATGCAACAAGGGAGATTAGTGAAGAGACCTTAGCGATGAGTCTGTTTCACTGTGAATTGACATGACAAGCAGGGCCGCTGCTGGCACGGTTCACTTACACCCGACCCAAACAAAGAAAGGAAAAGAGCAAAGGAGTCTACCAAGCATGTAGCAGCCTCACCTCACGCACAATACGTCAGTACCTTTTTATCTGCCAACCACAGTACCTCTCTGAGACTCTGACCAATCTAGAGCAACGTTACAATTTTTCTCTCTGTGATACCGTCGTTTAACGGCTATTTCCGAGAACTAAATAACAAATTATGTCTCTGTTTAATTAAATATAAGTACTTGGTGTAAACCGTATGAATAGAACTGCAGTTAGAAATGCTCTGCAACTTTACAAGTTTTCGCGTTGGTTTTTCTGTTAATCGAGAACCGCGTGCATCCATAAATTGCAAATTGCTTCTTCTTATGGAAATTAATCATGCGATACGCGAATTCGCTGTTCTAGACTGGGTTCGCAAGAAGATAACATGACAGAGGGCCTAGTGTTCATGTGGTCTACCTACACCAAGCCCAAGCAAAGAAAAAAAGGTAACAGACTGCTACCATAGTACCATACAACTTCTCTTTTGTTTATGTACTAACAAAGTGGCAGATGGTCCCGGTCCCCTACCTGTTCTTTCAATGAAATTTGATGGTCCTGGTCCCCTACTTTACTTTTTTTTATGGAATCCCCTGCTTTACTCACGGGTATAATATGTACTGACAGTACTCAAGTTAAAATTCAACTATATATACAACCATAATTCATCAAACTCATTTCATCCAAATCTCGCAATCTCATTCTTTATATTCTGTTATATTAAGCTCTCTCCCTCTCGTCTTTAAACTTCTTAATTTCTAATTTAGTGGTCTTATGTTAGAGGTACGAATTTTTAAAATAATTAATATACAAAATACAATCATAATTCGTTTTTCTGTTTTTTAATAATTATCTTTTTTTAGTCTCTTATAAGTCCCTAATATAAAAATATTTTTGTTCTTTATATTTAAATAATTAATTAACATCATTCTTTTTTTAGTCTCTTATAAGTCTCTAATATAAAAAATATTTTTGTTCTTTATATTTAAATAATTAATTAACATCATTCTATATTTAATGCAGGTTTTTTTTTTAAATTCACAAATAAAAAAATTCTCCTTATTTACATTTTTTGTTGTTTTCTACCAATCATCCATATGAATCCGAACACCAACCTGAACTGAACAAGTAAGTGCACAATTAGGTGTGACCCTGGAGTATAATACCGAATCGAACGTAGAACCAAGAGTAGATTTGAATGTAGCATACGGTCTCCCGCCACGAGTTCCACACATCAGCAATGTTCCTGTCCCACCCATGTCAGTTGGGTCATCATCAGCAATGAACCTGGAACCTCATGAGACTCCTCAATCTGTGGAGGGTCCTACAGATGGGAGTCAACGCAGCACAACAAGCAAGAGAGCTCGAACAAAGACAACGCCAGCATGGGAGATCTTTGAGGATATCAAAGGTCCAAATGGCAACACCGTTGCAGCTAAGTGTTTAATTTGTTTGAAAGTATATGATTTCAAGGTTGACCAAGGTACCAGAAAATTACTAAAACATAAACTAACACATGATAAAAAAGGTGAAATTATAGCTGAAGAACGTCGAACTTCTATGGTCCAAACACAACTTGGTGTTGGGGGAGGGTACCTTAAGTACGACCCCGATAACGTTAGGAAAATTTTCATTAAGTATTGTGTACGATCTGAAAAACCATTATCAATGACATGTGATCCCTTATTTGAGGAGTTTATTACTGAGTCTTTGCATCCCCAGTTCAGAAAATCATACCACAAAAAAACCAATGATGATTTGTTTAATATATTTTGGACCAAACGATCAGAATTGTATGATGAATTTAGGTCAGCCAACTATAAGGTATCCATAACTTCTGATATTTGGTCAGCTGGTAAACATAACATGTCATATTCTTCTATTAGTGCCCATTGGATCACCAAGATACTAACTTTGGTACCTGGTTTTTAAATAAAAGATTAATTGTTTTTCGTCAGTTGGACAATCCACATGATGCAAACCATATATTTGAATATGTGCTAGGAGTAATTGAGGAATATCAATTGAAAGATAAGATTTTTGTTGTTGCTTTCGATAATGCTAGTAATTGTAATGCCGCAATTTGCCTTTTTAAGCAACAACCTTCAACCCATGCTGAATGGTGCATTTTTTCACACAAAATGTGCATTTCATATTTTGAATTTAATTGTTAAAGCGGGACTTGAGGTAAAAGAAATTGACGAATTACTTGAAAAGTATAAGAATGCCCTCAGGTATGTAAATTCAGGCATTCGCAAGAAACAAGCTTTTGCAGATTTGTGTACTCGTATGAGCGTTCGCCACGTTAGGATTCCTTGGGACGTCGACACTCGCTGGAACAGTACATATCGATTGTTGAGGAAAACACAACATTTAAGATCAGCCCTGGATCATGCAACAAGCAGGACCCCTCAAGGCCAAAAATTTCGATTATCTTCCTCTGAGTAGGACGCACTTGAGCAGATGGTTCCATTTTTAGAAGTTTTTTATACCGCAACCGTGAGACTTTCTGCATCTTACACGCCAACAACGAGCGCCCTACTAGAGGAGCTTGTAACTATTTCAGATTGGTACATCACTCAGATGACGACTTTGTCTCATGATTCTGTTTTGAGGCACGCACTACCACCGATTAAAGCAAAATTTCTTAAGTATTGGGCAGACATACCGCCAGTCAGCATACTTGCTACTTGCCTTGATCCCAGGTTAGTACTTATAAAATATTTTATATTCTAGTTATTTTCTCAAAGAAAATTATGTGAATCATTTTATGGACTAACTATAATTTATCATAAATAGGTGGAAATTAACAAATACCGGTCAATTTCTTAAGACAATTAGAAGCAACATGGGATTACCCGAAGGAAATGTATTTGCAGAAGTAGATAATTTGTTTGAAAGTGTATATAGAATATATGAGCAGCGTCACTCTCAGGTAAATTATAAATTTATAAGTTGTTTGAGTTCTTTCATTTTAATTATCACTTTAAGCTAAATTAATTATGTGTGAATCAGACTAGAGTGGCATTAAATGCGCCAACATCATCCAATCCTTCATCAAGAGGAAGGAGTACCATTTCTCGTATCAAGTCTATTATTGGAAGAAGCAATGACACGCCTTCACAATCAACACCGGCAACGACTAGTACAGAGATACAACTCTACACATCACCCATCTCAAGCGCAACCACCATAAACATTGACGATGAAAATTTCAACATTTTTTCTGCAATTTTGGCATCAAGTGAAGGGCTTGTTTCCAATTTTATCGTCCATGGCTCTCGATATTTTTGTCGTTCCGGTCTCCACAGTAGCTTATGAATCTTGTTTTAGCGCAGCTAATAGGGTTCTAACTAACAAGAGAACGAGATTGGGCGCGGAAGTATTTGAGGCACTAGTTTTATTAAAGGATTGGTATGATGCAGAAAAAAGACTTCAGGATAAGTATACATGTGTCGTTGCGTATTCACTTCATCTATCTCATTCCTAATCCTCATATGCTCACACCGACCTTTTTTTACTACATACATTGTTGGATCTGACAGTACTTTTAGTCGTTAATATTGAGACCAAGTGTCGAAATTTTCAAATGGGTTAAATTTGGCCTTTCATGTTTTCATCAACTTATCGGCACGATAAAAGAATCCCACATATTGGTTACTACCTATTCTAGATGTCGCACACCATGCTAATACATGAGAACAAGGTATACCTGTTAATTGCGACTTTTGACAAGTGCATATACTCTCGGGCACCTGTATCCGAACGATATGTATTTGGCTTCCTTTAATCTTGTTCTCCTCATATCTCTCACTTGTTTTTACCTCATACTTTTTCTCATTACGGTACGATGTAACATGATGGGTATTTCCCTTCAATCTTCTTGGCTCCAATATCTTCTCTATTTTGAAGGTCTGTCTTGAATAGCTTTTTCAGTTTTTGCTCTTCTCTCAGCAAAATACTTCACAAACCTTTAAAATGTTACCTCAACAATGGAAGTTACCGGTAACTCATAGGCTTCTTTGAAAATATTATTGAGTGATTCCGACCCATTTGTTGTCATCTTGCCAAACCTACGATCTCCCTCATCAAATGAACGAGTCCATAGATCATATTGTCGTTGATTTTCTATATTGACATCATAAGGGTTCCTACCAATATCCTCAAGCCATTTTAATGTGTCGGGACATTTTTCCCCAATATGACCAAATCGACTGAGGAACTCTTTTTTGATTTGGTCTCATTTCTACCAATATCCAATGATTTGTTGTTCTCATTGTCAACCAAAGAAAACACAAGCAACAATTATTGATCTTCCCCATCGTACCCACATGCATATAGCGATATTCCTCTATACCTCCCTAATAAATGTATACCATCAATACCTATGATGGGTCTGTATTGTTTGAAGACCTCTTTGCCGGAGTGAATGCCCAACACACTGCTCGGAACAAGCGAACACTCGAATTATTCGTCGGTGCAAAAAACCAATCAATCTTGGTACCCGAATTTGATGCTTGTATGGTAGTAAGTAATGGATGAATTAAATCATAAGCTTGTCTCCACCCTCTGAATAATTGTGCGATTGCAAGCTTCTTTGTCTGCCAACATTTTTGGCAAGGTGTCTTGAAACAATATCTTTGTTCAATTTTAATTTGATATTCTTTATTGAGGATTGTATGTTGCCTTTGACATTCCCTCAGATTATAGAGGCCATGAATGCGGACATTAATTGGAATGTTCCAATCTACCCCCACATAACACAATCATGAGGGCTAATCCGTGTGTTGATTACGAAGGAATTATCATTTGGCCTTCTCGTGGCATGTAATCTCTATTGGCATTTTTTATTTGTGCACTCAACCATATACACATTTGTAGTTGACTTTTTCACGTGAAACGTGTGATTCACATTGATATCAATATCATGCGCAACCCATTTGAGATAGTATTTGGAACGAAAACACTGCCCCATTGCCATGCCTTCTTATGTGACATACATGTACACGTCAAAATAATTGCCATCACTAATAATATCCACGATCACATTTATAGAGTTCCATGAAGCAACCAGATGTGAATTGAATCTATCCCTTAATGGCCATGATGCCATGCTTGGAAGCACATCATTTTTCTCATTATAATTCGAGTTTTCGTAGGGTGTGAAATTCATATCCATGAAGGCTCATCACCACATGTGTTACAAATGGGGTTGGATCTGTTATATTAAAACTCTTCTTTGATTTGACAATTTGCAAAACAAAATAGTATTAATCTTGTATAATTGAGTTTTGGTGAGTTACACGTTTATACATGTACATTCTGATGATGCAAAGGCTCAAGACATGCATGTACAAGTCATGACGATCACATTGATATCAAGAGCAAGCACCTTAAGAAAAAATAGAGACTTGGCAGAGCCATGTGTTATCATAACGGATGGAAAACCCGTCACAACGAGTTCCCTCTTTACCCTCTTTGCCCCTTTTTACCAATTTTACTCTCTTTACCCCTCTTTATCTCTCTTTAACCCTCTTTACCATCTTTATCCCTCTTTATCCTCTTTATCCCTTTTTACCACTCTTTACACTCTTTACCACTTTTTATCCATCTTTATCATTTTTGCCCCTTTTTATCCTCTTTATTTTTTTACCCTCTGTCCCTTTTTATTTATCTTTTTTACCTTTTTTACCCGTCGTTACCTAATTTTACCCTTTTTATCATTTTTACCCTCTTTACCCCTATTTACTCGTCCTTACCTCCTTTTACCCTCTTTACCTCTCTTTACCCCTCTTTAACCCTCTTTACTATTTTTACCCCTCTTTACACCCTTTTTATCTCTCTTTACCATTTTTACCCCTCTTTACACTTTTTGCCCCTCTTTATCTTTTACCTTTTCTACCATCTTTATCCTTTTTACCCTATTTATCTGTCCTTACTCTATTTACTCCTTACGTTATTTACCATTTTATCCTCTTTACCTCTCTTTACCATCTTTATCATCTTTACATTTGTTTACCCTCTTATCTTGTTTATCCCTTTTTACCCCTATTTTTCCTCTTTACCTCACTTTATTCTCTTTACCCATCTGACCTCTTTAGCATCAAGTTTAATTTTTTTAAATTATATTTATATTTTTAGTAAAAGTTTTGTATAATAAACTTACAAGATATTTAAGTTGTATTATATTAAAAGTCTTAAATATAACACTTTTGATTGTAAGGATGAAATATGAAATATTTTTTTAATATATCACAATTATATTTATGTTTCTAATTAAGACAAGTGCTAAGATTTACATAATTTGAAATAAAAATCTAAGTTCGTTATGACTCAAAACAAGATTAGTTCGATTTTCATTTAATACACCTTTAGGTGAAGCCTATTTTTTAATGTATATTTTGCAAATTTAAACACACCATGTTTTTTGGATAAAATTAAGTAATTAAACACCAAGTTGTCGACTTCTGGTCTATTTTTTTGCCAAATGGCTTTTATCAATACCAACAGACCAAAAATGATGAAATGTGGGTCCAACTGAATTACAGATTCCATATAATACAAAATACCTATAGTCCATTTAATATGGGTATAGAAAAGGATAAAAGTATTATTTGGACAACTAATTTAGATATGAATACATATTAGTATCATCATTTAAATATAAGGTTTTTGGAGAATAATAGATTTTAAATGAAATTATGTCATTTATATTGTTGAATCCTATTTACGAAAATATAATGATACAATTAAAGTCACATATAAAATCTATGATAAGAAATCTAAAGTACTGCAGCATAAAGTAATATATTTTGAAATAGCTACTAAAAGCAACTTGTTAAACCTTAAATATAATTTGAATGTAAATTCAAATCTTTAAGGTAAATGAATATGTTCAAATAAAGCTAGATTTTTTAATAATCATAAATTATTAAAAGCGAACAAATTGAACATAAGAAATATAAATTGTCATTTGAATATGTATGAATTCTCACTAAAGACATAACTATGAATTATTACAAACTTACAGAAGCCAAATTATTTAGACATTAAAAAACACTAAATTCTTTTAGGATACAGAGTTTGTGGGGAGAGACATGATAAAAGATAAGTTTTTTCCAAATGAATATTTGGAACAATACAAAATTTGAATGGTAATGTTGAGAAATATAAAGTTAAAATTTTGTCGGTAACTTGACAATGATTAGTTTGATAATTTTAACAACGAGATTTTAAATAAATTGATAAAAAATATATACAAAATAACTTAAAATTTAAGATTTTGTATCTATTTATTTGAAATTTTATTATCAAGATTGTAACTCATTCTCAAGTGATCCGTCATCTTATCTAGTCATCTGCAATTAGCTATACATCGAAAACATAATTTTATAACTATATTTGCGAAATAAATACGAAGGATTGAACGTGGCTAAAATTTACCCGGGAAAAATGAAATAATACTTGAATTGAATTCCCAAGTTTTTGAAAATGTGAAACTGTGGTGTGTGGTGTGTGGTGTGTGGAAGTTTTGAAGTTTTCAAGCAAACCTTTTTCAGATACAAATCCGAGATGCCGAAGCCCAATTCCCCACTGCAATAGTCCTGAAATTATGAAGCCCACTACCAAACAGCTACACATTGTTGGAACAAATACATGCCTAAAGCTTAATACATGTAGGTCTGTCAAACGTAAGAAATTTTTTGTTTTAACGTTTCATTACACTTACATGAAACGTTAAACGAAATAGTTTCCTCTTTTGTTTCAAAAATGAAGCATTAAACGAAAACGAAATTTGTTTCGTTCCAATGTATTTTTCGTGAAAATTTTACATTTCGCACAGACGAAACGTTAAACGAAAGTGTTTTTTATTTCGCGAACAAACAAAACTAAAAAGAAACGACGAAATTTTACGAACGTTTCGCACGTTTGACAGGCCTAAATACATGCCTAATCCCATTGTAAAACTAGAGAGGAACTTTTACCTGGGCCCGGGCTTCACTAAATTATAAATCTAAATCTCAAGTTGTAACAAAACTGGAGAATCACAGAAATCCAACTCCTTATCACTTCATCTCTTAATACGAACTAGCGAAAGAGAATCACCTCACATCACATATTAACATCCCACTCGGAAGTGAGAAACCAACAATGGCTTCTCTCACCAGTCTCATAACCTCAAACCCAATTCCCATCCCTGTTTCCACCAAGCCAAGAACTTCCCTACGATTCAGGTCGGCTCCTATCTCGATCGAGTGCTCGTCGCGACCGAAGAAGAAGGCCACGGCACACCACGCCAAGACCCGGCCTAAGAAGCACGCACTATGGGACAAAAAGCGTGGGCCCACCAAGTACCCTCCTCTCCCGCCGTTTCCTGCCGACTGGACACTTGTCGAGCCTGGCTCGGCTGCTACACCGGTGGCGGTTGTGGAGCAGCCTGAGGCTGAGTAAAGATGGATTTGAGTGGAGATTGGTGGTGGTTCTTCTATGGCTTTTAATCATGTAATTTTGCTTTTAAGGTTTTGTTGATTGTGCCCATAAAGTGTTTGTTCAAATGCCTCTCTAGCTTTGTATTGTGTGTTGAGTATTTTTGCTAAATGTTGGATTTATTAAACTGAATTCAAATTATTAACGATTTCATTGGTAAGAATATTATGTAAATCACATTTTCACATATCCAAAAGCTCCCCTTTAAAGCACCCCTATTATGGTGGTATGGTCTACTAGGTTAATAACTTACCAGACAAACAGTTATAATATATTTTCATTTTCTGCATTGGTATCATGGAAACTTGTTTATAGGCTAATAATTCCTTCCAGACTTACATGCCCATATATTCTAACTCTTCTGTTTATACTTTCTGAATTGCTAGTTCTTTGTAAATAATTTTATATTAGCAGGTGTTGTTAGAATTAGGTACATAATCACACAATTTGATTGTGCATTAATGATTTAAATCACTAAATTATTAAATAACACTCTCTTCTTAAAATTTAATTATTTTTTCTCTCTCCATATAATTTTAAAATATAATTTAATAAGATATATAACTTAATTCACTAATTCAATGATTTAAATCATTAGTGCACAATCAAATGCACTCAAGAGTGTATATAACCCCTCTAACAAGTGCTAATTAATTTATACTAAAACGTTTATCCTAGTATATCAAATTTGCATTTTTTATTCACTATAGTGAACTCCATTAGTACAATATTAACCTTTGTAGAATGTGCTGCATAGAAAATAGGGAAATTTCATACAAAATTAGAGAAATCACAGAAATGTCATTCTGAATCGTTTTCTTTCATATTTGTTATTCAAAATTGTTGTTATCTTCTTTTTTGCCACTTTTTAAAAAGACAAAAATGTCTATACCATAGCTCTCCACTCCCCTTCTCCTTCTGTATTGAACCATTCGGCCTTCCTCTTTTCTAAAATCAATTCCAGAGTCAATTACGACATCTTTCGAAGTGGCATCATTGGCGAGGTTGGTGGTGACCGGGTTGAATTCGGATCCGAAGTAGCCATGTCAGGACATTTATGTATTTTTAAAAATAAAGTGGCAAAAAAGAAGGTAACAACGATTTTGAATGACAAATATGAAAGAAATTAATTCTAGATGATATTTTTGAAATTTCTTTAGTTTTAAATGACAAAATTATCCCTAAAAAATAATGATATTATCGTATCATCTTGCCACGGATTTGTTTTTTTTCGTGTTGTGAGTGTTGTGAGAGTGACTATAGTTCTTTTTGAATAGTTTATTTTATTGAGTTTGGAGCAGTTACGAAATAAGCAATTTCTCATTTTTCCAATGAATATGAAAGGATTACGCATATTCTGTCGCCTGATGATTTTTTCTTGATAACAGTAATTATAGTATTATTTGACAAGCAAACTGTTATTCAATTGACAAAATGACCTCCCAAACAACATAAACAATAGTCTTTGAGAGTTCTCTAAGCATTTATCGCAGATAATTTAAGGATTGTGGTCATATTGTGCTATAATAATAATACATTTTGACGGCATTTATTGACAATAAAAAACTTAACAATTTTGACAACGAATTTTCTTAAAAAAAGATAAATATTATAGGCATATTTTCAAACTTATAGATTGCTTACAGTTTTAGTATTATATAATTTTAGTGTAATTCCATATTTCGTCAAGGATCATTAAATTTAGAGCGTTGCTGATTTCACCTAATTTTGAAGAATTCAGATGAAGTATCAAATAATGCTTAAATTATATAATTTTTAAAAACAATCAATAAATAAGGTTAAGAATATGTTTTATAATTTTTTTCTATTTCCAA
Source organism: Eleocharis quinqueflora (assembly GCA_964058865.1). NCBI lineage: Eukaryota > Viridiplantae > Streptophyta > Magnoliopsida > Poales > Cyperaceae > Eleocharis > Eleocharis quinqueflora. Next base: position 159,715 of record CAXKVX010001108.1, read on the forward strand.
ATAAATCATTTTTGGGCATCCCTCATGGGCATGGCTCGGTGTTTGGGTCTGTATTGAATTTGGGTTTCTTCATGTTAGTACCATGCAATTTGGTATTTAAAGAGGCACCATGCTTGTTATTTAAAGAAATCAAGATCGTAAACAGCTCTCTTTCCCCTTAATTTATCTTCCCTTTGATCTCTCATTTGTCTACCAAATTAATGGCAAGCCACACAACCGTCAAGACGATCATGCTCCAGAGCTCCGACGAAAAAATGTTCACGGTACCAGCGACAATGGTGTGGCAATCTCAAATGATAAACAACCTAATTGAAGACATGAACTCCAAGGCAGAAGGGATTCAGGTGGAACCGACAGTAGTTTCTGTTCCCCATGCCACCGCAGAGGTCCTTAAGAAGGTGATCACCTATTGCGAGAAGCATGCCGAGGCTGAGGCAGCAGATGCAACAAAGACTCATGAGAATAAAGCCCAGCTGGAAGGTAGCAACACCACGCCGGCTTCTGATGAAGAGCGCCTCGACAACTGGGACAAGCAGTTTGTGGATGTTGATCAAGCAATGCTCTTCCACCTTCTCATGACAGCTTACTATCTGAAAATCGACGGGCTGCTCGATTTGGCATGCCAGAAAGTGGCTGACATGTTAACTTGCAAGATGCGGGAGGAGTTACGTGCGGTTTTCGACATCCTAATTTAATGACTTTGCCGCCGAACAGAAAGAACAGATGCGCTAGGTGGAAGAATCACTGCTTTTTTTAGTCTAGAATTTGTTGCATCTGCTTTAGTTTTTGTTCAAGCTTGTGTCGCAAACAATTTCTTTTCTAGTACTGGGTTTTTGTAACTCTGTTTAATTTGATCGCTGGTCTGAATCTACATCCCTTTTTCCTGTTATGATCATGGCTACAAGCTATAAGTGTACGAGTTCAATTAGTTCTGAGATTGTGATTCTTTCATCAAATATTTGCCATTTTGTGATGCAATATTGGTTTTGTTATCATTAATTCTTCTTCTCTTCTCAATGTTGTTATAGCGTTCTTCACTTTCATAACTATATATTGATACAAAGCAAAATAGTAACAAAACACTATATTAATTTGTTTCTATATTTGTGGAAGAGAGAAACATCTAATTAGAAAATTCCGATATAAATTAAAATGAACTATCTAAGAAAATAAGAACTCTATTCTTGGATTTTCCGCAAAAAAGTTCTACATCTCTTATCACATGTCAGCCTATCTTAATATGTGGTATAACTCGTTGATTAAAAAACTAAATTAATTAAGAAAGGACTTTGATGTAATGTCCGAAATAAAACCCAAGTTTTCATTAATCTTCCAAAGGAAATATAAATGAATTTTGTCACTTATCATTATATAGCATTGTTCTAAATAATGTCGATATAGTGGTGATATAGGTAATATAGCGAGGACGCACGAAATATCCAAACCGCTATAATTGCGATTTTTTGGTGATATAACGTATAACGACAAAATCTTATATACCACTACACTTTATCGATTTTAAATTTGAACTGGCTTAATTTATTTAGCATGAATACGATATATTACTACAAGAAACAAGAGTTTTTGTGTCGAACAAATTCGTCATTAAAAAATCAAATTCCGTCACAATACCGAACTTGTGATGAATTATAGTGCTCATCACTGGTCGTCACTAATACGTGACTCACTGTTATACTAGTGACAAGTTTTTTGCGTTCATCACTAGTGCTCATAATATAAGTAACAATAAAAGTTCTCAAGAAAAAAAATTAACTATGACAAATGTTTTGCGCAACAAAAGCTGTTATTAATTATGAAAAAAAAATTGGTCATTAATATATTTTTAATTTGTGACAACGAACTTCTTCGCTCATATTCTACCATTAATAAAATATTTAACGACACAATTATTTTTTATGCGGTAAAAATATGCCACTATTTACTATCAGTGATGAAATTATATAACATACAATGACTTCTGCTGAAAATTATATTGTTACAATTTAGTTTAATAATTACAACATTTATGTGCTACAACAAAATGTGACCAATATTCCCCATCGCTATGTTATTGCAGCCCAATAAAAAGATGTGAATTTTCAAAATATTATATAATTTTGATCTATGATAACAAGCATATAAAAGTGAATGAAATAAAATAAATCACATATAAAACACAGATTTATGAAACAAATTATATTGATTGAAAAAATATTATCAATATCACCATTACTTATACATTTATTGCATAACTAAATTAAACAACATAATTGGAGAAATAACCAAATAACTTATATTCTATGAGTAAATCGAACGACATAATTTGACAAACAACAAAATGGCTTCATTCTCTAATTCTATTTTTCATCAAACGCCACTTCACTACTTCCATGATGTTTGTTGACGGTGAACTCACTAACCAAGGCTCTATATGATAATATACTCAATCAATTTAGCATTACACTTAATTTATTTAGTATGAGTGCATGATTGGTGATGCTTAATAAATTTATATTAGTAATTTCATATTGAAAAACTTGTCATTATACTTGTCATTATGCTTTAAAATAATATGTCTGTAGAAATTTACAGTATTGTAATTTATCGATATCTATATCATCACTAAACAGCTAAACATAGATCATTTGTGCACCACTATGAACTGCTATATGCTATTTATTTAGAACTTTATTATAAAGGTAACAATATTACTAAATTTTGTAGTTGACGAGCATTTTATAAATTATAAAATTTAGAAGGATGATTACCAAAATTAAAAGTTGAAGGAAAGTGTGGGTATTATCTTTTTCGAAAGACTCACTGTCATGAGATACCTTCCTAAAAACCCAGTTCTATTGCAAAAAAACTAATGTACTCATGGCGCAACATTTGCGCACTGTTCATTTTCATAGTGTCAACTAACAGTGTTTTCACTGTTAATCGCTACAGTAAGAACAATGTTTTCACTGTTGGCACTGTTCATTCCCACATTGCAAATGAACAGTGTTTTCAGTGCTCGTCGCTATAGTAAGAACAGTGTTTTCGCTACAGTAAATCACTGTTTTAAAAATATTTCTTTCATGTCGTTTCCACTGTTTTCATTATTCATCACATGACGTTAGACGCATGATGCATGACACATGACGTTGCAAGTCGCATGACGTTAGAGGAATGACACATGACACTGCAAGTCGCATGACGTTAGAGGAATGACACATGACGCATGACGCATGACGTTAGACGCATGACGCAAGCAGCAGGCTAGATGAAGCATGAGGCATGACACATTACATTAGACGCATGACGCAAGCCACATGACGTTAGACTCATGACCCATGGTGTATGACGCAAGACGAATGATGCATGACGCATGACGCGTGACACCTGACGATGCACGACACATGACGGTACATTACGCATTACGCAAGATGCATGATGCATGACGCATGACGCATGACGCATGACGTTAGACGCATGAAGCATGACGCAAGCTGGATGACGCAAGACGCAAGATTCATGATGCATGACGCATGGCGTTAGACGCATGGTGCATGGCGCATGACGCGTGATGCATGATGCATGATGCATGATGCATGATGCATGTCAAATGACGCAAGTCGCAAGGCGTTACAGGAATGACGCATGGCGCAAGACGCATCACGCATGATGCATGATGCATGATGCATGATGCATGTCAAATGACGCAAGTCGCAAGGCATTAGAGGAATGACGCATGGCGCAAGACGCATCACACATCACACATGACGCATGACGGTACATTACATATGACGCATGACGCATTACGCAGCAAGTCGCAAGACGTTAGAGGAATGACGCATTACGCATGACGCATGAGGCATGACACATGAGGCATGAGGCAAGATGCACGACGCATAACGCATGACGTATTATGCACGACGCATGTCGCATGACGCATGATGCATGACGCATGACGCATGGTGCATGATGCATGACGCAAGACGATACATTATGCATGACGCTTGACGTATTACGCTGCAAGTCGCAAGATGTTAGAGGAATGACACATCACACATGACGCAAGAAGCATGAGGCATGAGGCATGAGGCATGATGCATGACGAATGACGCATGACGCATAACGGATGACTCATGACGCATGACGCAAGCGCAAGATGCATGACGCATGTCGCATGACTAATGACGGATGATGCATGACGCATGACGGTACATTACGCGTGACGCATGACGCATGACGCATGACACATGAAGCATGACGCATGACGCATGAAGCATGACGCATGACGCATGACGCATGACGCAAGAGGAATGACGCATGACGCATGATGCATGTCGGATGTCACATGACGCATGACGCATGATGCATGCTGCAAGACGCAAGTCGCATTACGCATGACCCATGATGCATGATATATGACATGAGACGCATGGTGCATGCCGTATGACGCAAGACGCATGACGCATTGCGATTGACGCAAGACGCATGACGCATTGCGATTGACGCATACCGCATGAATGGACAGTATTTTCGTTATTCATCGCAGCAATAAAATCACAATTTTTCTCTTTTTAAATTATATTTCCTTCGCATCGGAGATTGATTGACGCATGTCGCATGACGCATGATGCATGATGCATGACGCATGACGCGTGACGCATGACGCGTGGCACATGACGCGTGACGCATGACGCGTGACGCATGACGCGTGGCACATGACGCATGACGCATGAGGCATGACACATGACGTGTGACGCAAGACGCATGACGCATGGCGCATGACGCATGCCACATGATGCATGACGCATGTCGCATGACGCATGACGCATGTCGCATGACGCATGACGCATGTCACATGACGCATGACGCATGACGAATGACGCATGTCGCATGACGCATGATCCATGATGCATGACGTGAGACGCATGACGCATGACGCATGGGGATTAATGCATACCGCATGAATGAACAATGTTTTACTTTTTAATATACTCATGTCTCATCGGCCACCACTGTTCATTTCCACGGTGAATGAACAATATTTTCACTATTCATCACTTCAGTAAAATCACTATTTTCTCTTTTTAAATTTTATTTCCTTCGCGTCGAAGATTGATTGTAGTAATTTTTTTAATTGATGCTCTAATTTAGATCCAATATGACCCTTGATGCTCTAATTTTAATTGATCCTTCACTATAGCTTTTTTTGTGCAAATTTTTTTTGCCGTTGCTTTTTTTTTATTATTTATGCGGTTTATTATAATTTTATTATTGTAATATGGAAGTCTAAAATTTATCTTTTTCGCGCGGAGCCCGAGTCTTACGCTTAGTATTTAATCAAGACCAAATAATTTTATACTATAGTAAATTCTAAAGATGTATTTAAATAAAAAATGTACAGTTTAGTTTAATTTTTTGTTTTGACAAATATTATGGTATTAATATTACCGCTGCTAAACAAACTGATTATTAGATCATCAGACCGTTAAATGCACGTCACAACTAGAGATTTGACAAAATTCGAATGGGTCCAACTCGAGTCGGGAAACCGACGCCACGATCCGACCCGAGTGCAAATTCGTGCGAATCCGTTCAAAAAAAATCGGATGTCAATGACAAGTAGTGGTCAACTTTGTTGCAAAAAATCCGTGTTAAACTCGACTCGAGAAAAACCCTGCCCGACAAGTCCCGACTCGTCTAACCCGTTATTAATCTGCCATATACCCGCCTTTAACCCATGCAAGACTCATGCAAACCCGTCCAAACCCATTCAAACCCGCCCAAACCTGCACAAACCCATGCAAAATCCTTGCAAACCCGAAAATAACCCGGCCAAACCTAGAAATTTTAGAACCCAGGGGCCTAGGTGCTTAACTAATTTTTGCTCGGTTTAATCTAATAGGAACCTAATTGCAAATTTCACAAATTATGGCAAGCAATTCAATTGAGCAATTCAACAAGCAATTCTAATTAATTCCCTATTCGAGCAATTCAAGCATTCAATTCAAAATTCACAATAACAATTGCAATTAATACTAATGAATTAAAATAAAGAGAAAGGGAAGAGAGTGGCTCAATCAAATGTTGACGGAGTTCAGCTTGCACAAATGGCCTCGCCTACGTCTCCAGGTCCCCGACGCCACCGCTTCTTGGGGTAACAAACTCAGTCCGCTCCACTAAACAAAACACTCGCTTTTTAGCATACAACTTCGGAATCGGGGCTCTCTTACACACACCGGTGGAGCTGCCAATCCTAACCCGACGCCAGACTCTATCTCGCTTACACACATCGGTGGAGAATCGAGCTGACTTCCTTTTACTCACTTACACACTCCGGTGGTGCTCAAGGCAACACACACACACACTCACAAATTGACAATTGGCTAATTGAAAGATTAAGCTAGACTATCAAGACTAAGCACTCAAACAAACTATCTCTCTAAAATCCTAAGATTAGATTTAGGTAATTAAACTTGGAATTAAGAGCAAGGATTTAGAAAGTAGAACTAAGCTCAACAATGGTGGGCATAAAGGTTTTGAGTTAATAGAACCAACAGAAATAGTTGTTGAGGGAGAAGGGTTTATATAGGGTTCAACCCTGGCCAAAATCATTTCTGGAAATATAGAGTTATAACGCTATTTCGTGTGCAATTAATAGCGTTATAACGCTATCTTGGGTCAGGACAAGTAATTTGACCGTTGGATTTTGATCGTACAACTTTTAATTAGCGTTATAACGCTATGTTATGCATTAATTATACCGTTATAACCGTAAGTCAGGCCATGACCACAAATTTGACCGTTGAATTTTTTTTCGAGCGTTATAATACTATTTTTAGCGTTATAACACTATCCCAAAAATGTCCGGAACTTAGATCAAAATTTGGCTGCAAAAATTTGTCCCTGAAAAATTACCTAGCGTTATAACGCGCTTAGCCTAATTTTCATTTGATGTTTACTTTGCAATATATACCTTTTGTTTGACCATGTACACCATGGTTTGACCACGTACACCAGAATGTGTACACCTTGTGATATATGCACATTTTCATTTAAGCTTTTATATGAAATCGCTTGGTTTGATCGTAATGTTACTGAACAGAAATTGCTTGAAAATCATGGGTTAACGTTATAACGGTTAATTATAACGCTAAGAGATTTTTCCAGCTGAGCAACATTTTCTCAACAACAACTTAGCCAATGACGTTATAACGTCATATATGACATTATAACGCAAATTCTCTTAAATTTCTGATTGGATAATTTTGCATTTGTTTTTTATCAAATAAAGTTTATAGTCATCAACTTAAATGATATTTAAGACATATTCTTAATGTTTTGAAATTTATTTTGTTCATTTGTTATTTTAAATTCGTTTTGAACAGATCACCATTTTGGCGTTATAATGTCTATTCTAGCGTTATAACGCCAAGTTCCTGAAGTTTGGTTTTGACCAGTTTGGCTAGTATATCCTTGCTCTTTTCAATCCCAAATTTAAATGTACTAAGATCTAATTAACCTAAGCAAATCTTCATCTTCATATTGATCTTGATCTTGATCTTTTAATCTTGCTCTTAGGTCATCCTTATCATCTCTTGTGTTTCTTTGTGCATTTTGCTCAAATGCCCTACAAATATTCTCACAACACAAGAAATGATAAAATTCAAATAATTTTGCAAATCAACAAACTCAAGAAAATCTTGAGCCAACAAAAATAACCCATTAAATTTATAAAAATTTAAAAAATTTAAAAAATAAAAAATTTCAGAAAAGAAAAAAATTCGGTCAACCCGACCCGGACCGAGCCTGTCCCGACCCTGCCTGAATCCTCCAAGTTGCTTACTCATGGGTCTTAGATGTGTTGCAGTCGGCCTAAAATTTTTTGACCCGTCAAAACCTGGCCCGACAAACCCTTTGATCCGTCCAACCCGTCGACCCGGGCGGGTTCGGCCCATTCTGTTTTCAAATGTCTAGTCACATCTGGCCTTTTGCATATTGACATTTAGGACTGTCTGTGGTTTTCTGTTTAATAATTTTGTTTCGTGACGGATGAAATGATTACGATCAAAGAAGTTTCTTTTGTCTAATAACGAAATAATTAACGATAATATATTGTTTCGTGATCGTTTGTTTCGTAGTTTCGTTTGTGACTGTGTATTGTTAGAATTGTTTTGATCCTAGAGAAAAAGAGCCATGCTGAGAGAATGTGATGAGAGCGAAGATGTACTGCTCGAAAGAGGAAATGGGGATTTGATTCTTGTGTATGGTTAGAATCGTTCATCAGCAGTTTTTAGTTTGGTTTAGTGTGATGAGATAGGAGATAGTTGAAGAGTGAAGAAAAGTAGCTCGATCGTTTTGATTCATTATGATTGTTGCGATCGATCTTTTTAGCGAAATAATTAACAAAAAAAGTTTAATCATTTATTAAACAAAAATGTTAACGAAATTACTCTATTTTTGAGTAATTTCTATGATCGTTCAAAGGTCTATTAACATTGTTGAAACTAGGGGTGCAAACAGATCGGATACGGACGGATAATAGCATTACCATATCCGTATCCGCTTTTATTTTTCGGATACGAATACGAATACGGATAGTTCCGAATACGGATACAGATACGAATCGAATAATAAACGGATATGGATGTAAATACGGATATAATTCGGATAATTAAATGGAATGAGTGCATTATGAAAAATCATTAATATATCATTATTCAACAATAAAATTATTTTAAATTATATTATAAAATAAATTTAATGGAATAATTAAAATGTTATAATGAGTAGTGTCTTTATAATTTATTTTTCTAATATTATAAATATTCAAAACAATTAAAAATTAATTTACTTAGCTATAAAAAAAAATAAAAAAAATTTGGGCTGACATATTTTCCGGATATCCGAAAATCCGAAAGTTCCGGATCCGAATAATTATCCGAATCCGTATCCGTATCCGGTTCAAAATTCGAAACCGTATCCGTATCCGTATCCGATAAAAAATTATCCGTATCCGTATCAGTATCCAAAATATCCGAATCCGAATATCCGATATCCGTTAAAATCCGAATCCGGATCCGGATAATCGGATAAATATCCGATCCGTTTGCACCCCTAGTTGAAACCGTTAAATGCTCGACCCTTAAAATTAACTACACTGGTACTTAGTAAATTACTAAATACCCCTCGCATTGGAACGGTATTTCTTTAGCTAATTTAATTCAAGCCGCAAAAACAACCAGAGTTTTGTCAGAACACGACACATCTCCAATCACTCGCTAGATTGAGCATTGAAATCGTCGTCGCCAGAGACAAATTAACCTAGACCTGGCACAAACTACTCCTTATCACTAACACCTACTGACCAGTAGGGTCCAGTCATATAAATTTTGTATTTCGGGAGCAATAACAAATTTACTCCTTGCAATCTCTCCCCAAAATCTTTTCCAAGTTTACGGCGTTACTTTACCCCACGAAACTCGAGAAATTCCTCATATATATCCGGTGTGTTACCGCCAAAAGCGGTGATCCGATCCAATCCAATCGACCCTTCTCCAGTCCCCTCCTAAGCTCTTCCATTTTTGTAACAAAATAGGTGGGAAGTGTAGTAAAGAAATAGAATTTACAAGGAGAGAAAAATGGCATGTCTCCAGCTCGCTCGATCTGGCTTTGTGCCAACCTTTCGCAGCCTCCACCAACGCCACCGCTGTGGGGTGGGCCCTGCTTTCCACGTCAGCTGCCGTCTCGGTGGGGACAATAATGGTAACTGTTTTTCTCTTTTTTGGTTGTTACTGGAAAAACAAGTTCGTTTTGATACTTGGGAATTACTTTAGAAATTTAATTTTCGTGACTTGTGATCTTATTAACATATTGGTTTAACGGAAAGATATCAATTTATTGTGGATAACAATAGAATTGTACAACCCCCTCAAAAAAAAAAAACAATAGAATTGTACAATCTAGCCTTTTAGCAGTCTTTCCCAACTTTAGTGTTTGCTCAATAATATCTTTAAAGACTGACATATGGAAACCTTTTAATTGTTCTTTATATTTTGGCATGAGAAAATTCGGAGTGATTGTGCACTTCTAAATTTTAGTATCTTTGTTTAAAACTTTTTGGAAGGGGACGAGTCGCCGGAATCACTGTTTATGAAAGAGTTGAAGAGGCGGGGGATGACACCGGGGTCCCTTTTGGAGAAGGATATCCCCAAAGCCGAACGGGGGAGTACTGATAATAAAGCAAGGCCCACTGGACCCATCTCAGACCTGGAATTTGAGAAGGATATATCAGATCAGAGGAAGCGGTCCATGGCATTGAACAGCGAGGGACTAGAGGTCTGTTACTTTTCAATTTACATGTAAAAGTAAAAACTTTCTTACTTTGGTGTTGGTTAGTTGTAATTTTATGAACCAATACTGGTACACTACCACTGATACTGTCTAATGGGTAGATCAAATAGAGCTGAAACCTTTTCTCTTATAAAGTAAACAAGTATCCAGTGGGTAATGGTCATGTTGACAGTATTCTAAGAGCCTTGATCTTTGTCCAGAAGAAACTTTTTGTTCAAAGTTCCTTTAATTATTGAGTAGTTCTATTTATAGTCATTACCTCAGCCAAGGAATCACAGTCTGATTTATTTTTTTCTTTATTTGACTGTTTGAGTTCATAAGCCTTAATAATTGGTCAGTGCAGTGGTAGTTGATTAGTAAGAATATAATTATTGAGACGACTATTGAAGCATATGAAGCTGATATTTTGAGAATTCTATCTACTTGTCTAACTTTTGCAATAGCACAAGGTGTCTGGTAAATGGCTCAACAATTTACTAGACATCAACTTGCATTCAAAGTGGTGTTATGAGCAATTAAGCTACTGGATACATATAATTCTGTCCAAATTTGGGTTCACTCAATTTAAACTTTTCAAGATTCCAAATTCGACTGATACATGCTGTTAGATATATGCACACAGTCCGGCCAGTATCTGCAAAGACTAGTATTTAGTTATTACTTGCAACATAATTTATTGGTGAGAGCGATATGGATAATACAAAATTGAAGCAGCTACTTGTATACCAGGTTGTGCTTGTTACTAAGGCTTTTGTCTTTTGCTGCCTGAGTACCTGTTACCAGATTTTAAGTTTCTTTTATGTTTGTTTTATGTGATTGCATAAATCAACCCATAAATGATATTTAATGAAAACTCTAAATTTTCTTTGATACTTGACAGGGTTTGATTCCAAGGGCAAAGTTGCTATTGTCAATTGGAAGCACCTTCTTTTTGGGATTTTGGCCTCTTATAACAGTCACTTTCGGGTTATTTGCAATTTTGTACTTTGTAGGCCCCTTCTTGTTCTTCTCATTTTTTTCTTGAGCAGATTTTGTTTCACGTTAGTAATAGTTTAGTGCTACTGAGTAAAAAACCTGGCTTAATGCTGACAAACTTTATTTCCCCCTGAAGTTATAGAGGTCTTCCCCAAGTTCCCAAGTTGTCCCTAGTTTTTTTTCCCCTAAAAAACACAAGCCCAAACTTGATCCTGTAAATCACTCTCTTGGACTGGTCGACAACTGTTGTCATGCTCGGTTGGGTGGTTGACTATTTCAAGTCAACATGCCAATTTTTTTAATCAGGAATCTTGGACGTGATTTCAGTGCATATTGCATGTTCATCTGTGTACCTGAGCTGCTCCGGAAATTTTTAAATGTTTGTGACGTTAAACAAACGGTTTGTGTAGCATGCTGTCAGGTTATATGCCTTCACTTTAACCGGACTGAACTAGCAACCCATTTTTCTATTGCTATATTGACATGGTTGGTTTGCCTCGTATCAAGGTCTTGTTTGGATCAACAATCAGCATTATAATATTTTCTGAGCATATGTTTACACTTGATTTGTGTAGTATTTTGGTCCAAGCTTTGTTCATGATGCAAGCAAGACACCGATCTCACCACCTCCATACATTGATCCATACAAACTTCTTGAAGATGAGCGGCTATCTCAAGCTGCTAAGATGTGAACAAATACAGTTTTTACTTAGATGGTAGCTACACTGTGTTGAATTTGTACTGTAATTTTCTTTCATAATCTCATGTTTGGCTCCCATAAATGTAAATCAACATGTCAACTTTCATGTTATGTATTTAATGTTGCCATGAACTGTGATTCTTATGATTCTTACCAAAACAATGTTAAATGCATCAAGAAAACAGATGAAAAAGAAATGGTCATAATGATATATATGCGTGGTATGTGAGGATAAATTTGATTCAAGGATATGGATAACTAGTAAAGCCTTCTTTTTTCAGTGGAGGTCTAAATTTGAGCAGCTCAACTCTTAAGCTGCTTTGTTGGTCCCTTGCCTTTTTTTGTTGCTCAATTTTATCATGTTATCGTGCATATATATTATCATATTTTGCTCAAAAAAAAAATTATCATATTGGACGGAAATATTCCTGGTTTTTTTTCTTCACTGAACATTAATTTGTTGCCCAGCTTTGATTATTTTACCCCCTTTATATTCCCGGCGCTAGAACATAGATTGAGGGCAAGCCGAATTTTTGTAAGTAATAAAAATATTATATATAATTAAATATATAAGACAATGATAGGTGAATTTCTAATATATATTATTTTCATCAGTGGAAATAGCGAGTTTATTATTATTTTTTTGCATTTTTACGATAATATAAAAAAGAATCGGATAAATTTTAAAACTCGTGAGTGTTTAGAGTTTTTCTAAACAATTGAGGTTTTCTCTAAACTCGCGAGTGTAAAAAGATTCTTCATCCAATAAACTCGTATAAATTATTGTTTTACACTCTAAACTCACAATGGCGTGTTTTTATCATTTGTTTTGAAGAAATAATGTTTTGAGATCTTACGATTTCTAAACTTATTCTGAAAATTATTGAAGTCCTTAGAAGTTCGAAATAAAAACCATTTGTAGATGAGATCTCTATAGGGTTTTGTCTTCCAATTGGCCTTGAAGACTCTTCCTGAGATGTCCTTTGTTTTCCTTTTCTAGGCCTCAGTTATTTTTCACACGTTTGTTTTTCAGGTCCTTCACCTTCCTCAATGTGAATTCTTCCTTGAATCAGGTTAGTCTTTTTCTTGGCTATTAGCTTACGAATTTTGGAGGACTTGGTGCCATAAGGAAGAGTAGAGCAAAAATTGTTGAGAAAGACATTTTGAGAGAGAGAAAAGAAATTGTTTGAAGTTGGAGTTTTCTAGAGTAAAGATTTGCTTAATAATAGCTGGGAATGTAAATTTCGCTCCAAAGGATGCAAGTAATGAGGTTTGAAGAAGAAAAAGAAATGTATTAAATAGACAATTTCTGCTCAACCATTACAACAATATGTTGCAACGAGTTACTAACGCGTTATAACGGGTTCTTAGTCGTTATAACGTCTCTCTCTCTTCTTTGTTGTAACGTCACAATCATTTAAACTTCCAACAACTAGTTTTGATCCTCTAACCCGTTATAATGAGATTTCGGCCGTTATAATGCCTCTCTGACTCGTTGTAACGAATCCCATAACGCATGCATTCATTTTTGAAGTTCATTGAGTTTTAATTTGCTGCTATGCTCTAAATTTTGTCTTTAATATTAATATGGCTTAGTTCAGCTGTCATATGATGTTTATACTTATGCAAATGCTCAGATGAGTTATGATTTGAATAAAAAGATCAATTAAAGTTCACAAAACATATAATTCAATCAAAAGACATATTGAATCATACATTTTTCTACATTACTCCCCTCAACACAATATACAAAATGAGAATCAAATTGGGGGAGTCTAGTGACTCTCTAGACAATCAATTTGGTATCACTTGTGCTTGGAAGAGCAAGTGATTCCACAAACTTTCTTTTTTCTAAAACGACAAAAAGTTCTTGATATCCAAATTTCAAACAAAACGAACAAAAAGATGTCAAGGAGTTAATATTGCTATGATCATGGTTGTTATTGTTAATTGGTCTCCAATAGCTCATCTAATCCCTATTTGTCATGAAAATTCCTTATATTTTTTGAATGAGGTGTTGATTTGTTGACACTATTATATTTCTTTCTTTGAAAATTGCTACTAAAATTCTTATGATCATTCATCACATTTCTAGAATTATGTCTTGGTTGAAAACCATCATTATACATTTTTATTTGAAAATTATTATCAAGTTTCTTGTTCTTGTGTAGCTCATAAAATCTACTATACTTATCCTTAACAGAAAGCTTTGATGGTTGAGCTCTATGTTAGTTGGTAATTCCATAATCATTTCTAACTCTATGTTTGTTTATCACTTTTCTAGAATTAGGTTTGGTGAACTTGATTTTCTTATTGTATCTTTTGTTATACATATAGGTATAGTTCTTAGCTCAAATAGGTTTGTCATTTGGCGTATGTTGCTTTTAAATTTTAGAAAGTTGTTCCCTTATAAATCTAAGACCGGTCTTATCATGTGAACATTGACCAATATACATCTTATCATAGTTAATTTTAATGTCATTGTTTGAAGATTTAACAAACTTAACAAATTTAGAAGTCCAAGGATGTGCTTCTTTTAATCCATTTTCTTTTTCTAGATTGACTTTGATCTCAATGTCATTAACCCTAATTTATGGCCGCGAAGGATCTTATTGCGGTTGTAGTAGACTTACGTGTGTGTTGTTTTGCTTGGACTTTTACCCAATTTGAGTTGGAGTTAGCCCAAACAATATTTCTAACTTTACACTAACACCAATATATAGTTTAATTAATCATAATCGGTCCATTAACAATTATAATTATTTTACTTTAATTCTATATGCATTCATGATCAAAATCTAAGTGAAATACGTATAATGCCTTGAATATTGAATTAATCACATTTATGACATTTCTACATATTACTCCTCGTAATATTATGTGACAGTACATGACATGTAGTAATCATATAACACGTAGTCCAAACTTTATTTATTGGAATTGACGTCTCAATTCCAACACAATAAATATGCTAAGTCTTGGTAAAAAAAGATGTGTGTGTGTAATTGTTGATGATTTTAGCCGATTCACTTGGATTCTCTTTTTAGGTCACAAAAATGAAATCTTTGAACGGTTTGTTGAATTTTGCAATCGGGTCGAGAAAGAAAAAGGTTTGAAAATCAATAAGATTAGAAGTGATCATGGGGAGATTTTGAAAATGCACAATTTGAAGAATTTTATTCTCAAAGAGGATATAAACATGAATACTCGGCTCCTAGAACGCCTCTACAAAATGGGGTTGTAGAAAGAAAAAACTGAATCTTGCAAGAATTGGCTAGGACTATGTTAAATGATTCAACGTTACCAAAATCATTGTGGGCTGAAGCGGTCAATATTGCTTGTTATGTGACAAACTGAGTAGGTGTTACAATTCTTTTGAAAACACCTTATGAACTATGTATGGACGTAAATCAAACATATCATATTTTAAAGCTTTCAGTTCAAAATGTTTTGTACTCGACCAATCACCTATAACAAGCAAATTTGATCCAAGATCCATTGAGGGTGTATCTGTTGGGTACTCAATGACTAATAAAGCCTATATGGTGCATATTCCATCTCATAACACTATTATGGAATCAATTCATGTGAAACCCAATGAAGACACTAATGCTCGAGTCGAGAATGGTAGTATTATTGATATAAGTAATGAAGCACAAGGGCAAGACACAAATGTTGAAGGATTGAAAAGAAGAGGAATTGCCATTGAACGACAAGTGGTAGATCATGAGATCCCTCAACAAGAAGATGGCAGAGTAATGCGTCGAATGATGATGCGCCTCAAAGGGACAACTCTACCTCAGCACAAGCTAATTTCCAACCCCCTCAAAATTAAAAAAAAGTATCTTCTCACCTTCTCTCAAATGTTATTGGAGATCCAACGAAGGATGTTAGGACTAGGTAAAATATAAACCTTATGATTTTTCATTGTGCATTTGTGTCTCAAATTGAACCAAACAAATTTGATGAAGCCAATATGGATCCCGATTGGATCATTGCCATGCAAGAAAAATTTAATCAATTTGAAAGAAACAAAGTTTGAAAACTTGTATCTAAAGTCAAAGAATAAAAGTATTATTGATATCAAATGAGTATTTAGGAATAAAAATGACTAAAAAGGTAACATTATGAGAAACAAGGCTCGATTGATTGTCCAAGGTTATCGGCAAAGAGAAAGTGTAGATTATGATGAAACTTTGACACTTGTGATTCATCTTGAATCCATTGAAATGCTATTAGCTTATGTCTCATACAAATGTTTTATTCTATGTCAAATGAATGTTAAGAGTTCTTAATTGCTAAAAAATGATGACGTGACTGTTTAACAATTAAATTAAATTAAATTGTTTCAATATAGATGCTCTACCCTTCCTAATTAATTAATGCAATTTTGAGCTATCTGCGTAGTATTTGTTTTGCCACTTGGATCGCATTTCTGGCATAAATCATGATGCATTTTGTTCTCATCTAGAGCTGCTCCAATTCTAATTTTCACTGATTCTTTCCTGCATGATTCATGTCAAGTTTTAGAACTTTGTAGTCTTACAATGATGATTGCATGCTAAAGAAAAGAACTTCCTGGGGTGGTTTAGAATATTAAATATAATCTTTATTTTTACTTTTCATTCTGAATACTACAAAAATGCATTCATAGTCTGTATATTCAAGTGACGTTGAAGGTCGCTGAAGTTGTTTGCTTCGTCAAATAGGGTAACCCCATTAGGCCATGACCCTTTTCAATTAGAACAAAAGATTAAAATAAATAATTTATTGAAAATTTTAAACGTGGGTTAATTTGAAGTTTGAACCTTGCAGAAACTGAGCGTGCGGATGAAGAGCAGAAGAAAACCATGTAAGTGATATATAAACTCGGGTTACTGGATTCAGAGTCCCACCGAGATTTGACTCTATAAGATTTTACAGGAGTTAGTGTTACAGGATAGTTAGTTACATTGAGTGTAACCATCCTCAATGGATTCTAGAGTTTATATATTAATATATAAGAAAATCTTAATTTAGTTACACCAAGTAACCCGAGTTCAAATCTCGGTGGGACCTAAATTAAGATTTTACAGGACACCAACCTGAATTTCTTAAATCTTATAGAAACTCTAGAATTAGGCGAAAATATGTTTACAACTACAGCTCAAAAGCTGCAAGAGATGGATGAAGCTGTTCATTATAAGGGCATACGAACTTCTTAGGCAAATAACAAAAATCTAGATTTCCAAGTTCTAATATCCCACAATTATTGCTTCTGATAGTGAATATCTTGTTAACAATGCAAGTTCTACACTAGCAACACTGAAATGACTCAAGACTATCAGTATCAGATAAAGAACATATATCAAGGCTTTAACCCTATTCTATAAATTGAAAAGAATTAATATGTTTGGAAAAAGGCCCGTATTATATAGTATAAAGGAAGCTACAATTTCTAACCTCGAAACATTATTCCCTGAATAATCAACCAAAACTTAAGTTTCTTAAAAAAGAAAAAAGAAAAAAAGGACGAGAGAGCACAATCAACATAAAAGAAGCATGATACACCCTATTCAAATTTCACTTGTTCTTCTTTTCAAATTTAGACTGGTCGGCACCACTATATGGTGAAACGTGATAGGCATACTGTTGTATGACTGAGAACCCGACCATTTCTACTATGATCAGAGCATTTTGAATGGCCTCTTGGATATGCTCAACATCTAGCCAGAAATGCTTTGAATTTATAATTCCTAAAGCTGTCAAGACCTTCAGCAACACTCCCTGTCAAATTGAAATAGTTTCATAAATTAACTATTCAGAGAAATCTAATGCAACTTTCGGAGTAATTAACTTTATCCAGGGACCTCTAACAAAACCCAACAATTTTGGAGTGCCCCTGCATCAGTTTTGAATCTTTTATGATCCAGTGAAACTATGAACTATTATACCAGATTGTGATGCCACAGCAGTTCAGCTGTTGTGCCCTTTACCATCATAAATGAAAGCGAATAACACAAGTACAAAAAAAAATGCTACACAGCAAAAACAATAAGAACCTCATAAAGAATGTGCATATGTACTGGCATGATATGTTATGTAACTTTGTTCAATAAGTTAAAAAAGGTCTAACAAAGAAAAAATCACCTGCCAAAAGCTGAAAAATACAACGCCTTTAATGCACATGAACTTCGCAAGAGGCTTGTGTGGGGCCAACTCCTTGGCAAAAGCATGGTAAAATAGCACCAAAGCATACAGTGCCATAGAGACAGATATATTTAGTATGATGGTGATGGTCCAATCGAGCCAAACCGGATACATCCCTACCAGCTCTAGCACTATCATCAGAATTGAGCACACTGGACGGATTACCACAAATTGCCATGTCCAGTACTTCAAAACCCTCAAAGTGTTATGTTCCACTCTCAGTTTGCGAGGCTGCAATTGGGGATATTACGTAACATACCAATTTAGCTAAAATATTTGCGTAAACTGATTGCTGAGTTTCCACCTAAAAGTTAAATATCTTATTCCGGTTACAAAATCTTGAAGTAACGACCTCTACCAGCTAGACAATGAATTGGTAGCAAACAGATTTCAATCTCTAAAATTCTATTTATTTCCATATACCATTCCTCGAAACATATAGGAACACAGAAGAAAGGTAAGGTTATAAAAGTTACCATGAACAACGAAAATGGAAAAGAGAGGTGGATTTCCCTCCCTTTGATTCCATCAGGCACTATGTTCTGACTAAGAGATATGTTCAAATAGCTATACATCAAGGCCATGAATTTAGCAATAACCTGCATACACCAACAAAGCATATATCTTATATAACACAATATCAAAAATCTAGCCGAACAATCCAGATGAAAATATATATATAATAATATAAATAGTAAATTGTACTGATGAACATTTCTGAAACCTCAAAGTATACCGATGAACTTTTCCAAATGGAGAAATCTCTCTCTCTCTCTCTCTCTCTCTCTCTCTCTGGTATAACTGAACAACATGTAAATGGTTTTGGTCTCTGAAAGTCATACAGGTAAGAAGTTGCTCTCTCTATCAGTCAGCCTTAATTTGGTGGTTTGAGGTATTAGGTTTTCAAAGAGTAAATATTATTTTGTTATTTTGCAAACCAATATTAGTTCTTTCAGATAACACAGCATTTGTTCAGATAACATGGTATTCTTGATTTTAGTTTATTTTACGCTTTGAGAAGGAAAAAATTCTTAAAAGTTCTCCCATTAATTCAAAAGTTAAACCACTCACTCTACTTAAATGCAAACTGTTCATACCAAGATTACTATTTACATTTACATCAAACAAGTCTAGGATCTGCTGCTTTTTTGCAAACAAAGTTGAATCGGCTTATTTGCAGTAAGGCCCTAACTATCTCAAAAGACTACTTACCAGTGCTTCGTAGCATTCTTTAATTGAATCCAAGAAGGTGAAGAAAGTCTTGCTTCCTTGTATATCTAACAGGCCGACAAAAGAGTCTGCGGCATATATTGGAGCCATTAAAATTATTATTATTATAGCATTCTGTTCCTTCGAATTTTTCCAATAGAAGAGATGCTGAGTAACAAGTTGAACAGTGAAGTGCATCGAAAGCATCACACAGAAGGCTGCACCGAGAAGTGTCATTGTTTCTGGGTCCATAGCCGAGAAATCCATTTCTGGAATCATCTGTAAAATAAACCTTGTCATTTGCTTGTAGAAGTAAGCATATAATTCCTGACAGACTCTTATACACTAAGATATAGTCTCATCATTACCACAAAGTCCTGACAAACAAAATTTAATCAATTGAATATCTGTACATAAGAACTAAAGACCTACAAACCAACACAACAGAAAATCAACAATCACTGAGACTGATCTCATAGCAGGTCAATTAACCTTCATTTTTCTACAACAATTAGTCGAAACTACATAAATCTGCCTCTTCTTGTGAAAGATCCCTTCAGACAACAGTGAATCTATCAGAAATAAACAAAAATGAAGTCTGAATTTAAACTCTATGGAAACCCTAGCAAAACCTCAGCCATAACGAAATGAGGGACAGTGCGAACCTGATCCAAGAAACAATTCGATTGAAATAGCACAAATCGGACTAAGAGAAATAGAATGAGAGGGAGTAAAGATACAGAAAGAACACTAACCTTGATAAATTCGCTACCTCAGAGAAGTCAAAGAGCTCGTTCTATCTTTGTAAATCAATCTGTGTGATCCCTTTTCTTCTAGAATTATAAGAAAATATCACGTGCTTCACGCTCGCTTATAAAATGTAAAATTTCATAGGAGCCATGAGAAAGATGCTGTGGTGATGGAAGTCTGAACTACGAATTGAATATCAGTTGGCCTACAGGGCTACAGATAACAGGTGTTAAATGTCAAATAAAAAAAGATAAAGAAAAAAAGGGTTGATGAGTCAACATTTCTAGATCACTAGTTCACTACCAATCGAGATCTTCTAACGCGCAGCACCGACACTGTGCGTGCTGCGCAGCAAATCTCAGCGTTTGATTTGCATCGAGATTCGTGCAAGTTAAATTTTATAATATCAGACCCCTGAATCAAATCAGGAACGTCCGTATCTTATAGAGAAGAAAATCTGGACCGTCCGTCCGGTTCTGCGCGGTAGAAGATCCGCTTCCACTACTCCATTTTTTGTTCCTTGGCTCTCATGTAATTCGATCGGTGTAACGGGTATTTGTTCCTTCCATTCAGTTGAATATGTGAATACTACACGAATATACGCATAAATTAATGGTATAGAAAATTAAAGTAAAATACTCTGGTCAAGTAAGTCAAATTTCTTTCGAGGACGCGTTCCACTGGATGCTCTCTGGACCGGAAGCACAGTATAAAATATTTATCTTCTCCATTTCGTCAAAAAAGAGACATTCTCACCGGTACTAAGTGGAATTTTTTCATAGTGTGCCAAAAAAGATAACTTTTTTAATAAACAGAGCCAACGACCCCGAAAGATATCATAGATAGAGTTTAAAAAAAATTCGGGCGGGTCTTCCCACTTGTGGATCCGTCCGTGTCCGGATCCGACCCGTGAATTTCGGATTCACGGATCTAGCACAGGTCGGATTGGCTCCAAACTCGTGTATACTCGTGTCCGACCCGTGAATCCGTGCAAAAATTCAAAACAATTCTGAAAAATTCAGAAAAAATTGAAATATATATATATTAAAATAATGCAGTTTTAAATTCAAAAATTCGAAAAAAAATTCAAAAAATTCAAAAAGTTTGACGGATCCGACCCGCCGTACCCGTGGATCCGTGAATCTGGACGGGTCGAATCCATGGGTACCCGACCCGCCCCGTTATTAAAAGCCTAATCATAGAGGATCAATTACGTAACTAATATTTGCGTTCCTAAATATTTTTAGAACGCAAGTATTCATAAAGGGTAAAAAAATAACTTCTTTAACAAATAGAGCCAACTTCCCCCTAAAGATATTATAGAGGATCAATGACGCAACTAATATTTGCGCTCCTAAGATTTAGGGACACAAAATGTAAAATTTGTTTTGAAACTTTCAGAGAAAAGGAGTTGGAAGCAAAATAAAAAATTAGAGACACAAGTATTAGTTGCATCATTGATCTTCTATGATATTTTTAATGAATCGTTGGTCATGTTTGTTAAAAAAAGTACTTCTTTGACTCTTTATGAAAAAATCCTTACTAAGTTGTAACTAAGCATATTCAATGTTCATGTCGTATCTATTTCTTTGTTTCCAATTTAGATTTTGAATTATAAATCGTTAGATGTATTTTAAATCATTCTAAATGTATGTCTGTAAAATAGTAAAGTTTTAATTTTGTTTAAATAACTATCAAAAGAAAATATTAAATTGTCTAATTTTAACCGTTGATTTAACTTTTGATGACTATTGAAATAAATTGAAAAAATACAATATATTTTTACACGTACAAAATGATATGTATGTAATATTCAATCAATTAATTTTGATATTTAAGAATTTAAAAAATATTTAATTAAAATATAGTTTCATAAATACCGATAAGGCGTCAAAAATTATAGGCATTTGATGCCGACATAAAATATCTAGGTCAGGACCTCTCCAGTCAATATAGCTTGTGAGAACAGAGGACTGTAATTGTAAATATGTTGAAGGTATTCAGAAGAGATTGTCTTAAAAAGGTTGGTAACTATTAATAGAAGTTTCTGATTATTCGGAGGAAAAGAAACACATAATTCCTTTTTTTTCTAGATCTTTATGTTGGTACAATTATCGCTCAATCTCTGAGTACTAATTAAACATGAAGGCTAAAATAAGTTTAAGCTCATTGTTAGACAACGAGATTAGTATATAAAAATAAGGATCAGTTCTATTTTACGATTTTAAGTTGATATTTGACAATCTCTTCAACCAAATATAAAAAAGAATTAAAGACAAAAAATAAAAACGTTTATTCACATTTGTTAACTTACAAATTGATTGTGTAGCAATTTTTATTAAATTTAAATGTTGATGTTTTATCAAATATTATTATACTTGGCAATTGAAATTGAAAGTTTAGTGGTACAACTTACATTAGTTACATAACATTGCATCATATTTTGTTCGAAAAATAAAAATGTAGTACAATTGGCATTCTAAATGTTGTAAATTAATAATTATTTAAGTGAAAATCTTCTAATTTCCAACATTTCGTCCGCCCCTCATGTCCCTCACCCTTTTTTTGTCTTATTCTTATTTTGTCTTATTTTTTTAATTAATTATTTCTTTCTCTTCCAATTGTATATCTCTTCTGCATTTTTCTTTCTTTTATCGTTTTTTCTTTTACTATCTTCTCTTTGACGAGAGATAGTTAGAAACAACGAGAAAAATGTCAAAGATGGAGATAATGTTGAAGTGACGATAAATCTGAGAACGAAGAAGTGATGACGGATCTCGGAATGAAGGTGAAAGGCAACAAACGACAAATGCAAAAGCTTCCTCCATGAGACCTTGAAACTGTCTCTGACTTTCTTCATATTCATCATGGTTGTTTTTTTAGAAAAAAAAAGAAAGAAAAGGAGAAAGATTAAAATATAGATGTGCATCTATTATAAACACTTGCTTTAGCAGTATGAACACATTTTTCAACTAGTATGAACATCTGTTTTGTTTAGTATGCACAATACATTTTGTGCAAAACATACTTAAAACAATGCAAAAATAAATTTGAAACAATTAGTATGAACACCTCTTTCAAGTAATTCGAACACCCGTTTTATTTAGTGAGAACACCTGTTTTATTTAGTGAGAACACCTGTTTTATTTAGTATGCATCACATTCATTCTGTGCAAAACAGACTTAGAATAGCTGATATGAACACATCTTTCAACCAATATGAACACCACTTCTATTTAGTCTAAACACTTATTTTATTTTATTTCATCTAATGCATTTTGCGTAAAATATACTTTAAACAATGTAAAAACATACTTGAAATAGATAGTACAAACACCTCTTTCAACTAGTTTGAATTTCTGTTTTATTTAGTTTGCATCTCATTCATCATGTACAAAACATTTATGATAGTGTGTATGACGAAAACATTCAGAAAAATACGCGATATCCAACTTTTTCTTTTTATCCGATTTTAACTCTTTGACTTTCTCTTTTTGACAAAGTTAGTTACTAAGACATGAGTGAATGAAGGAGATTAGAGGACTGTGAGTCTGATCATATATGTAATGATTGCCAAGATTATTCATTTGTTAAATATATCTCCATCCTTAATTAACTCAGTGAACTTATTTGAAAATAAACTCATACTAGTTTTGCTCATATACATGTCGTTTGAGTTTTGACGGTCATTTCTACTTCCATCCAATGACAACAATTTTCGACCGAGCGCATTTATGATTCTTCTCAATTAAATAAGAAGTTATGGCACAATTGATGGGGCTGCAAAAGAATCGAACACGGACGAACTTACCTTGGTTCGAGTTTGATTCGAAATCTATTTCAAACTAGTTCGATTCGAAATGATAGGCAGTTTCGAACATAAACGGGTGTTCGAAGTTCGATTCGAAAAAAATTGAACTGTTCGATTTGATTCATAAAAGGTTCGAAACTAACTCTATAACAGTAAAAAAAGCATATCTAGTAAATTTGAAATTGCTGCAATGCTGCAACAATCTGATGTAAAGAGCATATCAAAATTGATAATTTATCAAACCTGCTGCAACAATCTGATGCAAGCCTTGGTTCGGCTGAAGAGAAAAAAATAGAGTTTTGGATATGGTTGGAGAAGTCGGGGGAGTGGGGAGTGGGGAGTGGGGACTGCTAGGGTTCGAACTTCGGCGAACATATATATCAATAAAATAAACGGTTCAGATTTTATCAAGATTCGAACTACTTAAGTTCGCGAACTGAATCGAACGAACTGGGTTCAGTTCGAGTTTGATTCGAAACGTTTTCGAACTAGTTCGATTCGATTCGAAACTGATTTCGAACGAATTAATTTCGAACTTTTTTCGAATCGAATGCGAACGAACTACGAACTTCGAATTTTTTTTGCAGCCCTAAATCCATCAAAGCTTTTATTTAATTTCGTATAAAAGGATTATATTACTTTTTCAAACACCGATTGTGAGATTTAAACTTGTGTACACCCAAATGTAAACCATGACTTATATTTAGTTTTTTTTGGTAATTATGAAAATTGTACTGATAAAAGTAGTCAAGACTGAGGTTATTTGATTGAATGATCAAAATGGTAGAAAAACTATCGTCCGAGACTTGAGTTTACTGTTGAACGATACAAAATTTACCTTTTCTTCTATTTTTGGCTTATGAAGATTTAATTATAATTTTGATCATGTATAGCAAAAAATATGATCATTTAATTATAATTTTTTTTCAGTTCACACTATCACTGTATATATTCATTTTTATTTTCGTATTATCAATCTGAGAAGAAATTTTTTTGGTAAAGACCGAAATGTTAGCATTAAAAGTAGCCAAAGCGTTCAGGATTTTCGATGAAATGGTAAGATCGGTGGATTTTCCATCGATCGGCAGTGAAATGGATACAGAACAAGAAAATTTCTCACATACTGCAGCAAACAAAGCCCCATGCCCCATGGAATCCGAGAGAATTTTTGAAACACCAACCGACCGGTAGAAAAACTAACAGTCCGCAAAGGCACGAGAAATTTTCTACCAATCGGGCTAGAAACACAAATCAACCCCACACCCAACTCCCGATGAAATGGTAAGACCGAAATGTTGTGAACATATTTTAATGTTATTTTTTAGTGTACTTTTTTATCTGCCTACAATGACTGAATAATTCATTATCTTAAAACAAAAGTACAAGCTAAATAGTTCATTACTTAATACAACAACTAAATAGATGCTCCTACAACAACTTAATAGAAAAGTAGTTCATTTCACATTACATGTAACAATATCTTCTGAACTTCTTTCACTTTAACGACGCCTTGAAGTAGATGCTCCTACCAAATGTAGACAACCTTAGGCAAGATTCTATAAAGATTTGAACTTCAAGTTATTTGTATCATTATATGTGCTATACCTCTACGATTTAAAATTTGTCTTGAATGTCTAGTTTGGCCATCATCTAAGCATACAGGCACACAACCCTTCATTTGATCTAACTCAATTACAATCTTTTATGTTTTCTCCTTCCTTTATTCAAAATTTGCTGGAACTGATCTAATTTTGGGACCAATATACATTGGCCAATTATGTGTATTTCCATAACCACAAAATTCTCCAGAGCCAAATACCGATAATTATAACAAAGTGCGGCATTATTAAGAGTCATTTTCCACATATTTTCATCATTAATTGAGATCAAGGTAAAATACATTTCTCCGCTTGAACCTGCAATCATGGTTCGGACTGATATTCAATGTATATGCACTCCGATCTAGTTCAAGACCATTATATATTTCAGTTTTCAACTCTTCAAATCGATTGTGTTCAGTGATAGAAAACGAGAATTTGGTCGGTGAACTATAATTTGCTCCTTGTGCCTCTTAATTATTTGACATCCGTGATATATATGAATATTAAGATCATGTAGAACGATTAAAAATGAAAGAATTATTTAAAAATAAATTATAAAATTTCTACTCATTCATAAAAGTAAAAATAAAAAATTACTTACAGTGCAACAAAAAATGATGATCTATAATCTGATCTTAAATCTCTAATTTAATCTTTAATTTGCTGAAAAAAGTTGTTGGTTGTAAGCTGTAAAAATGAGGGAGAGAGGAAGAAGATGATTTCTGTTGCGACTAGAGTTCTGCTCATGCAACCATATTTATAGGACAAATGTGTCAGAACCGTTAGAAAATCCACCATGCGGCCTTTCTTTTTTTCTCTGGATCAAGATGTGGCATAACAAAGAGAGGAAGCCCAACCGGTGAAAGTTACACTGGTCTATAAAGATTTGACTGCCGATCGATGGAAATTTCGACAATCTTACCATTTCATTGAAAGATTTGAAGGCCTTGACTACTTTTATCACAAACTTTTAGTTAATTAACAAAAAAAATTACAATATGAGTGGATCTAATTTAAAGATTTTTTTATCAAAATTATAATTAAATGTCCAAAATTTTTCGCTATTCATGATCAAAATTGTAATTAATTTGCTATACATAATCATAATTGTAAATAAATTTCAAAACAATAAAAAACATTACCGAACAATAAAAAACTACCATTCAAAAAAAATTTAAAAAAAGAAGAAAATTATCGAAAAATAGAATTTCTATGGTTGTGGCTAATTCATCTAAAAAACTCTGAACTTTGACTACTTTTTTTTTAAATATTTTGATAATTTTAAAAAAAATGCTGACTAATATTAGTTAGCTACTCGATCATAAAAGATAACAGATGATTTTTTCCAATTGCACTAGTAATGAGTCCTTTTCAGGGTAGGTAAGCCCAAAATAATTTAAAGGAAGAACTTGTAGGTCCAGGTTACATCCAAACAATATTGACACTCATGTTAAACAATCTGTCATAAATACGGCAAATAAATAGTGTGAAAAATGATATATCAATCCATGACCACGGGAAAAAAGAAAATAAATTTTCTCAACGAAAGCATACTTAAAAGGATAAATCAACTACAAATTCTACAAAATTCAAATTACATAATATCAACTAAAAAGTTTACTCTAGTTGCTTCTCTCTTGTTTTCTTCGAATGTTTTCTATTTTTAGAAACTGGTAGCTCGTCGATCCAATCTTTTTCTGCGGGGTCATCGACCCCACTAATTTGTTCCTCTTCATCCTGTATTTTTGTTTTCTTTTTCTTCTTGGCAGCCCCTTCTTTTCTCTTTTTCTTGGATTTTCGAATCTCTTCATCCTCGCTGTCATCTTGGTCTGATTGATCACACACCTCTGACTTACTAGTAGGCCCTTCATGTTTGGTACCTTCCAACTCTGGAAATAAAGATCAGTTGTGCATTAATAGGAAAATTACAGGAAATAACAAGAGAGATGGAAGAGAGGGAGGGAGAGAGAGAGAGAGAGACCTTGAGCAGTAAAATGTGAATCAATGACCACACTAGTGAGGTGTTGCTTGAGGAACACCTGTTATTTAACAAAATCAGTGCCAAATCTAGGATAAGAAGAGCTTGAGAAAATATTACAGCAAGGGTTTTTTAAAATTGTATTTGAAGTTGATTGTGGAAAAAATACTGCAGAAAGAAGCTGCCTCGTGTTTGTATCCCATAAACGTAAATAGCTGTCAAGACCTGCAGGAAAAATCACAATTTCTCTTATAAATTCACCTGGTTCTCATAACTAGTCGATCTAGTGCAGGTAATACCAGACATGCATGAATAGATACTGGTTGTCTTCATAAAAAAAAGGAATGAGAAGAAGAAAAAACCCACTTAATTACTATATTGGTCCTTACAAGAAATTATTAATTACTTAAAATTCTTAACTGGATATCAAATTATCAAAAAAGGAAAAAGTAAAAAGAATCAAAATAGCACAGTCAATTATCTTACCACAAGATGCTATCAAAGGTAACTGTGGGTGTTTTGTAATAGATCTTATGCTCCCACAACACTTTCCTTTGTAGCAACCCACCATTCTCCCTACAAACCAGGCAACAATTGTTAAAATTTTAAATTCAAAGTCCACTTGAGATTTTGGCACCAGTTCCGCAGGCCATAGTGGTCACGGATGTATCAGCAGGTAACAGTGCTTCCGAGCAAACCAATACAAGTGAGACCAGATATTCATATTCATCAAAAGAATTAAGATAATGATTATGGGGGTCAATAGTAAGATAATTCTCATACTTTATGGGGTTCAAATATAATTTCCTTAAGAGAAATATTAAAATACATATATAATACCAAAAATGTTGCATTTTGCATTAATCTGACAGTTAGATGATAAAATGGCGGACATTGGACCCTGAATGGGGGAAACTGAACCCTATTCTTTCTTACTATGTCCCCCATGTCTCTGGCATCAATACTTAGTGTGTATAGCAGCGATGAATTAAATACCTGTTCTAATGTCAAAGGAAGCAAGGTCACCAATTGCTGTGCCCACATAAATAGTGTGGCCATCTGTGTCCTCTCTCACTGCTTTAATTGGTGACTCACGGAAATCTATTGACATAACCGCTCTTTTCTGGGAAGCGATATCATAAAGACGTACCTGAGGAACAATAGAATATAACAAGAAATTTTATTGGCCCCTGTTGTTGCTCCAATTTGCTATATTTAAATGGAAAATTGATGAAAAGCAAATTTAAGAATGGCACCTGATGTTGGCTTGTTCCAGCTACAATTTTACGGTGATCATCTTTGCACAGAAATGTTGAAGCAGTGAACCAAGTAGGAACAGATATACCAAGATTATTTGGCAGTGGCTGAGAAAAAAGTAATATGACAGAAGTTAAAAACTCAGGCCCACAGAAAGATCATTAACTAGTTGATTTAATTGTGTCATAAAAGGAATCAAAGACAACACTCACTGGTTTGGCAGTCCATCTTTTCTTAGAAGTATTCAAATCCCACAAGTTTAGCTCAACACGCTTCCTAGATAAAACAGAAAGAAAAAACAAATGTTAAGTACCATAACTCTTAGTATTTTGGTAAGTATGCACAAATTAGTATTATCAAATATCATCCAACATTTCTAATAAACTAACAACCAACATGTACACAGTGTGAAACACATAACCTGTTTTCGATAATCTATGTCAACTTCACATCCTGTCCCTATAGAGCTTATTACCCTTAATCTAAGATGAAATGAACAAAAAATAAGCTTATATAGGACTTCTGTGATTGTCTAGCAACTTGATACTATCGAGCTATTAATTAACGATGGCACACCAAGGCCAACTTTATCCAAAAAACTTGTGTAGGTCTTAACCTCCAAGCTTTCCTAAACTGATTATGCAAATCGGACCTATTGACGTCACAAGTCATACATTGAACTTTTGTTAACAAGCGTGCATTTTCTTCTCCATCCTGAAACATTAACAGCTAGGTGCTCAGTTGGAGGTACACAAAAGATGGAGGTTATTTGCAACAATATAAGATACTTTGGCTGTAATTGTCGACAGGGAACTATGGTAGATCTAACTTGCAAGAAAAAAAAAGGAAAAGAAAAGGGCGTATAGGAACTTATTGCTGTGAAATGTCTTGTTGTGCCCCCAAGATATTTGAATCCTTAGGAAGCAGAAACCATAAATGACAAATATTTAATATACTAATATAGTATATTGTTTCAATATGAATAATCCAAACGTCAGGTGTTATCTACAAATACAACAGAACCTTTTCCGTTCCCAATGCAATTAAGTAAAGGTGTCAATTGTCAGCAGTCCTCTTTACATGAGGAACAACACTCCCTGCCCCCGCTCCCAACCAATGCCAAAAAAAAGATCCCGGAACCACCAAAAAGGACACAAAAGAAATTATATTTGGGCCAAATAATAACATAAAAATAGCCTGAGCCTGTGAAAAAAAAGAAAAGCGCACCCTCCAAACAAAGCAAAGTTTTCACTTGGGTCCACGGAAGAACATAAAACTTGACCACCATTTGTAACACTCCATTCACTTGGAGAATTAATTATTTCATCTGATGGTGCAGCACTCTTGGTTATTGATCTGACAGAAACTTTTCCTTTTTCTGTACATGTCAGGAGTGTACCCAACCTGTTACAAACAGAAGATGAAATTACTGATATTAGTATTACTCCAAATTGTGCATAAAGATAAAC
>CAXKVX010001108.1:195000-348452 GCA_964058865.1 Eleocharis quinqueflora
CACTATTTTCATACTATTTAGAATAAAAAAAATGATCACTATTTCAACCACTAATAGCACTACTTTTACACTAATCATGGCATGATCCAAACGCACCATATATCTAAATGAATTATTGTCATGAAACATGAATTAATGAATTATGTTCATTTAATTCAATGTTTTTCTTTTACTGACCTGCCACCTCCAAGGATTGAACTCGAGAGGGTTATTATGAATTGATTTATCCAGATGAACCGCTGAAAGAACAGGGGGGAACCTTCCAGCCATGCGGTATGTCATAACCTTCAATTAAATTAATTATATCATATAATTTTCCTATAGAAATCATTAAATGATAACACATTATTTTTTGGGGTGGTACAATATATATAAGCTGCGACCAAAAAATGAAATTCATGTCATATCGAATTTTGGTCAACTATAACGGAGCAGTAAAAATAGTAAAATACATTCCCGTCATATCGGATCCAAGTATCTGATGATCATGATCAACAATAAACAGAGCAATAAAAATATTTACGACGCCTGAGAGATTCGAACTCTCGCGGGGAAACCCCATGTACTTAGCAGGCACACGCCTTAACCACTCGGCCAAAGCGTCGTTGTTATTTTCGGAGAGACTTTAAATTACTTATACAGAAGTCACTTTGATGAAAAATCAGGAGAAACACAGACAAGAGTTCCTTTTGTTTATCATTCAAAATATTTAATTAGGGATAATTCGGCTACTGATAAAATTTACTTAATTTTATTATTATTGATGAAAATCAATGATAGTAATTAATTTGTGTTTAGATTTTTTTATCCATAGTAGATTCTTTAATTAGTGTCCTTAAATTTATTAATGGGTTAGTAGTCTAATGGTAGCTAACTAGAATGGCTTTCAAAAGGTCACGAGTTCAAGTTTTTGTGAGCATATGATTCCAATTTTTTTTTTTTAAAAAGTAATAAATATCGGAAGTAGTAGCAGGTTTTCTAATATAAAAAATCTTTAAACTTAAAAAGGATCAAATATTTTTCATATTTGCTTTTTATAATGTTGAAACTCCTTTCAGAACAAAAATGTATTACAAAAAATCTTTAAAGAACCGCATGCCTAATAGGTCTAATTTGCATATATAGTACGATGTAATCGCCGTTCACTTTCTTTCGTTTTTACAGTCTTACTCGAAAAAGTTTACGGATAACGTCATCACATTATTTCAAACTTTTGTGCTGTGATAAATACTCTTTCAAAATTTTCAAATGCAAAAATATTTTGTCAAAATTTGATTTTGTGAAATTAATTAGTCCTTTAATATCAATGATATGTGCTTAAATAACCGGACCAATGATTCAATAAATTGAGAGGCTATTATAACTAGGAAACGCAGCGCGGCTACGCCGCGTCTTTAAAGATTTTTTGTTGTTGTAATAAATGATGTATTATTTTGCATTAAGAACATTCATGTATCATATAAATTAATAAAATTGTTGTTATGTGTTAATACATATTTATTATATATTTTTGAATTATCTGGAGAACATATTGCTCACTTTTTGAAAAGCATATTGGTAAGGTATATTGATAGGAATTGTGTCGCAAGCACGCCACGTCTTTTTTATTTTGAAATATCTTTGTATTAAATTAGTATATAATCTCTAAATAAAAAATATTATAAACAACAATGTTAAGTAAATTAATTAAATAAATTACATACATCAATATGCTAAATGGAACTATAAAATATATATCTACAATATAATTACATGTTTCATATGTGAAACAAATTGAAAAAAAAGATACAGTAATAAAATAAAATTAGAGTGACATTTTTGACATGTTTTTCTATTCATCAAATGATTTAGAACACGAAGTTTTAATTTAACAATTTGAGCAATGTGTAAACTGATTTAAACATATATAAGTATAACAATTGGCCATTTTTCTTTTCTGCTTAAAAAACATCCATATTATAGAGATTCCAGTTGGCTGGAGTTTCAACATTCACCCAAAAATACCAGTCAAATGAATCCTTAATTGCAAGCATGCAAGAGACTAAGTGACCTCGTTAAGAAAATCGAATGCTCACATAGTAGCAACTGAATATTATGTTTGTTATTTTTTCCCCTTCCCGGCCCTGAGCCTTATTCGTCATGTGTGGGTCAAATAACAGAATATGGAAAAAGTTTTTTTCTAAACATAAATCGGGAGATATATATGAGGTCTCATTTTATTTGAAACATATTTCAAAAGATAAAGACGTGACATGATAATATAACATGAGAAATTGAGAAATTGTTCTTGGATAGATCTTGTTAAGCATATTCCAAAGTAGAATACCATTTTAACAAATGACTTAAATCCTCCTCTAACGATGTTCATGGCAATTCGGTAGCACTCGTGTTTCTAAGCCAAAGTTGTCACCTCATCTTCTAGCTACTAAAATTGAGTTTAAGAAGGAAAAGTAAATTAAATGTCACACAAATTGAATTACTATTTTTTTTGTAAAAGAAGAATTGCATAATCAAAATGCTCCGGTAATAATTATCCATAGAAAGACTAATAGAGAAATACTAATATAAAACCTTAAATTTAAAGAACAACAGACTAGTTGTTATTTTCTAGAAAATAACAGTTATCAGTTAAAACTCCACACTACTATTTAATTAAGTGGCTTCAGTCAAACCTCAAGTCACCTACTACATAATTTAAAATGGCTTTAATTTTCATGTCATTTAACTCTTCTCCAATTTCTTATTTATCCCTCAACTCTTGGATATATCATATTTACCATCAAACACTTTTAACTATGTCTTATTTTCCCATGAAATTATAAACAACTTATTTATTCTAATTAAACATTTATTTAAATATAATTGATGATAATAACCTCAAAGAAAAAACATAGTCGCTCATTGGACATTTTTGCTTAATGATTAAGACACAACATAGAAATAAAGCTATTAAAGGGCTAAAATATCTAAGTAAAATAAACTACATTCTCAATAACAACTACAAGCTAATGAAGTGTCTTTATTAAAATAAATATAGAAACAAACATGTCCTTTATCCCATTCAGCTGAATATATAAATATAGAACGGGTATGGCACATTCAGCTGAAAATAAATATATATCATACCAGTCAAGTTTGTCGCTGAGATTTACCAGCTTCAGCTGGTATGGCACATTTTTCTCGTCAAGCATCAAAGGTATGACAAAATGAACCTACACCAATTTTAACAAAGAGTAAATTAAATAACATGATTCCCAGAAAAATGTTTGCAATACTAAAGAAAGAATCAAGGAAGCATACATTCGCAGAGTTTGTCCAGAGCACCTTGTGCTTGACCGACTTGCAAGCACGTAAGCCCTCGATCAAAGTGAAATTTAGGCTTGCAGGTAGTGTCCTAGTATTATCCTTATTGGACCCGTTACCGAGGGCGGTTGCAGCATCGTAACAGCATCATAAATCAGAACATCCTTGCCTTGTACCGATACTGCTAGGTTACTATGGTTCTTTCTTGATGGGTAAAATATGTTTATCAGCCCAACGATTTGACAGTGTGAAAGGTAAATTATGCATAATGAGATGGGTTCGATCCTGAAATGGAGGTCGATCTTAGGCAGGTCAATAGCAGATACCCACAAATGAAATGAAGCAACAACTAAAAAAGGGGAAAAAACCAAGGAAAACGAACCCAAAAAAAGCAATCTGGCGAAAGTAACTGGTTTAAGAAAGAATTAAGAAACAAAGATAAGTTTTTCGTTGACCTCACAACTCTACTTGAAATAGAGCAATGTCAAATATCTGTAAGAAATGTTAGTAAATTAAAATCAACAAAAGGTAAAAGCAAAACAATAATTGGATGTACCTGCTCTTCTCCATGTTTGAGGCAGCCACCAATTCTATCTCGCACCTTAGCCTAAAAAAGAAAACAGAAAGTGAAGAAAAGAAAAAAAATAAAGAGTTATATAAGAATGAACTCATGGATGATGAGGAAATAACTGGGCTTAGCTTACTGATAGAGAACGGTGAAATGCCACACACCTAAATATGAAAATCTAGGTGTGAGTTCTTTGGAGAAAGGGAGAAAGAGCAGAAGAGGAATAATACCCACCTTAGCTGATATAGAGCTCTGCCACATAAATTCGAAACTCTAGGTAAAAGCAAAACACACCTAAATCCAGCCCGATGTCGCTTCATGGAGGCAGATCTAGAGCTCCAGTGGTGGAGGTAGAGCTTCAAGAATAAGGTTCGTCTTCGGTGCTCGTCATCTCAGGAGGTGCATGTCGGTCCCAATTGGGTCGACACTAACCGACAATAGAAGCAAGCTAGAGAGGCAGTTTGGGTATAACAAATCGGATCTGGGTTTAACAACTCGAGAAAAGCAGCAACGACAGTGAGACAAGCTCATCGAATCTGGGAAGAGGTCCAACAGGACAAGTGACAATAGAGAAAGAGAAGAAAGAGAGAAGCAAAATTGAAGAAAGGCGAGCCATAAGGCATGTGGGAAGAAAAGAGTAATGGCAGGGAAGCGACGAATAGGAGTCATCGCAGAGAAGGAGAAATAGGAATCGACGAGGAAGCGTTATGGGAGAGAGTTATTGTAGAGAGCAAGGAATCAGGAGGCGACGGAGATGACTTAGGAGATGACGATGACCCGTGATGGGTTGTGATTAGGAGGATGTAGCGAAGAGAAGAAGAGAAGAACGGTGCGGCAACAAATTACGAATAGAAGAATAGAAAAATGAACTTCTACACGATAGCCGATAGAGTTATAAGGACGGAAATTGATCGACTGGCGTGGATTTATTTACAATCGGAAATGAACGACAGGAGATGCCGTGTCGCGGAAATGCATACGGACACAGAGGAAAATTTATCGTTTTGCGATATATTAATATGAGCAACTCAAATCTCAAATTTGAAGGAAAATGAAATTGCAATATATTAATGCAAAGGTATAACTTAGATTGATGGATCTTTTGGTCGTTCGATTATAAAATTAATTAATTATTATATTATATAAATTAAAGTTCTTCAACTAAAATTGAAAGACATGAATCTACGTCACTACAACCAAAAAGAGATATATCAATAGTTAAAAACCACATTACTTAACGATTATACAACCGTTATCGTATAAAGGATTGCTAAATGATATAAAAAAATGTTGGCATATCGGTTTGTCTGTAGAATAATAGTAAGTCCATAGAATAATATAATTTAATATTGAAATAAGACAACATTTATTTATTAAATAATCATTGTCATAGAGACCTAAAACAACGATTATTTATTAAATAACCGTTGTCTTATCTCTCACGTGATTCTGTCAGGAGATAAGACAACAATTATTTAATAAACAAACATTGTGTTAGACTTTTTTTTGGAAATTTATTATTAAGACCGCCAAATAAATATTTTCATGTGATTCCTCTCAATGAAACAATATTATATAACTAGAATTTGACAGATAATCATATTAAGTATCAAAGTTAAAAATCTAAACAATTTTATGACATATAAAACACAAAGTTTGGTAAAAAAAAAAGCAAAGAAAAGAAAACTAAAAATATCATCCGTTTGTGGGGATACAAATTGATTTGGAGGATTGTTGTCTATTCAACTTCAAACCTTTTTATAATGACAATAAAACGACAAAGAGCACAAATTAAAATTATACACATGACATATTGACATTTTAAAATGCATCAATTTCTTCTTCTCCTCCTCCTCCTCCTCGAATTCTTTTTTTTTTGTTCTTCTTTTTCTCCTCCTCAAGTTTTTTTGCTTCTTCTTCTTTCTTCTTTTTCTTCTTCAAAGTTTCAAATATTCGTTTAATTACTGGGAGAAGAATGATAGAGGAGAAATGAGATACATGAATGAGATAATGATAGAGAGACTGGACATTTGAATAGGGGAGAAGAAATGTAGAAAAATTTGAAACGTTAGATTGTAATTTGAATGAATAGTGTGATTGAGACATGTAGAAATTCATGAGAACTAAATGGTGATTTTTTTTTTATTTGTTTGAACAACCACATATCGTGCATGTTTGAAACAAAACAAAAAAAAACTTTGAAGATATGTCAATTATTATTTAAAATAATCATTAGCATAGGTGGAGATATGCCAATGATTATTTTAAATAACAGTTGTCTATCACATTGTTTGAGAATCAATAATTCTGGATGCTTCAATAATTCTGTATCTCATTTCTCCTCTATCATTCATGTATCTCATTTCTCCTCTATCATTATTTTATGGATGCTTCAATAATTCTGTTTTTGACAAATATTAATGAAACAAATAATGAGGATTAACATTTGAGAATTACTAACGATTGTCTTAAGAAAACAACAGATTTTTGTCTATCACATGTTAACACTTTTTTTAATGAATGATTGGCATTTCAAAATTTCTCCCGACGAATCACACGGTGTTGATTCTCTTTGGCCAACAGAATTGACACTTTTTATTTCTTCATGATTAACCAAATTTTCCTGTACTAGTGGTGTAACACCATTGATGAACGGAAATCTAAACATGTTTTCATCACATATAACCGCATTTCCTTATTAACATTTTGTCCGTGAAAGCAACTAATGAAATATAGTGTTGGAACCATTTAACAACTTGTGATTTGTGAAGATGATCCCTACGTTTGAATTTGAAACAGAAGATAGGCTAAAATTCTTATATGTCCTTCAATTTTCTCACAATTTTTATTTCTTCCTTCACTACTCTTCGTTGTTTTTATTTATCCTCGACTATTAGAGTCATCTCTTATTTGACCATCACAGTGAACTCAGAAAATTAACTGTAATAACTTTCTAAAACATATATAATAGATTCTTGAGAAATGGAAAAAAAAGACCAAAATGCCTTTTTTCGTTAGATAAAGGCTCTCTAGGTTCAAGCTAGCATGTGTCTGTACTTTTTAATCTCTTTCACCTGATGAAATTCAGTATGCGAATGAGAACTATGTTTTTTTATTGAAGTTTTCTCAGATGATTGAACAAGCTTGTCAGATAGAAGATTTAATTGTTGCTGTAATTTTAATTTATCTATAGGGCATATAGGCTTGAGATGTTTAAATTTGTTGCACATAATAAACACACGCAGAAGCATGCTTCTCGATTTCAATTTCCTTCTTTCCAGCATCCATGCGTTTATTTTTGTATTTATGTTTCAAAGCTTCTTTTTAGTTTTATTTATAAATGGTTCAACAAAAATGTAATTTGATTTGAGCTGTTTTAAATTTCTCTGTCCTTCCTGCTAGACCTTAAAACTTTCAATAGAGCTTTGCTTCTCAAATGGACATGGTTCATTTTCAAAGGGAACCAATCACTATTTGCGAAATTCGTGAGAGAACAATACCATCTCACTCCAATACATCCATACCAAGAAAACCTTTCGAGACATACCATTTCTTTTTTCTTGCGAGATATCCTCTCACTTACGGACATCCTCAGAACGGCCACTACGGCTGAAACGGATCTCACCTGGAGATTCACCCAATCATGAGCTTACTCAGCAAGCACTGCATACAAATTTCTCATTGACCCGGAAATGCGCTCAAACACCCACCTTATTACATGGAGATCGAGCTCCCCAACCAAGGTTAAAATATTCATCTGGACCCTTCTCAAGAACAGACTACCGACTAAACACTTTTTGCACATAGTGGGATGCCTAGCAGAGGACCTATGTGTACTCTGTCACTCCAACTCATCGGAAACATCTGACCATCTTTTCGTCACATGCACGTTTGCTAGAAGGCTATGGTACCACCTCACAAGTACGCACCAACACCAAAACAATGTTTTGGACCTCTGGATGTCCCTTCGAGGAAGACCCTGTGCAACAGAACGAGAAGTGAAAGCCAGGGACACACTCATACAGCTGATTCTGTGGACGATTTGGAAAGTAAGAAATAAGCGTATTTTCTAAGGAATCACCCAAAATGTCCATCAGACCTTGTCACAAGTAGCAAGCACCTATGTCCAATGGATGTCGCACGAAGCAACCGTAGACTAGGACCCGTCCCATCTTATATATTTTTTCCTTTTATTTTACTGTAAATACTACGGCTCCCCGAGCTTGTAAATATTTTTCATTTTGATTAATAATACAAATGAAACAGGCTTGGCCTGTCTCCTTCAAAAAAATTTATGTCCTTCACTCAAGAACCATGCACCACTATAGGAAGCAGTATCTGCATTAGTCTTGTATCAATTGCATATGTATCTTTTAATAGTATCAGCAAAGGTTTAAAATAGCGGTTTGAGCGATTTAGCAGTGAAGGAGTAATTTAACGTTTTATCACCGGTGATAAAACGATCGATAAACTACTATATCGATATTTATATCATATCACTCTATTTCAAATAATATAAAGTATGAATTATAATTAATACAACATATATGCTTAATAATAACATATAATAGTAATTTTTTTTTTATCACAAAATACATTTTCAAAAACTAGTAGAATTTGCCCAAGTTTTATTTGATGTTTGATGAACGAAAAATAATATCGTCGCCTGAGAGATTCGAACTCTCGCGGGGAAACCCCATGTACTTAGCAGGCACACGCCTTAACCACTCGGCCAAAGCGACTTCTGGTTTATTTAACGGTAATCAATAACATCACAGAGAAGTACAAACCTTGACGTCAAATTTCAGAAGCATGATTGCTTTGAATCTAGTAATTTTCCGATATATCCTAATAAGTAATAACATTCAAATATTTTAGTTCGGGATTATTATTGAAAAATCGTATGATATAATATTTGTTTTCTATAATGTTGAAACTCTTTTCATAACTAATGGGCAAATTTGGTGAGACTATCTTTTTTTTTTTGAAAAATAACCCAGCGCTCGCTCTGTCTATTTTGTCTAATTCGAAAGAAAAAATAATTTCTCACGTATCTTGAAAGGTGCAATCAATTAAACGAATCGAAATTTGGCTTCATATTCAACTTATATCTTAATTAGTGATTTTTATCATGAATTTGCGTTGGAATCAATTTTGAATCGCTCGTTTCTCCGATCACAAATCAGACTCGACGTTGTGGAAGTAGACTCAGATATCTATAGTTTCATGACTTGCGACGATAAAAAGAATGTAATTATGATCCCGACGAGCATAGTCAAAGTTGTTAGAAAAAATATTAAGTATGATTAGTATATTTTTTTTCTACAAACTTCGACAGCGCTCATTGGGATCGTAATTAGTTTTTTATTATCGTCGCAAGCCATCAAGCTGTAAATATTCGAGTCTACGTTCATTCTGTGGAATCTGATTTGTGATCGGAGGATTGTGCATCTAAAAATTGGCTCCATATTCGACTTATGTCTTAATTAGTGATTTTTTATCATGAGTTTGCGTTGGAATCAATTTTGAGTCGCTCGTTTCTCCGATCACAAATCAGACTCAACGCTGTGGTAGTAGACTCAGATATCTATAGTTCCATGACTTGCGACGATCAAAAAATACTAATTACAGTCCTGACGAGTGCAGCTGTAGTTGTTATATAAACTTACCTAAATACAATCCAACTCATGAATTAAAATATTAATATTTTTAACAATAAAAAATTCAACGTTCAAAGTTTGAAATTTTTTGTTATGTTTGACCTAAAAAAATAAGAATAACATTTATCACCCCGGATTCAAATCTTTGGCGATAATAACCTTACTTTAATGTTCACGTTCACGTGTTATCTAGACGCATGTGTTCAGAGATACTTAGAATTTTTTTGTATGATTTATAAGTACATCTGAACGCATGCGTCTAGATAACACACGTGAACATGAACATGAACGTTAAAAGATAGGGTTATTATTGCAAAAAAATTGAATCTAAGGTTATATATATTATTATTACTTTTTTAGGTTAGATATAAAAAAAATTTCAAACTTTTATTAAAAAAAATCAAAGCGCAGAGATGGGAAATTCAAAGTTCAATTGGTCAGTGTTGTGAACACCGGCCTTTTGGATTTTTTTCAAATGGCCGGTGTTCGCAATCCCGATCGTTTCTATTTTTTGCTCTTTTGCACCACTCTTTTTTTATTTATAATTTATTTATTATACTTCTAATATTAAAAAATCGGGGCAGATCCAACTCTTGTCAGGATAGGGCAAGTGCCCTATCATAAAAAAATTCAAAAAAAATACCATTTATATTACATTTTTAAAAAAATATACTTATAATTTGAATTTCTTTAAAAATATGATCTACGCTGGTTCTTTTTTTGCAAAAAATACTGTAAAATTATATTTTTAAGTGAAAAAATTACAAAAAAAAAAAAAATACATACAATTCCATATAATTTCAGTAATACATCTAATATTAAAATCTTGTTATACCCTACCAAAAATCTTGGATCCGCCCGGCTAATGGGATCAAATATCAAGTAAATTAGACTGACATTAATAATTTGTTTCGTCAAAAATTATTAAAAAATCATATCATCATGTTTTTTCTTTTATAAACAAACTAGTCAAGTCGGTATTCTACCTCACGATCTTTCTATTAAAAATAGGATAATTTTAATAAGAATTACAAATTTGGAATTCTTAATTATATGGCTAATTTTGACGCTTTTAGAAGCTTGAAGATTAATTAACATGTTTTAATTTTTAGTTCTAAATTATTTTTTGTATTAATTGAAATAATTACAGGAGGATTTTTGTGCCAAATGGGCAGCCGCTCATGTCTGCTCCAAAGGAACAATTAAGGGTTAATATCTTGTTTAAGCATATACAGAACATGCTGTCTGGTAACACTGGTAATTGCTGAGACTGGTGACTCAAATTGCCAGAAGCTCAAACTACTTGAAGGTTGTGGATATGTTTCCTACTTTCCTTCTCTTTTATTTGATAGCTTGGGATAGTGTTTGGAGTTGTGTCAATTTCTGTTCTTTATTCTGATTGAAACCTACACGACATAGGTCAATTTCTGTTCTTTATTCTGATTGAAACCTTCTTTATGGATTGATCAGTTGGTCTGAGGCGCAACGCTCGGTTATGCACAAACGGCTACAGATAAGCGTGTGATTGCTTGCATTGGTGATGGTAGCTTCCTGGTAATCATATTAGTTAATCTAATCATCATTTTAAGTGAATCTGCTTTAATTTTTCTCCTTTTCTTTGAAGAAGTGGTTGTCCACCAGTTTCATTAGGAAATTAAACTTAGGTACCAGTACACAACACCCTGGTACCATGGGGTATACATCCTACATAAAAACTATATTATCTCTAATATTTGCATCTAAAATTACTAACCAAGAACTAACTTCAATACTAAAAAATGCTTCTCCCTGGTACCACAGCACAATACCATAAGCAAAATTATCTAATATCAAGAAAGTTGCAACAATTCAAAATAAAATCAGGATACTGTTTGACTAGACTTTTTATTACAAGAGAATTTATCAAAACCATAACATATTTTCCTTTAAAAAAAAGGAGATATCTTAAAGTTCGGCTCATATTACCCTTCATAACCAGGTCTTCCTTCTATGGCCCATTTAAATTCGTCTACTTATGTTCTCACTCTCTCCAGTTGTATTGGCATAGTCATGACATTGCATGGGAAAATTAAGTGTGATTGAGAAATTCCTATACTATTCAAACTTACTCCAAAACTCATCTATTGAAATAATTGTAATACAGAAAGATCTTAAATATGCTATTAGGTTAAGACAACTTATTACTGAATAGGCCAAGTTTCTCAGGGGATGGCTCAGGATGTGTCTACCATGATCTTTTGTGGCCAGAACATCATAATATTCCTTATAAACAATGGTGGATATGCCATTGAAATGGAAATCCATGATGGCCCCTACAATGTAATCAAGAACTGGAACTACACAGGCCTTGTGGATGACATCCACAATGGCGAGGCAAATGCTGGACTGTTAAGGTCCATTTTATTTCAAACTAATATTCTAGTTAAAAATTCCATTTGAAATTTGAAACTGTTAAACTAAAAATTAAATATTATTGTTAAACAATTAATGCAGTTATATGTGAGGAAGAAGTACCAGTGCAAGGGGGGTTGAGGTGGGGCACTGGCCCCCTATTAATATGACAAAAATGTTCTATTGTAGTAGTAATATCAGAATTATTCCATCTTTCACCTCAAAAAATGTCTAAATTGTTTGGGTGACTGATTTTGTCTCCTGCATCATTGTTAGTCTGGCTCTGTCACTAGAATGAACTGAAGGCAGCTATAGAGACAGTTTTGGGGCCAAAGCAGGATTATTTGTGCTTCTAGAGGTGATTGTGCACAAAGATGATACCAGCAAAGAGCTGCTTCAGTGGAATCCGTATCCGGTGGGGTACCTTGTAAGGTGAAATAGCAATCGTATAATTCACAAAACTTCGAGATTCGCACGGACTATCTTGAGTTATGTGGATCATTAAATTGGTACTTTCACCTTATGCCTTACTGAGTACCCATCAGATGTGAATTTGCTTGAGTGGGGTCCCGTTTGTCAGCTGCAAATAGCACACCGTCAAA
The DNA here is from genome assembly GCA_964058865.1 of Eleocharis quinqueflora. Classification (NCBI taxonomy): domain Eukaryota; kingdom Viridiplantae; phylum Streptophyta; class Magnoliopsida; order Poales; family Cyperaceae; genus Eleocharis; species Eleocharis quinqueflora. Next base: position 207,525 of record CAXKVX010001108.1, read on the forward strand.
TCCTCAATAAATCTCACATTGGGGAATCAATCAGTCATCACTGCAGGGGATATTCGTTACAATTGCGTAGTTCGGGAAGTGTTTGATGAAATAAAAATTCGTTGGAATCTTGGGTCATTACCCCAAAACAAAACAACAGAACATGTATTCGGGGCAAACTCTGTAGATAAATAATAATGCTTGAAAGTTCAGACATACATCGTTTCAAGAACAGAAGGCACGGTGAAAATCATTCAAATTAAAATATAATTTATGCATCTGTACCAGATTTTTCTGAGATGGGCATTTGATCAGCAAGGGGATTGTGCTCTGGTGGAAAGCTTCAATGATGAAAGGATGAAACAGTATCTGGATATTCTAAACTGGGAATTTAGTACTGATGATTTTTGATAAAATGTCTCAATGCAAGTGAATTGAAGGTGTATATCAGTTTGTTAGAAGTATGAGCTTAAGATCCTGAAGGACATTTGAATGGTGAAATTAACTGGCACTAAAAAAGCAGTTGGAATTATGTGTTCGTGCAGTCGTAAATCGTAATTGTTGTGTTCTAAAGTTCTATGCCTTTTTAGAAACAGTTGGGCCCAAATGAGTTTGTGGCCCAGAAATTTCAGGCCCATCAGTCTATTATTGTAGTCTGTAGAGACCCACTAGTAGGCAACAAAGCCCAATAATCCGGATGACCCGTTAAATCCACTCGGTCCGAAGTTTTGCCTGTATGGCCCGAAGTCAAGATGGGCCATATCAGGCCAGGTAAGGCTTGGACTTGAGATTGAGCCCATAAGGCCCCTGATGGATTGAATTATTTAATAGCCCAAATCTATTTCAGAATTTTTTTTTTTGAAACTTTACAAACTAAAATGATAGGAAAGTTACTATTTAAGAAGCAAATTAATAATTTAAAATTGTAAGAATGAAAATGATAAACACGTGATATTTTAAAAGCTATTTGTGTAATTTGCTATATTATTGCAATTTAAATTTTAATCATATGACAGACGCTAAGATAAGATGTACACAAATTTAGATATGAAATAAAATTCTCTATTATAACATACATGGTGTGTTTCCATCTTTGTACTCTAGAGTTGACAATTGAGTAGCTTCATTCAATTCAATAAATTCATCATATCCTGAAATTTTCTTTTTTTTTTTGTCATGTCCCCAGAGCAATTTCGTGGTCAGGTCTCACGACAAGATCCGACTTCCAGTCTTCACAGTATATTTATTGCTCTTGCAAATCACGCGGTCAACAAAATTGCGGTCAGATCATCTTCATCTCTAAAAATTTTAGAATTTTTAAATTGTTATCACATAAATTTTAGAAATTTAATCATTATTTAGTTTATATACCTTCCATTTCTAAAACTAAAAAAATAGAGTTTCTTAATTGCACGTCAGCAAATACTACTGTGAGAGACCGATCAATTTTAGTCAATGATTAAGTCACGTCAGAGTTTATAAACTCTAAGTCAAAGTTGCTAAATAAGAAATTCTGAAGCAAAATTTCTAAATAAGAAACTCATCTACATTTTCGAAACTCATTTAGAAACTATCACATCAGATTAGAAACTCCAAGAGTTTCAAAACTGAAGATACGCTCAGAATCCTGCCCTAAGCTTCTCGGAAATAAAATTCGGAGAGGATTCGAAAATTGACAAGAAAATCAGAAAAAAAAAAAAACGCTCAAAATGTAACGACTAGAAATAAGTTGCTTGGGGATTTGAGTCCTTTTTAATTGGAGTAGACTATTAGCCATTAGTTAAGTCCTTAACTGAAATGCAAGTTCGACACAAATTGTAACATAGCTCATCTCTTTACGCACAAATGTGGTTTAAATTGTGCAAAAAATGTTTTAAAAATAACAAATGTCGAATTCATAGATGTTTTTGTGATTAGAAAAATGTTGTATCTAAGTACGAATTTGATAATGGATCGGATCGATCCAAACTCGTCTGATCCAACGGGTTGGCCTGTCTACTGGTTGGGTGGTACAACAGATTGGACGGATCGAGTTTGAACAGGTCAAATCTTTTTAGATCGATCGCAACTCATTTAAGATCCATGGTTTGACGGATCGGAGGGTTTGGACCGAATTAGACGGGCCCAATCTACGCGAGTTAGGGGGATTGGCGAATTTTTTTTATTTTTTATTTCCAGGGTCAATGGGGTCTTTATTCCGAGTTAGAGGCGAGTTATACCCGAATACTAAGTTAATGAGGAATTAAGAACGAGTTAAAGGAGTTAAGAGCGGGTTAGAAAGTTAAGGGTGGATTATGAGGGATTAAAGGGGGTTAGGGCTGGTTATTTCGGGTTATGACAAATTTTGGGTTGAATTATGACGAGTTTAACAGATCAGATCAGATCGATTGAGACTTTACGTGCTGAGTTTAACATGATTTTTTTCTAAAAAATTTGGCAGCTACATGTCTTGCTCACATTTTTTTCCTACGAATATGCACGAGTTTGAGGTCGAATCGAATCGAGTCGTGACCTCACATTTTTCGGATCCAATTGGACCAGCTCAAACAAATCCCTATATCTAAGTATTTTTATTCTAAGTCACCTTAAAATTTGCACGCAAGTTCACGTGATGACTAAAATATATTAAGCATGGCACACACCATTATTATAAATTTTTTGTCTTTTTATACAACACTATTTCAATGAACAAATACCATGTGTTTCATGCTTATAGCAATGAGATTATTTAATGTCATGCTAATTTGTTAACTAGAATTGTCACAAGATGTCATTCATTTGATAAAAAATAAAAAGAAATATCGAAAATTCGTGTGGTTGAAGCTGAAGCAACTATTTTGAAGTAAAAAATAGCAACGACTATAGTAAGAGAGTTAGAGTGCGAGAAAAGAAATCTTCACTTCTTTCTCTCATTCAAAATCGTTCAGGAGGCTTTTTTGTATGTATTTATCAGTGGTAGCTATACAATTTATTGTTCGAGTTGAATCGATAGTCAGGGACGGATCTAATGTGATTCTGGAGGAGCAAGTGCCTCCCGAAAAAGAAAATTGCAGAAAAACTCTGTGTATCTGTATTATTTGTCAATTTTTTTTGTAAAATCATCATGTTTATTTAAAGATTTGCGTCATTTTATTCTCTCTGAAAAAAATTATAAATCTTGCTCCTGATGAAAATCTTGAATCCGCCCTGTCGATAGTAGCTATAAAATTTGGACGATTCATTATCTTACCTCCGCATTAGTTTGAGAACGTAACCACGACATAAAATACAACAAATATAAAAAAGAAATATGAATGATAATTATTATTTTAATAGTTCTGACAATATATTTTAAAATAAATTCGTAAGTATTAAAACATATACAAAATTGTAGAGATGTTTTTAACTTATACATTAATTTTATGGAATTTAAGTGTGACTTGATAATTCAGTAGAGATAAATATGGATCAAATTACACTTAAATTTCATGAAAAGCACAATCAATGTTTAAATTTAAAAATAAATCTATAAACTTTTCTGTTAATTTATTCAAATTCAAAAGATCAAAGAATCCATTTTCACCTGATTTTTCATCAAATAAAAATAAACATATATTTCATTGCAACAAACACCCCAAGAGAGTTGGCTCATCCTATACTTCCAGTGGCGGAGCCACATGAAACCAGAAGGTCAGTGGCATCCTTCCTGAATTTTTTTTCCAAAAATAACATTTTATTTGTATTTTTTAAAAATGATTATGTATTTTATTTTATTTTTGTAAGAATATGCATCATTTTGAATTTCTTGAAAAAAATCGTAAATCTTGAATTTCTCCAACAAAAATTCTGAATCCGTCTCTATATACTTGTGCATAAAAATTAAAAAGTGATCCGTCTAGATGTTTCTTAGACATCCAGACGGATTAAGTTTAAGTTTATAGATTTAAGTTTAAGTTTACTATTTTTTTCGCTTACTTTTTGGTACTTCGGCGCAAAATAAATTAAATTTTTCCAGGCTAAAAGAAAATTCATTAGAAAGTAATGATTGCTTCAAGCAACGAGTTTGGCGAAGGCAATATAACAATAAGAAAATCTGCAGAAACTCTCAAAATTGTAATCCTATTGTCTACCACGCAGCACGGTGTTATGCGCGTTGATGAGCGTCCGGTGACATTTACGAAGGTTTTTAAATTGATGAGCACACATCTCGAGATGAATATAGACGGTTCGGATCTCGTCCAGTGCGATGCCGCGCAACACTAGACTTCGTTCCCTCAAAATTAGTATCATTTTATATAAAACATATATCACAATATTTGCCTTTTAGATTTATAAAACCTTTAACGTGCATTGTAAATTTGTAATGACTCTTGCCTCACTCTTCCGACTTCCGAGAGAGATGAGTTCTGTTTCTCTACCTCAAAGATCTATAATTTCTCTTTGTAAATTAATTTGTTTTCACCTGCTGGTAAAATAAAATAACTTAAATGAGACATATTTTAATTAGAAATAGTCATTGGGTTTAAATTTTTACCATATCACATATGTTAACATTTGTGGTATATAAATTTTTGATATAAATTTGAATTATCCATTAATAATTGCTTCACGTTATTTATTATTTATCATATCCTATAATTTTTTTGGCATTGTCCCTGCAAGTCGTTTCATCACCACATGGTAGGATTTCATTATCATCCCAATTCCCAACTTCAGAAATAAGAATAAACAGACGACAATTTTTTTATTTCAATTTTTTTAACGGTATATCCAAAAATACTACTCCATATGGAAAATGTTTCGCGGATTCCAACTTCGATACCGTCAGCGATACCAACTGGACACGTCCAGTTGAGTTCCGACGAAAATTTGTTTTACTTATGATGCATGTTGTTTCCGTTATCGTGCATCTAATAACATGCATAACAGTTAAATACTTATGATTTATATGCTAAGTTCAATATGTTTTTTTGTTATATTTATGATTTATTATGAAAATTTGTTTTACTTATGATGCATATTGTTTTCGTTATTATGCATTTTGTTTTTGCTATTGTGCATTTAAAAACATGAATAACAGTCAAATACTTATGATTTATATGCTAAGTTCATTATGTTTTTTGTTATACTTATGATTTATTATGTTTTTTGTTATACTTATGATTTATTATGTTTTCGTTATTATGCATAATGTTTTTGCTATTATGCATGTTATTTGTATTATTTTGCATGTTATTTACTTGCATAATAATAAAAAATAAATGCACAATAACAAAAACAACATGCATAATAACTAGAACAACTTTTCAAAATAAATGCAACTGGATTCGTCCAGTCTGCATCAATGAGCGTAGCGATCCGCGTCGACGAGCGTAGCGACATTCATTTTCAGTGGAACGTCCCCTCAATTATATGCATAATAACAAAAATAATATGCATAATACAAAAAACAACATGCATCATAAAAAAAAACATGAAAACTGAACTCAACTGAATCTGTCATGTTGGTATCGATAGTGGTATCACTGAAGGCATCGACATATCGGCTCCCACTCCATATTACTAAAAGAACCCTGCACTTTTCATTATGTACTACACTGCTACTAACGAGTGTGGTCCCTCAGTTCGACCCCACACGTCAGAGTCTCTTAGAATTGAAAAAAAAAACAAGTGTATTTCCACTCTATCCAATCGTAACCGACTACCGTAAAACCATGGTTTCTGTTTTTCTCTCTCATTGGAGCCTTTCCAATTGGCCTTCAATGCACCCCCATTTGTCGTTTAACTGCTCCCCTTTGATATAAATCTGCTCCCTCTTTTCTCTTTTCGTGTCACTCTCAACTTAGAAAGTTTCCAGGAAAGGTATTAAGCAATGGCACGAATTCTTCTTCTTCTATCACTGTTCTCTTTCTTGGCCTCGGTTGCGATTTCTGATTTGACTAGAATAGAGCATTCTCTGAAGAACGATGAATCACTTTCTCTTCTAGTGATAGGCGATTGGGGACGAAAAGGCTCATATAATCAATCTTTGGTTGCCCAACAGGTACTAAGAAATTCTTTTGAAATTCTATTGTGAAATTAATAATTTTCTACAGTGTATATATTAGCTAATTTATCCTTCTTTTAGTCTAATATGCAAATATTTGCAAAGAATTTGAGGAAATTAATTGTGCTTCAAAGGAATTTCTGGGTTTTCAGTTGGGAAAGTAATGCTAAGATTGGACCACTATCTTAGGTACATAGGCAAGTTACATTAAAATAAATAAATAAAAAGATACATTGACAGGTATATTTGGTACTTGTTGATTATTTTTCTTGTTAGGTCATAATCCCTCTAAGCCAAGTTTCTTTAAACTTGTAGCTTTCTCTAAGTCAAGTTTTCTATAATCAATTTGATATTTTTATAAATAAATTAATAATTTCAACAGACAAATTGGCGGTGTTCATGCCGCCCTGCCCATGTAGTTTCATGGAATTGCTTCTTTTACTGATTTTCACACTGCAAAAATTAGGACATGTAGAAACAAATAGTAACAACATATTAGTTTCTATCAATTGAAATGTAGATGGGGAAAGTTGGCAAGGACCTAGATATTGATTTTGTTATTTCAACGGGTGACAATTTTTACGAGAATGGGCTCACTGGTGTCGATGACAAAGGTTTTGAGGAGTCATTTACTGATGTATACACTGCAGAGAGCTTGCAAAAGCCCTGGTATACTGGTAAGGTCTCATTACTTGCATTGCAATAGTAATTCAGTTTGCATTTTTTTAACAAGCATAATTATTTTTACAACTTTCTGGCAGTTCTGGGAAATCATGATTACAGGGGCAACGTGCTCGCGCAATTGAACCCTGTGCTACAAAAGATTGATAGCCGTTTCATCTGCATGAGATCATTCATTGTCAATGCTGGTATGTAATAACTGTTTTTTACTTTTGTTTTCTTTTGTTTTGTTTTCTTTTCTTTTAGTTCTATAATTTGAGTTTTTTAAGTATTTGGTTTTCTTCTCTTTCAGAAATTGTGGATTTCTTCTTTGTGGACACAACTCCATTTGTTATGAAGTACTGGACCACTCCAGAGGATTCTCACTATGACTGGAGGGATGTTGAGCCTAGAGAGGATTATATTTCCAACCTCCTAGAGGTACATGTAATGCAATTTCAAAAACAAAAAAGATAAATTAAAATTTTCATGTACTTACTTTTGTTCTGGAAATAGGATTTGGAGAATGAATTGCATGAATCTAGTGCAAGGTGGAAGATTGTGGTGGGTCACCATGCCATAAGAAGTGTTAGTATACATGGTGATACGGTGGAGCTCTTGCAATATCTGCATCCTATCCTTAAGGTACTGAGACATACAGTAAAAATTGCTATTAATTTCATTTTTTTTTATGGTTCTGTAAAGTGCAATTAATTAATATTCTTCTCTGCTTCTTTTACATTATGTAGAAAAATGGAGTTGACTTTTATGTCAATGGCCATGACCATTGCTTGGAGCACATTAGCAGTACTGACAGGTGACTTCAACAAACAGTTTTTTCAATAAAAAAAAAACTTTAACAAACAGTTTTCTATGTTACTGGTGCACATTATTGAAAAAAAAAATTTACTGGTACACCAAAAAAGTATTGGAACACATTGGAATGCTCAGTAGAAATTTAAGCTCTTTCAATTCACAAACAGAATATCTGGAATAACATAGCTAAGTTTTGTTATTGTTGGTTGTATGAATAAAAAGCCCATTGCAATACTTCACCAGTGGAGGGGGCTCAAAGGCATGGAGAGGTGTATACACACCCAACTCGGAGAAATTGCGATTCTTCTATGACGGCCAGGGTTTCATGTCACTCAGGTTAACGAAATTCGATGCCAGCGTTGCATTTTATGACGTCGCCGGTAGGGAATTGCACAAATGGAGCATGACCAAGATTAACCACCAAGTTCCTCGCCCATTTGATTTAGCTATGTAAGCTGAGAGTATCGGAGCAACAAAATAAAGAGAATTGTATAATAGCTGAGTATTGTATTGGGTGGTGGAATTTTTATTGTTACCAAATCACTTCTATTATTGTCATTGGGTTTAGAGGTACTTGTATTATAATTTATAACATGGATTTAATTTTATGATAATTTATTTAGATTTGATGTATAACTCAATTAGTGTATTTTCGTATTAATAAATATCCATGTGATTGAAAGTACATTTCAGCTTTGAGTTTGATGGTCAAAACAACAGACCCCATAACACTCTTTTTTTATTGTTTCTATAATTCTTCTGTATACATGAATTTGAAGGCACTACTAGGCTTCATAGAAGACTGCACACGGCCATGTGTTGTCCTCCCTGAAATTGAAATCCTGGATCATTAATTTATTGAATAAAATATGGTGGTTTACTAGAAACTGATACTTCAATAAATTTATTCACTACAATAATTAATAATACAAGAGAACTACTTGCTATTTTTCTATTTTCCTAATATCCAATTGACCACTGGTTGATTCATTCGTCCAAAACAAGTACACAGTACAATATCAATCATTGAAGTGGATCATTGTCCATAGCTATTTTAATGTATATCATGTTAGAAAAAGAAAATATGCTTCTTCTTTTTTACTAAACTTGAGGATTTTGTCATATTTTGGCAAAAATATGTCTCTAACATTTTGTTCCGCTTTCTAATGTAAGCAATAAGTCGACTGACTATTTCTTTTACAACTTCAAGCATTGATTCTTTCCCTTTCCCGATAATAGTTTTTTGTCAGACAAATTAAATATTTGTTAAATAATTCTTATACTGTTACGTTCGTGATTTTAGAGGTGTCAGAATCTGACACAACCCGAAAAATCCGTCTGCAACTTGAATCCGACTCGATCCGATATTTGATGAAGTCAAACTAATTCGAATCTGATCCGGCCTGAACCGAAATGGCTCGTAACCGAGACGAATCGACACATGAGCGACCTGAGCCCTACCCGAGACTCGAGACCCGAGATGGCGCGCCGTGAGGTTCCAGCCCGATCGGACCCGACTCGACCCGAGATGGCACGCCATGAGGTTCCAGCCCGACCCGATTAGACCCGACTTAACCTGATACAACTTGTAAATCGATCTAATTATATCTTGCCTACATCATAATCTAATTTTACTAACAAATTAACGTCAGAAAAAAGTCAAGATATAATAACAAAATTCATAATGCGGTATAATTTTGTCCGATTGAACTTAAAACTCAAAATAATACTCAAATGTTGTCGGTGCAACCCAACTCTAACCTGATCCGATATCGCCCGACCCGACACAAGACCCGAAAGTTACCAATGCAGCCCGACCCGAAACCCTACCCGATGATCGGATCCATAACCTGAAAAAGACCGACGCGATCCAGCATGATCTTACCTAACCCGACCCGACCCATTAATCGAAAGTTGTCGACACCTGACGATCCGAAATCCAACCCAAACTCACCCGATCCAACCTGCAACCCGACTTTTGTCGACAATCAAACTAACTCGACCCAACACAAACCCGTCCGCTCGGCCCGACTTGCCACCTCTATTGATTTTGAATAGAAGCACTTGATAATCTAACATATATAAAAGTTCAACACCCTTATCTACAGTTGCTATAAATAGTGTTTTCACTGTAGTACGCTGTAGCATATTTTTTTTATATTTTTTTATTTTTTCAGAAAAATTTCCCGCATTTTTTTCTGCAGAATTTCTTTTTCAATTTATTTTTTCCAATTTTTTTTTCTACCATTGTTTTTTTGTAGTTTTTCGCGCGAAGCGCGAGCTCTTCGCCTAGTAGCTATCAATTTTGGTAATTTGATAATAAAATTTTACTTAATTTAATAAGATCAAATAAAAAAATTATATTTATACAATGAGGCATTCACCGGATGTTATTATTTTTCATAGATATGATATTGATAATTACTACAATCTTTAATTTCAATTTCAAATGTTATTTTTTAAATTGTCAAACTTTTTCGATTTATTCCTCCTCTTAAGTAATATAAACCCATTGCTATGTGCTAGAAATAACACTTTTAAATATAATACTTTAGGGAGACACATGTCCAAGTCTTACAAAAGACATTTGAAAAAAATATGAATGCAAAAGTTAATAAGAGGTCTTATTAGAAAATGATACTTCAACATAATCACATTTCTAAATAACAAAATGCAATGAAGTCAGTTACAGTGTTTAGTAATTGGTTATTTTAAAAAATAATACAATGAAGTCAGATACGTCAACATAATAGATGAATGATGGAAGATGAAAATAATTCCTCTCTTTATTTTTTCAGCAATTATTTCCTCCCGATTTGATGCGTAACAAAGTCTACTTCCTTTTTATTTCCTTATCTTCTTTGTCCTTTCTACTCGACTGAGGCAATTGAAATTTCAATTTACAAATTAACCTCATACATTTCAAATATTTTGAAAACAAATTGCACAACAACAACAATAATAATAATTTTATGCAATGAAACTAGTTATCCCAAAACAAAATAAAAACAAAATTTAGTTATCTCGCCTGACACGTAATAATGCTCATTCTTCAAAAATGCTATAATTTATCAAAAGAAAAATTATTTTCGGAAATAAATATGTTTATAATAGCAAATGATCTAGTAATCAAGTGATAACTGAGCAAAATAATTTTTATGAGATTATGAATTCAAACTTTCGTTACCATAATTACACAAAATTTATATTTCGTTGAAATTTTTCTTGTAATAGATGTCAAGAGTTTCTAAAACCTGCACTTTAAAAAAAATATATATATGTTAATTAGTTTATAGGGAGCTGATATATCGATTCCTTCATTGATCCCTCCATTGATCTCAACAGGACATGTCCAGTTGAGTTCAGTTTGCATGTTATTTTTGTTATAATGCATGTTGTTCTTTGTATTATGCATGTTGTTTTTGTTATTATGCATATAATTGACCGAACGCTCCACTGAAAACGAATGTCGCTACGCTCATCAATGCGAACTGGACGAATCTAGTTGCATTTATTTTAAAAATTGTTCTAGTTATTATGCATGTTGTTTTTGTTATTGTGCATGTTGTTTTTGTTATTATGCAAATAATTAACATGCAAAATAATACAAATAACATGCATAATAATAAAAACATCATGTATAATAACGAAAACATAATAAATTGTAAGTAGAACAAAAAACATAATGAACATAACATATAAATCATAAATATTTTGAATGTTATGCATACTATTAGATGCATAATAATAAAAATAACATGCATAATGACGAAAACAACATGCATCATAAATAAAATAAATTTTTGTTGGAGCTCAACTGAATGCGTCCAGTTGAAATCGATAATGAGATCAAAATTGAAATCCGCCAAACATTTTCCTAGTTTACATCGTGGCCTTGCCACCTTGCCACCTTGGTGAGACAGCGACTGCAAAGGCGTGAGTCGCGTGGTTAGGACCGTTAGGTGGGTTCCTAGCAAATTTCCGGTTGTGCCCCTTGAAGGTAAAACAGAAAACCCGATTGGAGCAACAGAATTACAGAAGGATAGTGCAGTTGATTGGTTGGTGGATAACGATTCAAATTCCAATGCCATTCCAAGTTCCAACTGTTTGCATCTCTTGTCAAATTGTTTCTTCGGCTAGTTTTTAATTTATTATGGGCACAAATTTTTTTCAGTTTGATCCTAAAAAAATAAGAATTATATTCTATTTTCAAACTTTTAACAGTTGTGTTTCTATTTTTCTGCGTTCAGCGTTCAGACTAAATACATGCGTTCACGCTGAAAAAACAAACGACGAAAATGATTAAGTATGATGCAAAATTTCAAATTTGCGTTCACGTCTAAACGTTGCGTCTTAACGCTGCGTTCATGCAACGTTGTGAACGACACGCCTGGACGCACGTTCAGACGCTATGTTCAGACGTGAACGCAGATTTCAAAAGCACTTGGTATTTTTTTTTGCTTCTTAAACTCGGGTGACCTCCATTTCTGAGCGCGTGCGTCCAGAAAATACTTCTGAACGCTGAATGTAGAAAAATAGAACCATGACTGTCAAATATTTGAAAATAAAACATGAATGTAATTCTTATTTTTTTTTGAAGGTCGGACAGAAAAAAAAATTCTTTAAAGGCAGAGGCATCGCATCGGGACCGGATAAGATTTTAAGGCTTTAATAGGTATCGTATCATGTTGCTTGTCTCCAGAAACTAGATTCCATGTTACTGTCTTACTGAGATAACAACTTTTCTTTTATTTCCATTTTGATTTTGGTACTGGAAGGTATGACCTACAAGTAACCGAATGGGATCTGGTGCTGCGCGAGACGGTGTAGCGCAGCATCAGAATCGTCCAAATTTCACTGATTTACATTAAAATTCGTGTCAAAGTATAAAGGCCCTTCTGATTTTCATCTCTGGCGGTCAATTGCGAAATTGGCGGTCGATCCGGACCGTCCATCTGTTGTAGCGCGGTACTGTGCTACAGCAGATTCGGGTCCACAAGTAACGCAAGGTATGAGCTACAAACGTCTTCGAATCAATATCTTGGACGAACGGTTGATTTTGAATTTGGATGAAATTATTTTCCCATCCTACGTATGCCTCAGTAAAATCTTTTACTTAAAATTTTCAATTCGAATAAAAATATATGGTGAATTAGGATATGAATCAGAAGTAATATTAACCCTTCAAATTTAAGAATCATGTGATTAATATGCATTTTGAATTCGCAATCCTCCGTATTTGTTTCCGATCAAACTGCAACGATCACATGATTAATGTTAAATTATTCTCAGTTGTTCCTTTTTATTTTTCATTACCGAAGCACTCAAATACGTTCTGGTGAAGTGGTACGGGTCCAAATTTGTTGTAGCACAACATATACAACGCAAAGATTGGACGGTTCGTATCGATCGCTCATCTGCAACGGACCGCCAGCGATGCAAATTAGGGAGTCGGATTTTTGGACACGAATCTCGATGTAAATCAGACGACTCTGCTCCTGCTCTATGCGGTATTGCGTAGGAGCAGATTCGATTTCGGAGTTGCACTGTGGCAGTGGTTACTGGGCAGTTGAGATTTTTTTTTTGTTTTATTCCGATCCATAGGAGATACCTGGTGGGGGTTACTTGCAAGGAAGGTGTATCTCATAATTCTTACCCCCAAAAGAGATGATGGGATGATATTTGGATCAATCAGAGAGCATGGTTTTCTGACAATCCAGGTTATCCCACCAGTCTTTTTTTATTTTTAGGAAAATCGACAGGATAAGTATTTGTTATAAAAAATTCTTAATATTGTGCGCTTGTTGGTGGATTCATAACAAGGTTCCATTCTCACGTGGCACACTGGGAAGTTGAGATTATGTAAAAAATTGTGATGACATAAGTTTTGAAAATACTTTCGGCATAGATCGAACGATTTACATCGGGTTCGGTGCATTACAAGTTTACAACACCACCGGATTCGATTTCACAATCAATAAATGAGGTTCATTGTCACACCTACAATAATGTTATATTAAATATGTAAATGGAATATATTTTTAGGTCATTGATTCATACATATACACAAAATTGTCGGCGCAACTCGATTCAAAATTCGACCTGATTTCGCCTGATTCGATATGTTATCTGAAAATGATCGACACGATCCGATCTGAAATCCGACTCGAAACCCGATTCGATTCGTAACCTGAGTATTGTCAACATTTAAACCAATCCGATCCGACCCGACACAAACCCGACTAACCTGACTTGTCACCTCTAAATTTATGACTACGAAGTCCCATGATGTTTCCTACCAACGTTAAAAATACATAAAAGCATTCACTCTTCTCAAGATTCTATGGGTTTGTTTCTCCGGCATCTCTATTGGCTTCTTATTAAAATATAAAGAATATTTGAAGAACTATATTATAGTTGAAATAAGAATCAACCGAATACTTCAAATAAGAAAGAAGTAGCAAAACATGTTTTAGCAACTACGTTTTCTACCGTTCTATGAATAATTGGATAGCACAAAAGGAAGAACTAGGGTTGTAAGTTCAATCGACTAACTCGTTTAATCCGACCATCCCGATCAATTCAATTCGAAAAAATGCGGATTTCGATTTTTATGGTCGATTACGGTTTTTATTTTGTCGAACCCGACATCTAATATGTGGGTACGGATTGTAGAATAAAACATTGGTAAAACCCGACCCGACCCGACATTTTATATTTAATTAGACAATTATACTGTTAGTAATGAAGTTTTTTATTCGATTTTCGTTACAAACTTACATGTATATTTTTTTTATCAAACTTCTTAATTTTAATTTTTAGTACGAACTGACGCCAATGTATTATTTAAAATATTTTCAATTGTTACTTTATTTTTGTATCATTAAAAAAATTATGTGAAATATTGAAGTTTGTGAAACTCGCAAAACCCGACTGCCTAAATAAAATATGTATTCGATGGTTTTTTATTTTTAGTTGGTTACTTACGAATTGAAAACACTATAATTTGAATGACATCTAACGAGTTGAAAAACTATACAAAACTCGACCAACCTGACCCATTTACACCCCTAGAAAGAACAGCACATTAAACTTTTTACTTGAGAGCATTGAATTCTCGTGAAACACCAACTCCTTTCCTCTTTCCATGTTAATTTCTCAACGATATTTGGTGCTTGTGAGTTGTGATTGCGTCGATTGCATTGAACCAATTCATCCTTTCTCACTTCACTTCATGTAATGTAATATCTGATTATTTGGGCTATGAGCCCAATGTCCATTTATACTCTATTGGGCCACTAATATCTGATTGTACAAACGAGGCTTCAATTTCTATCGATTTAAATATGGGCTTCTTCTTTTCTAGGCTTTTGTTAGCATCATCAATTCACCATTATCTCAGTTTTGTTTATTTTTTATTCCAAATACAAAGCCTATTGGGTTGGTCAAATTCATGCCCATTTCTCCTACGTATGTTCTTCCCGTTTATCTTTGTCACACTAGTATCAGATAGGCTCCAACAGGCTTACAGGCAACAGCTCAAATGAGCACTTTACACGTAGGCCCGTCTGTCAAACGAACGGAAAATTTCGTTTTAACGTTTCATTTCATCTGGACGAACGTTAAACGAAAATGTGTTCTCTTTCGTTTCAAAAACAGAACATTAAACAAAAATGAAATTTGTTTCGTCCAGTGTATTTTTTGCGAAATTTCATGTTTCGTGCAGACGAAACGTTAAACGAAAGTATTTTTTTATTTCGCTTACAAACGAAGAAAACAAAACGACAAAATTTCGCGAAAGTTTCACACGTTTGACAATCCTATTTACACTTCAAATACAATAACAGCATTCAACCATGCGATTTAATTGTACAGACTCTTCAACAGTAAAATTGAACAATAGTCTATGCAACAAACGCGCACACAATACGAATGCTAACCATTCTTAAATCTTAACTTATCAGTCTCATGTTAGAGAATTTAGAAAATAATAAAAAAAAAAAACAAGAATTGCTGAGCCGTGAGCCTCCCGCTAAGAGCATAATACTGGGCCTAACATCCGCTACAATAGTTATTTGTTAACTATGATTCATTACTAATTTGAGCCGATCATTTAAATTTTGTAAGAATTTTAAACGTTCTAGATTTTCTGACAAAAAAGTTTTCAAAATATATCTTTGATAGTGCCTTCGTTGAAATAGAAAATTATTATTATGATTAAACATCTTTCAAGTATGCTTCACCTTGCACTATTTTAAAAATTATATCGAGCCTTGTCAATGTAATATGCATAGGATATAAAACGGATGTTGCAAGCTCTTCGATTTTTTTAGATTCCCGCTACACGAATCTAAAAGAAAATCAAAAGACTTAAATTATGTTCTATGTCTAGCGAATCAAATTTGATCTTATGCTTATTACATCAGCGATGCTCAAATATATCTATGAAATTATATATTCCGTAATAAAATTATGATTGTATATATATATGCCTTGAAATAGTTATAAAAGTAGAGCTTCTCTAAAACTTACCTACCGACGACTCTTCATCCCCGATTCATTTCTCATTATACATAAATAAAGAGGGTGATGCAATATTATATTTACTCAAATAAAAAGAAACTGAAGGGGCGCATGCATTATTTATATATTTAGTAAATAAGCTTGTGACTCAGTTTTAGATATTTATATGGTTGTTGGAATGTCATCAGCTATATATCAAATTTGACTTTAGGCAAAAACTGTTAGTATATTGTATATACTATTACTATTTACTAGCTAGCATAGAACGGTGATCTATTCACACTGGTCAATTAATAGCTGCTGGAACCTTTCATTTCTTTTCTTTTTTTCCTTAAAAAAAGTTCTTTCCAACTAATGGGGTCATAACTCATAAAATAATAACGAGATGTAGATTTCCAGTTGTGTGCTAAAGCAAATGTAGACCAAGACAACACATAAAAATGGGACTCAATGACATTTGCGACACTATGGAGTATCTGGAAGGAGCGCAACAGGCGCATCTTCTCCGGAAAATTCAGATCAAGACAACACATAAAAATGCAAATCACAAATGACAGCATCTGACTCACTGTTAGGGCTAGCATAAGCCAGGATAAGATAGGAAAGAGAGTTTAAGGGGGAGAAATTTTTACCTTTTCTTTCTTTTTGTTGGATTTTTTGCTTCTTCACAAAATAAATACCATGTACATGTAATAAACCTTTTTTTATTCTTAATATAAAGTTCGAAGTAGGCTTCAACCTACTTCCTTCAAAAAAACATTGGCAAATGTATGCGCATTTCTCCTTAGTACATATGTTGTTGCCTCTATTTCTTTTCTGAAACCGTTGGTTTCTTTTAAAAAAGTTCGTACTAGTTCCAATCACCAAAATTCTCTTACGCATTCAACAATTAAGATTCACGCAGAAATGGCAAAAAAAACATGCTTATTCTGATCACCAAAAAATTTCTATGCAATTCAATGGTTGAGAAGCCGTTTTAGCACGATAGAAGATGAGGATACTGAATTATATTGTCTGATAGGACCTGTTTTCTATGCAATTCAAACGGTCTACATTTTCTGACAGAAATTTAAAATATATCTATGCTATGGTAGTATGATTTAAAGAAGTAAAAAAGTACGCTTATTGTTAAAAACAATACGTACTTGAAATATGCCTCACCTTGCAAATATGTTTTGGTAATTTTTATTTTATTGATGAACTGAATTGAAAAATTGCTACTCCTACAGTCCTACTAAACTCATGCACTTTGTTCAATTTTTATGTACACTAGAAATTGAGTCGCGGCGTACCGCCGCTTGTCGATTTTTTTCATTGAAAAAAAATATGTATTAGAAAGTTAACAAACCAGTACTATCAAATTCAACTGTAAGGAGCACCAATAACTATTAAAATTCATCAAGCTAACAAATCTCGAGTATTACAATGCTTTGAAATAGAAGAACCACATGACAATGATCTTCTTGATAAAATTTACTGCCATTAAAAAAATCTCCTTATAGATTTAATTAGAAAAATCAAATACTCGAAATTTGATCATAGATTACATTTTAGATAAAAACATTTATATTATAATACACATTAAGCTACGATTATTTACTACCAGACGCATTGAGAAAATTTAAGATATGATGAAGGATATGATCATATGGGTACATGAGGTAATAATGTAATATAAATAATAGTGGGCACACAATGTAATATAAAGACTATGGAAGAAAATTCATCATCTGAAAATATTTAGGACTTTCTCAAATAAGCTCCTCTATAATCATATATTTAAATTGAAATTAAATACAATGTCAACACATTCCTAAAACAAAAAACAACTTAAACAAACGGAACCAAACAGAAGTAATCAAAGTTGAGTGAAACTGAAAATCATAAATAGAAAAAAAATCCAATGCAATATTCGTTACTAATTCAGAGAATAGCATTACGAAAAATAAATATATGCCATGTTTAGAAATGATGCCCATGCTATCTAATTGGGATCATCATTACACACATGTATTATCTTAAGCCACAATGCTGGTACATGCAACATGAATATTAATATTAAATATCCTGAGTTTAAGCTCTCCTTGAAGAGGATGCCCACATGAATATCAATTGTACCAACACATTTTGTATAGCACTTGCCATCTATTTCTCCATGTTATACCTATTTATGTTAACATGTGGAGATACTAAAAAAGATTAGAAGTATGATGATATTTAGTAACATTAGGATGAAAAAGTGAATGCTCTTTTACTTTCTTCCATAAATTGATGCCATATTGCAAGATTCTACTCACTGTAACTTTTATTTTGGTGAAAGCTTCATTTAGTGCCTTAATATTAATTAATGATTTGTCAAAGGTAAAGCACCGCAATCACGAGGACTTCTACGTGTTCAGAAAAATAAGATACTGCAATAGTCCCCTCTTTAAACTAACCAAATTAACTTAATTTTCTCTTGTATGTTGATATCAATTGTGTTGCTTGGTATTTATTCCTCTGGTCACTACTATATTATTTAATTTTTTCAAGTAGATCAATTCTAACTTTTAAAAGGTACTATGTATTATAATCACCCTTTTGACGTCAAGGTCTGACAACCTGGATGAACAATTCCCTCATTCCCATTCTCTTAAAAGAAAATGCACACACCTACTCTCATAACAAAAATATTCTACAGAACTTAATCAAATAGTAGAACTTATTGAAAAATTACTGTGGTGCTTATGCTTAAGATGATAGTCATGGAAATAATGTGATAAAAATCAGAAAATTAAAACATAAAGCACTCGTATGCGGAAGAAACAACTTACTTCTTTTTCAAAAAAAAAAGTATTGCCATATTAAGTGGCACGTGTGCTATTATTTAAATTGTCATAATAATCTATCATCTCAAGCCCTTCTAATCCTACTATCTTGCTTTTTTCTTTTAAAAGCTGTCAGCAACTTCCTTTACATAAAAAGCTGTCCAATTTTCAGATGTCTGAAATATAAAAAAACATACAATTTACCAGAGATCAGAGACATTGAAGTGGGCTTGAAGAGCAAAGGTAAAAGTCATCTCTCTCCTTTCCAGATTCACGTTTCGTGTGCACGGTATTACATCCAAGTTTCCATTTTTGTCCAATATCACTCTTGATTGCAACTCCCACCTGTGAATTCAACACACATTGTATTGGCACCATTAACGCTTATTCCTCAAATTACAGGCATGCATCAGTATCATGTACTTCTTTCTTTTTGAACTTGTTTCTTCTTGTTTTTCCTCAGTAAGATTCTTTTTATTATTTATCCTTTGGAAATGAATAACAGAAGGTTTGGTCAATATTCTTGTATAAAAAAAAAGATAATGAGAGGAATATAGACATACATATCAGGATAGATTCTAATGGTGTTTTGAGAGGGCAACAAAAGCAAATCTACATATGATTTCGTATCAGGGTTTGGATATTTCTGAAGAATTTTGGGTCGAAGACATCTATTGTCCAGCTCATGTGGTTAGCAAAATCGTTTGGTTTCAGATGCTCATATGTACCAAACTGCATGACACAATATATTTTATAATACCACTAATAATAAGAACAACAATATAATCATTATGAAATTTAATTATTCTTTCTATCAGATCAAATAAACGAACATTATTTCGTTTTTCCTTTCTATAAACCATTATACCTTTGTAAAATTAAGTGAGAAATCTCTATAGTTTATTTTGGTGTTGCCAGAAAAATCCCAACAAATACAGGGACAGTAAAAAGAGAATTGACATTTACCAACCCATCCAGTGCCGTCACATATATACTTGTCATACCACCATTGCCCAACGTGTCATTGTGGTTGGAATACTTGTGCTCTTCTTCAAACCTGAAGGATCGAGTAGGTTTACTTAATATTAGCTAACAAATTGAATTTGGTGTCTAATTCAGCATTCCATATAAAAAGGGAGAGAGGATACATACAAAAACTGCACTGAAACTCTCTATTCTCACTTAGTAATATAAAATAATCCTTAGCATTTGCTTATAAATTCAGAAATTGTGCATTTGCATTATCAGTTTACAAAACTCTCTATTGAGCCTAGACCAGAAAAGAGCAATCCGAGTAACAATATATAAGCAAATTATCTAATTTTTAATAATGACAATTAATACGCCGATATGCACAAACCGGGAGTGCTAAAAATTATCTAATTTTTATTTGTGATTTTGTATAAAATAAATTCATTGCAGCCTTCCAGATCTAGAAAATGACGATATAGATCAGAAGAAAGAGAGAGCTTACTCGTCGATTAAAAGCAAGGAAAACTCAAGAGCTCTCTTCGATTAGAAGATTGATTCTCTTTTTTGCTATGTCCCTTTCATTGTTTCTTCGTCTCTTTGATTTTTGCTCACGATATTAAGAAAGAGTTGCCAAGCAAGGAGGGGGAAAGATACGCTCAGAATTCGCATTTCAGTGTATACTCTTCTAACCTTGAAACTCAAATTGAATGTACAGAATCCAGATTTCTTCGCTCTTGATTATAGATCGGTTATTTCTTCTGGGAGTTACTAGGAGAAGTACCTTGGTTCAGTCAATGCTGCCGGAGAAAGGGTTGAGGCGAGCGAAGAGTCAAATTTGCTGCAACTGAACACATTGGAAAGAAATGAAATTTATAAAGCAGAATGAGGAGAGCATCGAAGTCGCCAGTATTAGAGAAGGGGAGCAGTTTATTTCTCCATTAAATATAGCAATACAGAAACGACAGTATTGGAGAACATAAGAGTTGAATTGAACCCGTCATTAATGGGCACTAAAATTATTCAGAGAGGCCAATAAGGAGGGTAAAATTAAAGAGACACAATATTTGGGATTTGGGTAGACCCGATGCAGACGCGGTCTATTAACATATCAAGCGTGGCCCAATATAAATGCGCATTAATGGTGTGTCCAAGTGTCAAGAAATGGCGTGTCTGCATTCAACTAAATAGTTCTGGATTTTTGGCGTGTCCAAGTGTCCGAAAAAAAGACACGCCGACACTTAGCAAACTTTATATATAGTATTGATATGTTATTAGATTTGTATGAATATTATTTCAGTTGTTATATTGCATGTATTATAATGTGAGCGCACATTAATATTCGTTAATATTGTATCAGCTCCAAATGAGATTAAACTCACTAGTCGTCATCAAAACAATTTATATTTATTTATATAATCATACACCAACTGCAACGGAGAATATGGATCATTCAATAGTCGTACATATGAACACTGTCAATTAAATAATAGAACTCGAAGAATATGAATATTTCAACCAAATCAAACCAATTAGTTAATGATGAAACCTAACTACCGAACTATACTTAACCCTTTGGATTAAAATCAGATAAAATCTTCTATATTTATGGTCAACAATAAGTTATATATATATATATATATATATATATATATATATATATATATATATATATATATGTTACCGTGTTATGCAAAGTAAAAATAGTTTTTTACTTTGGCATAAAAAATCACACACCGACAACTCAGATGACTGATCTAAGTTGGTCAACACAATTAAGACATCAAAATCTCTTAGTATATCAAATTTGAACGTACTTGAAGTATTGTAGCTATGTTTTTTGAATTTTTTGAAAGTGAACAATAATAGTGTTATTTTTAATTATTAAATTGTGTTATTTTCGCTCATTTAAAAAAAAAATCTAAAAGTATAGCTACAAAACTCCAAATGGACTCAAAGTTGGTTTTCTAGGAGATATTAATGTCTAAATTATGTTGACCAACTTAGATCAGTCATTTGAGTTGTCGGTGTGTGATTTTTTATGCCGAAGTATAACATTCTTTTTACTTTGCATAGCACGGTAACATATCAGGGGGATCTGTAGCCTTCTCTTTGTAGCCTCCTGCATCATTTTCCACCAAAATCAATGAATATGGCCTATCCGAACCGTTCAAAACACTATTCATACTAATTAGACTTGGAGATCAAATTTTACATTTTTTGAATTTCTTTATTATTTTATCGGACGAGTTGAATTGAATGTCTATGAGTCGTTAGATAAATCTAATTTTCAACTTGTCCGATAAAATAGTAAAAAAAATATAAAATACAAAATTTGGTCTCTAAGTCTATATTAGTATGAAGAATATTTTGAACGGTCCGAATAGATCATTTTCATTGACTTTGATGGAGAGGCTGCATGAGTTTCGGAAAAAGGAGGCTAATGGTCCGAGTCGATCATTTTCATTGACTTTCTAGCTATTTTCTAAAAACAACACTGAAAAAGTTTTGTTTTTTTATAATAAGCTGGATTGGTTTTAAAAAATAGTTAGAAAATATGAAATTTGATTTCCTGTCAGATTTTGAGAAGAAGAATTTATTGAGCAACTTAAATTTAAATTTTGATCTCAAAAAATTATAAAATATGCAACTTTAGCATTTCGATCAAAGTACAAACATTTTCACAATAACATATCCCTATATATATATATAATACAATGTAAATACAATTTGTATGTTAACTATTATATGCCGAATCTTGACAAAAAGTAAATAAATAAAATAAATATAGTCATGTGATTTAAATAAATGAAAAGAGAGAGATGGGATAGAACTGAGTAGAAATATTGATGATCACATCGTAGAAATATTGATTACAATACGTACGTGTTGTCAAAGTTGACCCGAAAAGATTAGATTATATTAGATAGGCTGCACCAAGCCGCGAAAGTTTGACCGAGCAACCGTTTAATTTGAACATGTTGATTAATACCAATATATAGAACTAATTAATTATGGGAGCTGATATATCGATACCTTCAGTGATACTACCATCGATACCAACATGACAGATCCAGTTGAATTCAGTTTGCATATTGTTTTTTTTATGATGCATGTTGTTTTTTGTATTATGCATATTGTTTTTGTTATTATGCATATAATTGATTGGACGCTCCACTGAAAATGAATGTCGCTACGCTCACCGACGCAGATCGCTACGCTCATCGATGCGGACTGGATGAATCCAGTTGCATTTATTTTGTTCTAGTTATTATGCATGTTATTTTTATTATTGTGCATGTTATTTTTTGTTATTATGCAAGTAGATAACATGCAAAACAATACAAATAATATGCATAATGACAAAAACGTCATGCATAATAACGAAAACATAATAAATCATAAGTATAACAAAAAACATAATGAACTTAGCATATAAATCATAAGTATTTGACTGTTATTCATGTTTTTAGATGCACAATAACAAAAACAAAATGCATAATAACGAAAACAATATGGATCATAAATAAAACAAAATTTCATAATAAATCATAAATAGAACAAAAAACATATTGAACTTAGCATATAAATCATAAGTACTTAACTGTTATGCATGTTATTAGATGCACAATAACGAAAACAACATGCATAATAACGAAAACAACATGCATCATAAGTAAAACAAATTTTCGTCGGAACTCAACTAGACATGTCCAGTTGGTATCGCTGACGATATCGAAGTTGGAATCCGCAAAACATTTTCCATTAATTATTAATCAAAGTTGAACTTTAGTTTTATAATAAAAAATATAGTGGCAGCTGATACCTACTTACTTTGAAAATGACACCAAAGAAAGAAAGAAAACCACAGTTTGTCTTCTATAAATCAGATCTCAACTTACTACAGTTTTCTCTACGCTCTTCCTTTTCCTTCCTATCGAAGAAAGAATTAAAAATGGCGAAGTTTAACCTAGCCTCCATTTGTGGCAGCGCTCTCTTCCTCTTTGTTGTTGTTTTGTTACATTGTAATGTGATTCAAGGAGAGAACACCACTCATCTCCATTTCTACTTCCATGAGATTTATTCTGGGGCTAATGCAACCGCTGTACCTGTTGTGAATCCCCCCAGAAATGATTCAATCTTCGGTATGATAACTGTGGTCGATGACATGATCAAGGAAGGATCTGATCCCAGCTCCAAATTGATTGGTACTCAAATTTTCAATTATTTAAGTTTTGTGTGTATATATCATATGCGTTGTGATCTAGAAATTATTTAAATTCAAAAGAAATTTTTTTAAGTGGGAGCATCTATGAGTACAGTACGAGTAAGGACATATTTTAATTCCTTCAAATTAGTTTTATTCTAATTTTGCACTTACTCGTTGAAATTTGACTTAATTGTATTCTCGTCTTGCTCGATATTACAATATTGAAGTAATGAACGGGTATTGAATGAAACTAGTAATAATTATATAATATTACTTTATTTTTATAAATATATAAATAAAATCATTTATTAAAAAACAACAGGTTCTACATAAATTTAAAATTAAAATGAAAATATACACTCGATTTGAACTAAAATCCTTTTACCGAAGCAATCAAACTAAAACCCAACCATCCCATGTGTTTTTCAACTGAAAACAACACGTAATAAAAAGGAACAATTTGCATCAAAATTTTGAATAAATAAAGTTGAATATCTGTACTTAATAAATCAATAAATAACTTTTAAAATAGAATAAAGAGAAGACAAAATATAAACCAATTGCTATTATTATTAATTTATTATTATTGTATTTCATACGTAACCTTTCTTACCATTTAAGTAGGACTTGCTGTTGTGAGGATAATTCCCAATATATCCATTTACTCCTGAAAATTTGAAATTAACAACTCCTTTAAATATGACTGCAGGTAGAGTGCAGGGACTGGCTTCAGCTTCATCCATGGAAGACAGCTCCTTTTCAACGATGGTCAATTTTGTGTTCACCGACGGGCTGTACAACGGCAGCACTCTGGCCGTCTTTGGCAGTTACGTGCCGGGGATAGAGCATGAGAGAGCCATCGTAGGTGGCACCGGCGAATTCCGGACGGCTAGAGGATACACTCTTATCAAGCCAGTCCCTTCTCAAGCTCCATTGCTGGTTTTGGAATATGATGCTTATTTTTCATACTAGCAAACAAAATGATATATTGACATAAAAACTCATGATTGGAGTGTAATAATCCATTTTGGTGCATCATTGTTTTCAATAATGTATTGATTTGTTTATTTCAATAAAAGGTTTTGAGACTTATATTCCAATACCCATTCCGTTTAATAAAATTCTTGTGAAAATTAAACAAAATGTTCTACATGAGCGCTATGATATCACGTACGGTGTACCATTGCTTAATTTGCAGGTTGATTTAATATAAGGATTTGGTTTTCTTTTATTGGTGTATATATGTTCTTGAGAAGAAAATTAATATAATATATCTGCATGCTTCTTTAGAAGAAAATGTTTACAGAAGTAAATTAAATACAAAGGAAAATATTGGAATTAAGACAGCTAGCTGTGAATACCAAAAGCTGGTACATACAGGAAAAGAAAATCAGAGATCGGTGGCCATATACTACCGGAAAAATATTTTTATATTTTAAAAAATATACACCGGTCATCTATTGTTGTAAATGTCGGGGTTGCAAAAATATATTAAATCCGGTGTAGATGAGCAGGCACAAAAATTAAATTTTCTGTTTTTTACAGCGTATCTACACCGTTTATTAGTTAACACGCGGTGTAGAAAATATAACTTTTTTATAATAAATTTTTTGCCAGTGTTTTTTTCTCTTTCTACACAGTTTATTTCTTACTAAAAGGTGTCTATATACTCAATCTACATTGTTTCTTTGTTAATATCCGTCATAGAAAATATAATTTCTTTTTTTAATGTACTGTCAGTGCTTTTTCAGCATTCATTTTACCCTTCACTAAAAACATTAAAACATTTAGTCTGTTTAATGAAAAATATGTCGCATATTTGATGTGTTGTTGTGTATGTTGTGTGCATTTAGATGTGTTGTTGTGTATGTATTAAAAATAGATAAATGGACAAGTTTGCTTTCGAAAATTGATCAAATGTCAGATTGATATTTTCATTAAACAAGCAACATGTATTTACACTTTAAATTAAGAATAAAAGAGATATTTAAAATGTCATCGGACATATGTCAAGAGTACAAAACGACTAACTTGTCAAAACCGATCAAATATAAGACCGACATTTATCATTAAACAAAGTACATTTTTAATATTTTTAATGAAGGACAGGAACCATGGAGGCTCACAAATACATCACTCTTTTGGAGACAAATGCATCTCAAAGACCACTTTGAGGCATGCATCTCTCGCCAAGTAGATAGCCAATTAATGCCTCTGGATCAGAGGTAACACCTACACAGCTAAGTCGGTTTACAACTTCCTGACATACACACCTTCACCAACTCTACACACTGTCGATTGTTGGCATATAGAATCACCACTACGTGTAAAAATTTTCATCTGGCAAATGCTAAGCAATAAAATAGCAACAATTGACAATCTGATGAAGCGAGGCTGGGCACTTACAAATAGGTGCATCATGTGCTTTCACCACGCAGAGACGGTGCATCATTTATTTCAACAATGTCGCTTGGCCAGCCAACTCAGGGAGTATGTGGCAGAAACACACAATGCAGAATTACGTCATGATGTCACAGGATTTCGAGATTACACTTCCGAAAGCCCTAACGAACTACTCAAAAAGAAGTTACACCCTGCAACACGCATGGTAGTTCGTCTTGAGATGATCACAAACTTTGTCATATGGAAGGAACGTTGCCGGCGAACATTCGATGACAAGAGCAGAGACGTAATACAGCTCACAAGGGAGATTCGGCATCTTAGAGATCTATGGTATTCGTCCAATCTGTCACAACATTAATTCCCTGAAGATCCTACAAAGTTTCAGTCAAGACTCTACGTGCTTTCCATAGATTTAGACCACACATTTTTCTTTTTTTCCTTTCCCACGCTTTATGTATGGTTTTTGTTTTATTTTTTCCTTTTTTTCTCAATAAACTCTTGTAAATACATCATCTCCTCGGAGATTTAATTAATGAAAACAGGGGACTATGATCCACTATTTTCCATCAAAAAAATATTTTTAATGAAGGATAAAATGAGTAGTTTACACATATAATGAATTTTAATATAAAACAATAGAATGGATGAATTTGAGAGTTTTTGAAGTTTATAAGAAAAAATACTTAATTTTCAAATTTAGAGGGAGAAATACGTAATTTTGAAGTTTTCGTAGGATATACGTGAAATTTGACCTAAAATTTGAGGTTATAGAGAGAGAGTGTGTGTTAGGTTATTCTACTTTGCAAAGCGCACGCGTAATTATTGAATCTTTTTTATGATCATATTGGCACAAATCACAAAGCGCGATCCAATGATCTACAATTACAGAACGCGCATTTTACAAAGTAAAATAGCTTAACTATATATATATATATATATATATATAGAGTTATGCTAAAATACTTTATAAAGCACCAATATTCATATACTTTAGGCTCGTATCTCAAGATACAAAGTGCAAACGCCCAATCAAGACCGTTGAAAATATTTTTCATACTAACGTCAATTTGGAGACCAAATTTTACATTTTTTGAAAAATTTTTACTATTTTTTCGGATGGGTGAAAAGTTGCTTAATTTGGAGGTGTGTAAATCGTTAGATTAACTAATTTTTCACATATCCGATAAAATAGTAAAAAAATTCAAAAAATGTAAAATTTGGTCTTTAAATAGATGTTAATATGGAGAACATTTTCAACGGTCTTGATCGGTCGTTTTCACTTTGTATCTCGAGATACTAGTCTAAAGTATGTGAATATTGGTGCTTTATAAAGTATTTTAGCACAACTCATATATATATATATATATATATATACATTTATGTGTGATCGTATTTAGACAGCAATTTATCATTCCCAGGTATAATCTAATTTATTAGTAACATCAGAATCAATAATTAACCATCCATCTATTATAGTGACAACCAATTTTGACTTCTGGACCTCATATATATCATACATTTTTTCTTGGCATAGCTGCAATTCAGAAACTTCTAAAATATTTTAGTTGAAACCTCCATCGCTTTCTGCACTTCACTTTTAAATTTGAAAGTCAGTTGCTAAATTAGAAATTTTCAATGATAATTGCTGGGACTTGCTATTTACAGAATAAAACTCAAGAAAAAAAGATAAAAGATTATCAACGGTTAAATCATTTTAATCGTTTAATTACGATCAATTCAATAAAATTTAGGAAAATGTTTTGCGGATCCCAACTTCGATACTGTCAGCGATACCAACTGGACACGTCCAGTTAAGTTCCGACGAATTTTTTTTTTACTTATGATGCATATTGTTTTCGTTATTATGCATGTTGTTTTCGTTATTGTGCATCTAATAACATGCATAACAGTTAAATACTTATGATTTATATGCTAAGTTCAATATGTTTTTTTGTTCTATTTATGATTTATTATGAAAATTTGTTTACTTATGATGCATATTGTTTTCGTTATTATGCATTTTATTTTTGTTATTGTGCATCTAAAAACATGAATAACAGTCAAATACTTATGATTTAGATGCTAAGTTCATTATTTTTTTTGTTATACTTATGATTTATTATGTTTTCGTTATTATGCATGATGTTTTCATTATTATGCATGTTATTTGTATTATTTTGCATGTTATTTACTTGCATAATAACAAAAAATAATATGCACAATAACAAAAACAACATGCATAATAACTAGAACAACTTTTCAAAATAAATGCAACTAGATTCGTTCAGTCCGCATCGATGAGTGTAGCGATCCGCGTCGGTGAGCGTAGCGACATTCGTTTTCAGTAGAGCGTCCGATCAATTATATGCATAATAACAAAAACAATATGCATAATACAGAAAACAACATGCATCATAAAAAAAACAACATGCAAACTGAATTCAACTGGATCTGTCATGTTGGTATCGATGGTGGTATCACTAAAGGTATCGATATATCAGCTCTCTAAAATTTATTTGCGTGATCACCTTTAATCACACTGCTGTGCAACTTGATTTAACAGAAAGATTTTTCCTAACTAATGTGGAATAAAATGTTTACAGCTTTGACAAGTTACAACTAAACAATAAACATAGGCCACAATATGAGCCCATACAGGGTATGGATAAAGCCCAGCCCACTGCCACTTTGCCAAACCCAAGTTGTATATGAAATTTGGGCTCTTTTTGCTAGCGTTGTCTTATTTTTCTTTTACACGACAATTATGTCAAAATAATTCATTTCGTTTAAAAATTATAATAACGAAACAATAACGAAATACTAAATAACAATGACACTAGATATTAACCATGCAATATCAGAAACGCCAGGTCAGAGAACTACTTTTAGACACACTGTACCATATTGTTTTATTTACACACCTAACAATATCAGAAATTATTTGATGTTTCTTTTTTTGGGATAGATAAGAAGGATATTTGTTTCCACTTTCGCTTTTTCCTCTTTTTATTCCTTGACATTACAATAAAAAGATCTTCAAGATAAATTCAGAAGTGGATCTAAGATTTTCGTCACGGAACAGCAAAATCTATAAAAAAAATTCAGGAGGACAAAATGAGGCACATTTAAAAAGAGTCAAATTATAAACATATATTTCCAAAAAAAAAAATTAACGAATTGTATGAATATACAAAATTATTTTGCAACTCTTGAACCTTACTAGCTCTGCCCCTTAAGATAATAAATATGTAACTTTTCACACAAATGGCAATATGTCTGTTGTTGGACAAAAGAATAATTCGATGTTTTTTTCAGAAATGTAAATTTGCGCGCCTATTGACGCATTAAACATTGTGACAACTTGAAGGAAAATGTCAGTAACGAGATCAATTTTGAGATCAAGAGAAAAATCATCACTAATTAATGGAATTTTACATTGCAAATAATAAAAAATCTCCTTTTAATTCCCAATTTTTATTAAAAAAACTGAATGGCTCTTGGACTCTAATAACAAATTAATCCCTGAACTTTCTTGAAAAGAACAACATCGGTCTTGTGATTTTAATTGTACCAAATTAATTCTTGAAATCTAAAAAATAGATGCTAATTTGTCGTTTTTATATTTTGAAAAAACAGGTCACTAGTTCTCGCGCTATTTGACATGTAATCTAAATCAAACCCAACACGAACCACACTAGCCATATCTCATCAGTCATCTCATCCGGTATCACTCTTTCAATATGAGACAGATGAGACTTAAGGGGTCGTGTTTGACATTTTCTTTCTTTTTTTTACAGTACAAAGACAAATTGTGCATTTTTTCTAAAGTTCAAGAGAGTAATTTGGTACAAATATAATTAAGCATTTTTAAGAAAGTTCAATGACGAATGTTATCTTTTTTGAGTTTCATAATAATATATATCAGCACTAATAAAAGTTTAAAGACCAATTAATTTTTGTCAAAAGTTTAAACGCCAAAAAGAAAAGAAAAAACACATCTTTTATTTATTCAAGTAAACAATACCTCAAGTACATCACCATTATTGGAAACTTCAAATCATGAAGGAATACACACCAAAAAAGAAAGAAAAGAAAGGCTCAGTAATGCCAAACATAAACATTGAATTCATAAATAAACTCCGAAGAGGATATAACCACAGGAGTGGCAATGCTATATCCCCTCGACATCCGAAACACCCCGGTGCCACCAATCACGGACCGCTCTGCCGTCTCTCCGAGCACTATCCTTCCATATATATTCAGGGTGCTGCCGTTGTATGCCCCGGTAGAGAAGTAAAAGTTGAGCATCGTCGAAATCGAACCGTCCTTCCCTGATTCTACCACCAGGCCTTGAGCCCTACCTGTTAATATTAAGTAGAAATTTGATAATTAGTTTACTGTTAACATTCTTTTCTTTAAGTCTATTTTCTGGTAATTTACACTTTACAGGGACCATTTTGATTAAACGATCAGTTGGCAAAGTTGTCAAATTCTTTTTGTGCGCTTGATTTGTCAAACGCAGAGTTCACTTCATTGTTGCCTCTGCATCGGTGTCTATCATTTTTTTTTATTGTTGTCGGGTTTACAACACACATTTACAAATAATTTAAAAAATAATTTTGAAAGATACTTCTGAAAATAGTTCTCACTGAAATTTTCACAAATTAACTATATATTACCTATCACTGTTGAGTTGTCATCCTTTCCATCTAGTAAATAATCATCGATCACCGACATTGAACCGAAGGTGAATCCGGTGGTGTTTGGGGCTTGCACGACTTGCACTGTCGTCGCATTTGCGCCTGTGAGGAATTCATGGAAGTAGAAATGCAAGTGAGCATCTTTCTCTGTAGGAGCCTCACTGCATGCTTTGTTGATTGAGAGGCATACAAGGATGGAAAACAGAACAAGTTG
The DNA here is from genome assembly GCA_964058865.1 of Eleocharis quinqueflora. NCBI lineage: Eukaryota > Viridiplantae > Streptophyta > Magnoliopsida > Poales > Cyperaceae > Eleocharis > Eleocharis quinqueflora. Next base: position 238,831 of record CAXKVX010001108.1, read on the forward strand.
AGAAATGGAAGAGGCCATGCTATCTAGACCTGGTACTTCAGAGGCAATTTTAATTATGCTGTTTGCAACTTTGCATACATATAATGAAATCCAAGAGGCATTGTATATATAGCTTTATGGTGAGCTAAGTTAATTTGGTGATCTAAAGTCAATCAAGCCCCTCAATGTGTTTTTACATCTTTTTGAAATTCTCTGTGTTTGTATCAGTAATCTTGATTCAAGAAAAGTGACTCATGTCACATCTAGAGACTAATTGAGTGGTTGGTCAATTTTAAAAATGCTACAAATTTCCATGGCAAGATGTTATTTTCGAGAAACCATTTTTTTCATAGGCTATGTAATCAACACGTGGGACCTGGAATTTGGTTTCTGAATTTACCAGCAAATTCCTATTTGTAATTTACAACCTAATTCTGTAATTTCTGTTAATTGTTATGATTTCCATGACATGAAAACTGTCATATATTATGAATTGTGCATTTGTTGTGAATTGAAGTTAGATGCGATTAAAAAATATACTATTTTATAGATTAATAAAAGTATTTTAAAACGGGAGAAAAAGAAGGCAAAATATCAAGAGTTGTCTGAATTGACAGAAAATATCAAACATGATTAAAGATGATTGAAATAACATTTTAAAAATCTAAACGACTAAAAAGAATATACTTAAATTCAATACAAGAAAGAATATAAACTATTTTTTTGGGCATAGTTTATTCTATTGATATGAAATAACATTTGTTTAGTTCACAAAAAAGAGATCTTACTCACACTCAGTACTTAATGAAGCTAATGATGATTTTTTTAATTATTATCTTTTTAGTTAATACTGTAGGAATAGAATAAAAAATGAAAATGTATTTTTCGGGTAACAGCAACGAACATCAATTTCTTCTTCTAAGAGAAAAAAAAAGTTTGAATAATTTATGACCACTCAAAATGTCATTTGAACACTAAGAATTTATTCGGAGGCAACTCGTGCCCACAAAAGACATATTTTTTTTGTGGAGACGAGTTGCCTCCGAAGTCCTAACGACGCCTTAAGAATTGGATTGATATAGTTCCTCTTTCTTTTCTCTGATAAAGTTTGTGCAGAGTCTGTGCAATCTGTCGTGTCGCCAGCTCAAGTATTATGAGGTTTTGATATGCCATCACAAGAATACAAGATACATGATACATATATATAACTAGGGGCGGAGCGACATTCATCAGGTGCAGCTGAATTCTTCGAATTTTTTTTCAAAAAAGGTTATATATTTAGAGTTTTTTTACAAAATGATCATATATTTGAAATATTTGTATTCAAATGATCATATAAGATAAATTTTTTTAAGAATAAGTATTATTTCAAACTCACCTGAAAAAAATCGTAAATTTTAAACTAGTGACAAAAATCTTGAATCCTCCTGTATATAATGCATTAATGCTAATAGCCTAATACATAGAATATTTTTCGAGGGATACATTCAACGGGCATGACAACAGCAAAGTTTGACTACAAAACACAGCTTGTGATGTAGTTTTTGTACTGAAGTGATGCTACGAGAGACTTTCGAACTTTTATTTTGTGACACCTAATTTTTCTAACTTATAATTTCGAGAAATATTTTTCTGAATTTTGAAATTAATGACAAAACACGTCTCCAAATGATAAATTATCATTTATTGTTCAAATTTAAGTATAACTTAACTTGATCAATATGTCTCTGCATATTAATAGTGTAATGTAAAAATTATTTATGTTTACATATTTTTAATCTATGAAAAGTTTGTAATGTTTTTTTAAATAAATGCTGACAATTAAAAATTCATAATTTATATGATGTTTGTTGTTTTTTAGTATGATTCAATTTATGTGAAAAAACTATATTTTATGCATCATTAAAATTGATAAAAGCATTTCATTTATATATAAATATAAAATATTGTGAAATAATATATTTTATAATTTTATTTTGATATTAAATATTATAACATATTATGATTTGTAAAATTAACTAAAAGTATTAAATTTATCAAGAACATTCCAACATCACGTTCTTTTACATTTAATTAAATAGCGTCGAATAAACTAAATTTATACTACATAAAAATTGAAATAACAAATTTTTATTTATTATGTATATTTTATTTTCTATTTATGACTTAAAAAATATCATTAATTTTATACAAAATAAAATTTTATAATATATAAACAATATAAACAATACACTATAATATGTAAGGGCATTTTAGTCATTTTATACTTAGTCTAGAGTGTTATATGATAATTTATCATCTAGGAGGATCTTTGTCATTCATCTCAAAATTCAGGAATGTATTGTGCAAATTAAAAGTTCGAGGAGACAAGTTGTCACAAACAAAAAATTTGTTGACTTGTAATTTTGTTGTAATGAATTATTTTTTTATAAAAATGGATGCCACGCCCCCAAATTTTAATGATCACTAGAGATAATCAGTGTTGCTATAAATTATTTATATATATGTACTAATTATATATTGATTTTAAAATTACATCATGCCAGAAATAAAATTACAGTATACCAAAGGGGAAAGAAAATAGAACCAGAATTATATTAAACAATTTATGTGAACCATGCCTTTTGTTCAGCTGTAATTTCTCTCGCATAAAAAGGTAAACATTTGTTGTCGCAATTTTAATCACGTCTATGTCTATGGTGAGTAATAATTTTTTTAGCGATAGAGACAAGAGTTTTTCCATTCGAATTTAATTCAAATTTGATCTAATATTTTTTATAATTTTATTTTTATCGGATTTCGAAACTGTTTTTCTCACACTAAAAGCGTTACTTTTAATTTAAATGTTAGGATAAAGCTAGTTCTTTTTTTCGAATAGTAAAGTTCCTAATATTCGTCAATAGATGTTTGAAATATAAAATATTGTGTAATTAGTAAACTATATATATATATATATACAACAAGTTAAAACCTGAATGGGTATCTCAACCATTTGTCAACCGTTCAAACATAACTACGTATGATTATTCTTGATCGTTGAATTCAAATATTCAATAAATTGGGGTAAAATATTTCTTACACTGGTGTTGAAAATTAGCATAGGCGGCGACTCAAAATCATTAATTTAACTGCTGTTTTCATTTTGTAAGGTTTCATTAGTTCTAGAACAGATAACCTCTGTAACTACCAACCTTGTATATGTTTCTATATGTTGAAAACTATGTTCCGGATACAGATATCGTATCCGATACGATGCGAATGCGGAAATATGTCATTTTTCAAAAAAATTAAAATACAGGAGTATATATAAAATAATAAAAAAATCACATATATATTAAAATGTATGATTTTATTTACATTAAACTATCACTATAGAGTATAGATGTATGTTATCCAGTATTTTGTTCTGAAATAATGATATATATTGCTATGTAGGTTTAGAAGTAATTAATATTAAATTAAGTTTGTTATGTAAGAATTCAAGATACTGCTCTAATCTAGTATATTTTATTATAGAAATCAAGAGATAGAATATCTTAGATGATAAGCCAAGATTATAAAACTCTTTCTTAGCTTTCCAACGCACTTTGAATCAGCTTAATCAGAGTTCGGATGAAGAACTTATGACAAAATACAGACTGTTGCGCACTGAAAAATATCACAGCCGTATCCCAGTCGTATCCTACCGAATCATGCCGTATTCTAATATTAAAATTATACGATACGTCACGTGAAGTATTCGGTGCGTATTGCACCCGTATCGCACGCGTATCCGCGTCGAATACGTATTCGATACGCGGTGCGACATGATTTTGAAGCATCCGGACAACAAAGGTTGAAAGTTATCCCCATAGAAATTTGTAACGCAGCTCTCAATTGTTGACAATTCGAAAGAAATATCCAAAATAACCAAATGTACAAATTTTGGGTTCAGCACACCAGGAAGTAGGTAAAGACATTTATCAATTGGCCGAGCAGATACTGACAATTTTGGGCCCAGAGCTCAGAGCAACTTCCACAGTTTCACTTTCACACCTCTTATTTTTTATATCTGACATGGTGGCCCCACGATTCAGCGTCAGCAGTAAGGAAATCCCACCTACCTATAACTCTATTCAGGGTTTGTCCAACTCGTCGGCGGCTCTTTCTCCGGAACGAAATTCTATGCGGAGAAATATTTGTCCGAAAAGAGGAGAGATTTGATCCGAACCGTTGGATTGAAAATCAACGATTGTATTTAATAATATTAAAAGTTTCTCTGAATTCCACGATTCGGATTAATTTCTCGACATAACGGAGAAAATGTACGGGTCCCTCTTTCTCCGGATATTGTTCTGTTTCTTTTCTGGCAACTAATCCAATTACCAATAATTTATTTATCAGAATGTCTTTTTTTATTCAGTTGTCCCTGGTTTGCTTTGACCCGCTGTTGCACGTTTTGAATAGATTTGTATTACCAACGGGATTCTTCTCATCTCTCATCACATTCCATCAGCATAGTTTTTTTCTAAAACAAAACAATTCTAATAATACACAAACACAAACGAAATTACGAAACAAACGATCACCAAACAATATGTTTTCGTTAACCATTTTGTTATCTAAACAAAAGAATTTTTTATCGTAATCGTTTAATTTATCACGAAATGAAACGAAAAAGAATTAAATGAGACCTAAAAACAACCGCGCTTGATTTCTTTAAACGCCGAAGAATAAAGAAAAGTTACAAAATGCTGACAAACAAAGGCCCATCACTGTACCAACAGCAGCCCTAGGGCTGCTAATTGAACGGGCCAACTCGTGAATACATGGGCGAATTGTTAATGGGCCTAGGATGAACAAACACTTGAATGAATCGGGCCGGAAATTCAGCTCGGGTTCGAATTTAATGAAAAAATGATCCGAGTTTGGACGGGCTTTGAGTAGCTCAATGAGCAGCTCGAATTCCGCTTGTTGAGTATTGTCTTCGTCGCGATAGGCGGCGTATTGTTTTTTTTCTTGATAAATTAGCGAATCGCTTTCTTCTCCCTCTACCGACTACCGATGAAAACCTACTGTCTTCGTCGGCTCGTCGCTTTCTTCTCCCTGTACCTCGTCCCCGTGAGCAGCGCTGCAGCGAGATTTATTCAGTAGAGAGATTTATTTATTAAAAAGGTGCCATCGACTCCTACCTCTATCTCTCTCCTCCTCGCATCTCCTCTCCCCTTGTTCTGGTAAGTTCTTCACTGTACTGGCTCTCTGTTTTTCACAAATTAAGGCTTTGTTTCGCCTGATTTCTTTCGAAATGACTAATTACCATTTTTGCAGGTACCCAATTTTGGTAGTGAACTTTTTTGCGCCATGGTGCTATTGGAGCAACTGTCTGGTATGTCTAAAGTTTAATATTTTATATTTGCTTAGTATTAGTTGTTGTTTTTATTTCATTCTTTTTCCTTACCCCCTATAGACTGGCAGAAGTGTGTTGTATTACTCTGTCATTCAGGTCATTTCCTTTTGCAAAAGTTTGTCAGGTTTAACAAGTTTGTGCTGTCATGAGGTGTTGTTGTTGTTGTTGTTTGGGTTGAGTTATTTTAGGTTTCTGGTATTACTAACTTTTATTTGTGAAACAATTTTTAGTTTTGTAAAATAGGATATTACTTGTTTACTTGCTCAATTTTAAGAGGAAGATATCCCTTTATATGGGCCTCTAAATTTGTTAAAGAGATATATTCCCAGCTTCATTCAACAAAACTACTATAACCCTGCTTAACAAGTCTATTTATCTAGACCTTGACTCCTTTCTAGTAGAAGAATCCTCATTTGAAGAAATGAGCACTACTTGTTACTCGTTAGATTTGTTTGCATTGCTGATAGTGACACTCAATATCTTTTGATGACATTCTCAATGGCAATCATTTTATTTACTTTATGAGTAGCCTATGCTTTAGGAATTAACTTGCCTACAGTGAGTAAACATGCTTCTCAATTTTGTTGATGTAGATTCAGGTTTATTGGGAGGCAAGTTTGTTTCTTGGGTTTTTGTTTTGAGATATTTGAAATTTTGCACTTCTCACTGAGCTTCCTCAAGCTGAGTGATTTGATTATAAGTCGTGTTAGGCAAGATAAGGTTTCCATGTTGTGCAGGTCTAAGTTATGGGTTCATCAAATATTTTTTTTGTCTTAGCATGGATTATTGTTTGATCAGTTTTAGGTCAGTCGGGTATTGGGTTCTCAACTTCTCAGAACATTAAATTGGCGAACACTTACTGGTGTGGTCAATTTTTTCGCAGCTCTAATTTCCAAATAATTTTCTTGGACATGTCTAAACCAGTAAACCTGATAATTTTTTGTTTCAGAAACCTTCTTGGGAGAAAGCTGCTAAGATAATTAAAGAGAGGTAAAAACTTTCTGTTATCTTCACTCCATACCGTGTCAAAGGCATCTACTTTAATTTGGTCAGAGACATATTGTATATATTGGTTGTGAATTGCATGGTTACCTCAAAGACCTGACACGTACTTGGCTTAATATTGAAAACGAACAAAGAAAGTATAAAGCTTTGTAAACCAGGATCAAGCATTCAAGAAATACACAATTACTCGGTATATCTCTTTCAACATGTAGAAAGCAACAGTTTTAATTTTTGAAAATGATTTTGGGTTCACTTTTAGCCGCATGCTCTGAGTTTTTTCGTCCATAGCTCCAGTGAAGCAAAAATATAAAGAACACAAACCAACTATATCTTTTTTTGGCATTCTTCTCTGTTTGATATTGAAATGACCCAAAGAGTACTTGATCTTGAGTTGAAGTATCGTGACCACAAATATCGTATGCATGTTAAAATGCTTATAAAAGGATTAAAGGAGCTTGGTATTCTCAAAGGGAAGATACAAAAAATATGGAGGGCCATTCTGATTGAAAACAAATTGTAAATGGACAATGCATTTCAATTTAATTGGCTTCTAATTTTAGTGAAATTATAATTTATTGAGTTCTCATATGCATTTTCAGCAATCAGTGAGCATGGATGCATATATCAAGATAGCTACTCTGTATCAGCAGCTATACCAGCAGAACCAACCTTCTAATTCCAAGCCTTAATTGATTCATTAATAATGGTTTACATGCTTTTCGAGTTATCTTGGGAGCAAATCAACTCGATCTGCTTTTCATTATGTTTGTTTTCTTAAATTTTCATTTGGTATTTTGAAGTTTGTACAATATTGTTTGACCAGGACTTCTTCAATAGCAACAATATATCTAGGTCGAATTATTTTTTTCATGTTTTCTTCTTTGAAAAAAATGGTGAACTGTACGGTTAATTTTTGTTGAGTTTTGATTGAGGCTTTTATTTTAGAGAATTATATCGTCCCACGATCTATATATCATACGAGAACTCAGCAATATAATACTCTTTAAGTTAGTGAATACTCGGTTTGGACCTTATCCAAGTAATTAGATCGAATAACCGAGTAGGAATCGAATAATTAGATTGAATACTCGATTTTGAAATTGGGTCTTACCAAAATTGAGCATTCTCTGAACTGAGTTGTATTTGGACAATTTCGGGCCGAGCCGAATTTGAGTTTTGTTGTGCTAAAATGAGCTGAGTTTGAATTTGGGTTTATGCAAATAATTTCGATCCGGGCCGAGTATGAACCGAATACTCGTTCATTAGCAGCTATGAGCAGCCCTAACATATGCTGTTTATCCTTTTATATAATTTGTTCATTTCATCTGCTGTGGTTTTTTGAAAAAAATCAGAGCTGCAGTTTTTCGCGCAAACTCTCTCGCCAATGAATTATGCCGTACCCATATGCAGAGGTGGCAGAACCCGACCCGACACGAGAAACTCGCTCAACCCGGCTCGACCCGATTCGGGATGATTCGTAACCCGAGACGAAGCGACCTGAGCCCGACCCGACCCGATCCGAGATGACCCGTAATCCGAGATGGCGCGACACATGAGGACCCAAGTCCGACCCGACCTGATCTGAGACGACCCGTAACCCAAGATGGAGCGATACATGATGACCCGAACCCGACCCGACTTGACCTGATACTTGTAAATTGATCTAATCCTATCTTCCCAACATCATAATCTAATTTTACTAACAAAAAAAACCAGAGAAAGTCAAGATTTACTTATACAATTCAATAACGCGATCCAATCTTGTCTGATCGAACTTCAAACTCAAAATAATACTTGAAAGTTGTCGGTGCAACCCGACTCGAATTCGACCCGGTCTCGCCCGATCCGATCCAAGACTCGAAAGTTGTCGATGCAACCCGACCTGATCTCGCCCGACCCAACCCGTCACCGGAAAAAGATCGACGCAACCCGACCCGATCTCAACCCGACTATTGTAAACGATCAAACTAATCCGATCGGACCCGAACCCACCCAACTGACCCGACTTGCCACCTCTGCCCATATGCTGCCGCAGGTCATGCATTTCCCAAAATGGAACGGCTTCCTGGTCCGAGGTTAATCCTATTTAGCAATGTAAAATTATGCTGTTCGATTGCTCCTATAATGTTAGCATCTGATTTATACACTCATCTTGGATAATTTCAAGTTATTTTTCAGTCTTCTTACACAAAGTAATGTTGTTTCAGCAAAGTTTCTTATGTGATTACACTGGTGAAGGAGCTTCAAGGATCATTGGTGTTGATTCAAATTCCAACAAATTTAGAACATTTACAAACGCAAAATCACATTACAAGAAAGAAAACCTGAACAAACAAAGAATCGAGGACAGCATACAAGCATTAGAGAAATAGTCAAATTTCTTTGAGGTGTTAATCCATACCGCATTAACTACATTTTTTACCAGCACATAAACAATGTAACATTATCACACTCCTCTATTCCATTTCCAGCTAAATCAAACCCAATATACTCTCAGATCAAACAGAAACCCTCATCTCCAGACTACCACAAAACACCATCAAAGAAACCAAGAAAATAAAAGATAAACAATCCTAAACACCTAAATCCCCAAATCTAAGCACTAGTAAACTTGGTGACAGCCTTGGTGCCTTCAGAAACAGCATGCTTGGCCAATTCACCAGGAAGCACGAGTCTAACCGATGTCTGGATCTCACGAGATGTAATTGTAGGCTTCTTGTTGTACCTCGCCAACTTAGACGCCTCCATGGCGAGTTTCTCAAAGATGTCGTTGATGAAGGAGTTCATAATCGACATAGCCTTGCTTGAGATACCAATGTCGGGGTGTACCTGCTTGAGCACTTTGAAAATGTAGATCTTGTAAGTCTCGATGCTCTTCGCCTTCTTCTTCTTCTTTGATTTATCTCCTGTAGCGCCGTCCTTGGAAGGGATGCGCTTCTCTGCCTTGGGCTTCTTCTCCGCTGGTTTCTTCTCCGCCTTCTCTTCTGCGGGTTTCTTCTCCGCTGGCTTCTTCTCAGCCTTAGGCGCCATTGCTATCACTTACTAATTACAGAGGAGAGAAGGAAACAATTGTAAATGGGGAATTAATTGTTGTGGGATGAAGTTGAAAGCATGGTCGGGTGTGGCTTTAAAAGGGAAGATAAATGATTCGCGCTTTGAGTGGTGGAGAGGGGAGGGTGCGGATCGATGACTTGGACAAAGATCTCGCCGTTAGATGGAAGACAGATTGGACGGTAGGAATTAGTTAAAGCGGGAGGATTAGTGAGGTGGATTCACCGATTCAGGGACCAGGATGTAAGATCCTTGTTTATTTGCTGAAGACATGCGGAAATGATTAAAAATAAAAAGAAAATAAGGTAATTAGATAAGGGAGGGTCCGTTTGGCACCGATCGTATTTTTCTGTTTTTTGTTTTTAAAAAATGCTAAACTGTTATTCAAAAATGATAAACAAGTTTTCAAAAACAAGATACTATTTTTGTTTTTTTCTTCAGTTTTTTTTTCTTAAAACATTCTTTCTTTATTCGTTTCTAACATTAATCACGACAGAGGGAGCAACAAATGTACAAACAAAATCGTATGATATCATATGAACAAATTTAATCAATACTAAACCATTAACAAATGTTGTAACAAAATCAATGATATCAGATGATATTGAATGAGTAACATTCTCTCTTTCTTTGCATTACATTATCATAACTTCTACACTAATTAAAAAATAAACAAAAATAAAAAGAAAAACAATGATATTTTTGTTGAAATACCTTTCTTCTCATTCTTATTGTCTAATATGTCTATTTCAAATATGTTGTGCCAATCGATCTCGAAAGTTGTTCATGCGACGAAAATCAGCAGGACTAACACTAATTGTCTCACAGTCTCTCGATGTACTTGATTCTTCAACACTAATGGATACATCACAAATCAAGTTATCATCCGCGTAATCAGCAAATAAAGCATCACGAGCCAATAGTTCTACTCTAATAAAATTATGAATAACACAACAAGAAAGGGCAATATACTTTTGCTTCTTAAACAAGTAGGATGGCATGTCCCTAAAAATAGGAAATCGAGCTTTGAGAACGCCAAAACATCTCTCAATGACATGTCTAAGTGATGAATGCAGGTAATTAAACCTCTCTTGTGGTCCTTGAGGCGTACCACCTTCTCTAAAATCGCGCAAATGGTATCTTTCTCCATAGTAAGGGATAAAAAATCCTGGCATGTTAGTATAACTCGAGTCCGCAACATAATATTTGTCCAGTGGGGGAAGTGGAAAACTATTTTCTGGTTTTGTGATTGTTTCCATGAAACTCGAATCATTTGCTGTACCCTCCCAACCAACCATCACATAAGTAAAGGTCATGTTAAAAGCACAAACACACATTATATTTTGAGTTGGAATGATTTTTTGAATCAAACTTACCTAATCCTAAGAATTGGTCAAGTACAAATCATTTCGATCCAAAAACTCTCAAGTAAGAAATATTTGACTTATAACATTTCCAAATTTCATAAGGGATCTTATTTGTCAAGGGCCTAATATAAACTCGATTTATTATATTACATGTGGTATTAACAGCTTTGACCCAAAGGAATTTAGGAGTCATGTACTCATTGAGCATTGATCTTGCAAGTTCTTACAAGTTTCTATTTTTACGTTCAACTACTCCGTTTTGTTGAGGTGTTCTTGGTGCGAAGAATTCATGACTATAACCATTCCTAGTACAAAATTCATATATCCTAAAATTTTCAAATTCACCACCATGATCACTACGAATGGTGACTATTTTTATCTCTATTTGGTTTTCAACTTGTGAGCAAAAATAAAAAAATACTCACAAACCTCTTCCTTGTATCTCAAAAAGTAGACCCAAGTGTACCTACTAAAATCATCTACAATAACAAAAACATATATTTTCCTTGCTAAACTAGGTATGTTAATTGGCCCAAACCTATGTTGCATCAGTGCGGGTGCGGGTATCGTATCTGGTACGATACGAGTGCGGCGATACGACAATCCTAAAATATCGAGAATACTGGTGTGGCCATATATATTAAATTTTAATTGAAAAAAATAATCTAATATATCATAATAAATTTTTTTAGTATAACTAAATATTTGTTCTTTAATACCAAAGAGTTGTTCTTCTTTAATGCACAATTTTTTTCTTTTTTTATATCACTTGACTGAGTGTATATATTTTTATTGATAACAATATAGACACAAACACTTGTGCAATGTAGTGGATGGGAGTTTGGAAGAAAGGAGCACAGTCCCAAGTTAGAATCTCGGACGGAGCAAGAATTTTTTGCGCAAAAAGTGCTTCATGGATCTTCTGTGGCCTAAGTCGAACTGGACAGAATCGGGCAAGCCGCACCCAACCCGTATCTAGGCCGCACCCAAGCCTTCATCGATGATTATTAAAGAACTAGTCAGTCCTTACCAAAATCTTTCTGAACCAATTGTACGACTCGATAGATCTCAAATGTTAAGGTCCAAAAAGAGAAATACTTTAAGCTCAACTCGAAGGGATCCATCATATTTTGAGATTGTTGAATCCTTACAGCCAGTTGAGCCTTCGAACAGAAACACCCAGCGCAGTGTCATTGATCTAAATATATTGCCTGACGAAATAGATTAAATTTGAAAAAAAAAGGTTAGTGTCATTTTTAACATATAAAAAAATTAAATTGAGCATATATTCATATTGATATTTATTAAATGACTATTATTTTAATTGATTATAGGTAGCATCATCGCATCAGATATGTGGATTGTTGCTTAATTTAACGTGATAATTTTGAGTACGTTGATGTATGAATTTTATATTTACCACAATAAGTGTACACTGTATGTTATCTTTTATAATTGTCTTTACTTTTTAGTTTGAAAGTAGAAGTATCCCTACTATATGCACATCATACCTGAATCATAAGGCTTATTGTAGTAATAAAAGTGAGTTGTTGGGATTTTCCAGTAATTCCCTGCAACATGGGTTTACATCAACCACAGTAAAATTCAAAATCAATTTAAGACAGAAAGGCACATCGTACCTGAATCACCATCTGAGGTCGTTGTTAAAAGTCACATTCAAACTTGGAAATCCATCTTGTTGGTGTAGCATGGTTCAATAGGCATTAAATTCTCTCTGCTCATCTATGATCTCGAAGGTCAGGTCCTTATTAGAGATTTGTCGGGTCACTGGTACCATCTCTATGAGCACCTGGGCCTTTAGTCGATCCTTAATAAGTCTGTTATAGCACGAGACATGAATAAGCAAATAACTTGGTTAACTCCCAATCAAAAGATTTTGGAATTGATAGATAAAATATGATTTTGAAATTATATTTCCATTTCTTGTTAGCTGATATCTTTTATAGCTATTTTTATTCTTATATCTGTTTCATATACAAGCAAGTCAATCTTCTTCTCATAGACCAATGTATGGGGCAACACCGCACTACACGATAAAAAAAGTTCGATTGACAACACAATCAAGGACAGAGATGCACCACTTGACAACACAAATGTGATGCACAAAAGGCTAAAAACTAGCTAAGGATTTGTTTTCGAATAGACAATAAGAGAATAATAGCTATCCTAATGCTCCATAGGTTAGATAGCTGGAGGAGACTTGAATTAGTCTCTTTGCTATGCTTAATTTAATGCTTGGAAGCTTGTATGAATGTTTTGATGATTTGATGGTTCGTTTCTGCATCATTTATATATGTTGAGCACTTCTTGGGATCTTAGAGCCTTCAAAAACCTTCCTGGCGTTACACCATCTCCATAACGCCTTGGGCATCTTCCAGAATTGCCCCTGTGCAGTTGTCTTGTGGGCCATCTCTTCAAAAACTCGTTATAACGCTTGGTGAATCCGTTATAACGGGTGGTGACTCGTTATGACGCCTTGCCAAGCATTACAGTAATTCTGGCCTCGGGAAATTCCATGCTGCTGCTTCTTCTTTCTCCTCCTGAGGCGTTATGACGCTTTGGATATCCGTTATGACGGATTGCTGACTCGTTATAACGAGTCCTGGAGTGTTATGGTAACGATGTACTCTGTTTTGCACAGTGAAGCCTTTCCTTGATTACTTGAGCATGTCTTGACTTGTCCATGACATATTTAAGCATGTTTGACATTGGTATGTACTTGTTTTAACCTGCATCTTCACCAAAACTCATGTGCATAGTTAGTACTTTAATTATTTTGCAAATTGGCAAATAAGAGATGAGTTTAATCCAACAGTTTTGTGTTTTAAATACTCGCATAAGCTAATGAAGACAACTTTCTCCATTCTAAATAGATCATAGCATGTCGTTGGATGACCATTCAAAATTTCAACAGTTCACTCATGACCTGTTAGTTTTGAAATCCTTTGTGGTTGAGGCTTACTTTCGAAGTAGCGAGTAGTTAAAATAGTTGCAACGGACAACATGACCAGAGCCTCAATTTCTTCATCCGAGTCAAACACAAAATCATCATTATTCATTCCTATAATATTAATAAAGCAAAGTTAGAATCATCATGACCAATATGAATGTATTCTGTCATCCATCAAAGTCGAGATGTGTACAAAAACAAGATCGTAACAAGCTGGTTGGGATTGAACTATCGTTTAATTCATATATGAAACTTTATTCCATCATATCATAAGTTCAAAAGTACAAAACTTTCAGAAAATAATGAAAACCTACAAACTAATAATTGGAAGGGTATAATAATTTATACTGGTATAAGACTTTTATACTAACACTTTATAAAAGTTATCAGTGAACATAAAATTCGTTCCAGTAAAGTTAGAAGTGAATATATAATAATTTATTCTCAATGTAATAATTATAACAAAGCAATATATGAATATGTTGTAGTAACAACAAAAATTAAAAATTATTTCATACAGAGGTAAGAATTGAAGATATTTTAGAATTAAAATTCATTAAAAATTGAATGAGGCAATTTTTGAGCTAACGTACAAACAATCCTAATTCAACAAATCATGCACATGTACTCTTTTATCAAATACATTTTTGTTACCTCCGTCTTTGTTTCATTGGATATAGATTACAATTTAATAACCAATGAAATTGAAGAATAATTATTGCTAGCAGCATGAATGATTACTGTAAAATAACTGGATAATAAAAAACCTAGGTCCTTGTGTAAGACTTTTAACATGATCATTTGGGTTGAACTACTATAAAGAAAAAAAGAATATACCTTCAAATTTGTGGATTCTAGATTATCAACGACAACAACCCACTGCTAAACCTCTTTTGACATCCTATTGTTGCTTCTGTGTTGAGCAAATTTTGATAATAGCTTGTGCGATTTATAATAGAGGAAGAGAGGACATCAAGGTATGATTTGGCAGATAAGAATAGGGAAAGCAATCACATAGGAATTGATTTTGTGGCGAGAAAAGGAAGAAGATCATGTGAGATTTGATGCGGTGGAGAAGGAAATAAAAAATGGAAAAAGAAAGCGGTCCAAGATCATTTCTAGAAATCTATTTTTTTCCAGTGCAAGAGTCTGAAAATGAAAATATCGCTGGGCTATCCAAACGCGTTTCTGTTTTTTCCTCCGCAAAATAAGGCGAAAAACCGAAAATGCCAATGATACCAAACGGATTCGGAGTTATCGATATTTTTTACTGTCAATATGAAATTTTATTACTCACTGAAATATTTTACGAAAGAAGAACAAAACAGAGGAAATATTCGGATTCTATTGTTTCTAAACTATACCAAGCAAAACAGTAAAAATAACAAGTCTATTATCGCAATTACCTCCATTATGGCGGTAATAGAATAAGATTGGTTTAGAAAGAAATATACTGATTTCAGTTCAAGTCAATTGCGGTCGCAATGGCCTTCATTGTCTTGCCATGTTTTGCTTACACTCGGTGTCTATGATAATCTTGACTTGTACATCCAACATGAATGGACGCATGTTGTTGAGTTAGATAAGCAACAATGCACGTGTAGAGAGTGGCAACTTTCCGAGTTGCCATGTATTCATGTTGTTGCATTCATTTCCTCGCTTAGAGGATCCCGTATGGAGGACTACGTGCACAAGTATTTCTCAGTTAAGCGGTTTAGGGTGGCATATGAGGGTGTGATAGTTAGTACCCATAGGTGATAGGACCAAGTGGGTCAAATTTGATCCCGAATTCACTATTTGTCCACCTAAGGCAAAGAGACCGGCTGGAAGGCCTAGGAAGGAAAGAATTTCAGGTTTTTAGAATTGGGCACGAATAAGCACCAATGTAAGAGATGCAAGAAATTCAGCCAATACTATGATTATAGCAATATTAACTCCAATACTATCTTTTGTTCATCTTGTTTGAATTTTCAACATCAATAACGTTTTTGTCGTGTTAAGAATGGTAAGAGTATAGTTTCATTTGATGTGCCTAACACAAGTTTTCTCCGTTTTGTTCTTCTTTTGTAAAATATTTCAGAGTAATAAAATTTCGTATTGACAGTAAAAAAATACCGATAGCTCCCTTATCTAATTTACCTTATTTTCTTTTTTATCTAATATACTCATGTCTCAACATAGGGGTTACTGTTCATTTCTACAGTAAAAATACTGTTCATCATATTTTAAAATGTCTCCTGTTGCGCACTGTTCTCGGTACAGTATATTTCCTGTTCATCATTTTTTTTTTTACCGGAATTTTTTTAAAAAAATTTATTATTACAATACGAAAATTTAAAATTTAATTTTTTCGCGCAGAACGCGAGTGGAAACGCTAGTTTTAATCATTTCCGCATGTCTTCAGCAAATAAACAAGGATCTTGCATCCTCCCTGTCCCTGACCCTGAGTCCACCTCACTAATCCTCCCGCTTTAACTAATTCTCACCGTCCAATCTGTCTTCCATCTAACGGCGAGATCTTTGTCCAAGTCATCGATCCGCACCCTCCCCACTCCACCGCTCAAAGCGCGAATCATTTATCTTCCCTTTTAAAGCCACACCCGACCATGCTTTCAACTTCATCCCACAACAATTAATTCCCCATTTACAATCGTTTCCCTCTCTCCTCTGTAATTAATAAGTGATAGCAATGGCGCCTAAGGCTGAGAAGAAGCCAGCGGAGAAGAAACCCGCAGAAGAGAAGGCGGAGAAGAAACCAGCGGAGAAGAAGCCCAAGGCGGAGAAGCGCATCCCTTCCAAGGACGGCGCTACAGGAGATAAATCAAAGAAGAAGAAGAAGGCGAAGAGCATTGAGACTTACAAGATCTACATTTTCAAAGTGCTCAAGCAGGTACACCCCGACATTGGTATCTCAAGCAAGGCTATGTCGATTATGAACTCCTTCATCAACGACATCTTTGAGAAACTCGCCATGGAGGCGTCTAAGTTGGCGAGGTACAACAAGAAGCCTACAATTACATCTCGTGAGATCCAGACATCGGTTAGACTTGTGCTTCCTGGTGAATTGGCCAAGCATGCTGTTTCTGAAGGCACCAAGGCTGTCACCAAGTTTACTAGTGCTTAGATTTGGGGATTTAGGTGTTTAGGTTTGTTATCTTTTATTTTCTTGGTTTCTTTGATGGTGTTTTGTGGTAGTCTGGAGATGAGGATTTCTGTTTGATCTGAGATGTATATTGGGTTTGATTTAGCTGGAAATGGAATAGAGGAGTGTGATAATGTTATATTGTTTATGTGCTGGTAAAGAATGTAGGTAATGTGGTATGGATTGACACCTCAATGAAATTTGACTATTTCTCTAATGCTGGAATGCTGTTCTCGTTTTTTTGTCTGTTCATGTTTTCTTTCTTGAAATGTGATTTTGGGTTGGTATGTTTGATATTTATTCTGAATTGTTTTTGAGTTGGCATGATTGAGAATCATCACTTTGGATGGCAAACGGTTTCCAGTAACTCTTGTTGCCAGTATATGAACTGATATTGCTGCTTTACATAAAGAAAATGGAGAAAGTGTGTGTAAAAACCAAAAAATTGAGTCGGTAGTTTGAAATATTGATAATTGTCAATGAAAAGGCCATACTTTTTCGCTTAAGAATCAGATGTTTTTCCAGTAAATAATAATTAAATGTTAACAGAAAATGTATAAATGGTGTCAAATAAAAACATTCAGTTTGTACATGTTCTAAATTTGTTGGAATTTAAATCTACAGCAACGATCCTTGAAGCTCCTTCACCAGTCTAATAAAATATTGTGTGTTGAGATTCGTGTAAGTTAAATTTTATAATATTAGAATCATGAATCAAATCTGAACCATTCGCAATCTACAATGCAGAAAATTTGAACCGTTAATTCCTGTTGCGTGGCAGAAGAACTGCTTCTGTGTAATTACATAGTAGAATTGATAATTAGAAAAAGTTACAAAAGTTTCAAATTTATTAAGAAAAATAAAACAAACAATAAATAAAAGACTCACGACAAGTCCAACAGTTCAACTACCCTTTCATTTGCTGCGAAGAAACTTTGCTCACAACATTTCTTTGTACGGCATAATTCATTGGCGAGAGAGGTTGTGCGACAAACTGCAGCTATGATTTGCTGGAAGAAAACCGCAGCAGTAGAAAAGAACAAATTATATAAAAGAAAGAATAAACAGCATACGTTTGGGCTGCAGTTGGTGCAGTGATGGGCCTTTGTTTTGATTTTTCTTCAGCATTAGGTAACTTATTTTATTCTTCGGCGTTTAAAGAAATCAAGCGCGGTTGTTTGTGCCCTTATCCAAAGAAATTCGGCCCAATAGAGTCAAGCTCGGCCCATTAGGTAACTACAAATCCAATATTGAAACTTTGAAAGCTCACCCCCTAGTTATAGTATTTTGCAGTATGGTCTAAAAATTCTTACTAATAGCGCATTTATTAAATAAATGATTTATTGTTTCTAATTTTCCACAGTACACCCTTTTATTGTCCCTTTGCCTATTTATCTATTGTTTCTAATTGTCCACAATACACACATTTATTGTCCCCTTGCCTGCCCCTATGCTCTAAATTTTCTTTTGTCAATAACTTAGTATTTAAGGGTGACTGTATTGACAAAAAGAGTATTGTTTCACACACTAAGATAAATTCATTTTTTATGTATTTTGTCTGCTAAATGAAAATATTAATAATAATAAAATAAATAATGAAAGTGTGATGATTTTCGAGGGTTTATACAAACAATAGAAAATAGAGGGGAATAAAGGAGAAGGAATATGAATGAAAATTTTGCTGCAAATTTGTATTGTGTCTTTCATTGTTACAATAGATGCATTTATACATACTCATTTTATTTGACGGTTAGTGCTAATGTCAACGGTAACCCTCTATCTCTATCAATATTTATGTTACATGTACGGACTTTCATTTTTTCTAATTTTACATACATTATTACCATTATTTTTTATTTTATTTTCAACACTCTCAAGTTAAAATTATAGATATCAATCAATTCTAAGGTTCTCGAGATATGCGATGTTTGTAAAGAAATCTTGTGCGTCCAACTTTAGAAGAATTTTCTTATAGTTTCTTCATTTTGCTCTCTATTCTTTGTTTTGCACTTTTGAAGCAATGCCCGCAAGAAACACAAAAAACAATAGTATTCTAAACTTCGTGTTGTTTTTTGTGTGTTTTTTCTTATTTTTTTTACCGAGGGATGAGGCTCTTGTCTATACTGTCTATAGAATACAAGACCTAGGTTTATCAAATATAATGAAGAAGCTTATAACAAATCAATCAACAATTCAATTATCCAATATATTTTTCAAACTTCAAAGCAATTTTTATGCCAAGATTACTCAAGAACAAGTCAACAAGGAATGCAAGAAACTAAAAGAGCGAGTTGACACTTGATGTTACATGCGTGGTCTGATAAACGTCCACGTCCACGTCCACGGGTCTTCTGATACCATCTCCGGATCAAATCTACTAAATATAGTGCGTACATAAGGCTATAACAAGCCTTAACATCTTGCAATATCTCACCAGGACCTATGCAAGATTCTACAAGAAATACTGTACTGATTATAAAAAATATGATCCCAACGAATCAAACAAAGCACAAATTACAATTAGATGATCACTAATAATTAGTCTAGTGGAGATTTGAAAGGTTTGAAAGTAATTTTTAGTGCTCAGGTAAATGCTTTAAAGCTTGTAGAAAAATTCTTCATTCTTCTTTCGAAGTTTGCACTTGTATATATAAGCATCAGCTCCAAATCCAACTTTATTCCAGTGATTCGTTATAACGAGTCATATATTTATTATAACAGGTTCAATCTTGTCTAGTTTTGTCCTTATGTGCCTCTATCGCTGACAACTTGGGCCCAACTTCTCCAGACTCATTATAACGAGTGGGTCTCATTAGGATTTTACAAAAAACTTGTCAACCCGCTCGACTCGTTCGAGCCGACCCGTATTTTACTGAGTTGAAGTATTATCGGATTGGATGCGAATTTTGATTTTTGATTTTGATAAACCTATTTTTATGAATTGGGTTAAAAAATTGCTCTAGATAACATTTCTACACCATAATTCAGTAGTAATAATTACTAAAATTCTATATTTGCTCGTCTTTCCTCACATTTACGGCATCATTTATTCATGATCGATTGATGGGTCATTGTAAGAATTCAAGACTAAAGATAATTATTTGAAAATTCGATCTAAAAAATAAAACATTATATGATTATCATATTTGAGACACATTCAATTTTTATTTCTACTGCCAATTTTGTGATTACTGCTAAAAAAACTAAAATAAAAATTAGAAGCTTTGAAAAATACTTAAACGTTGCTTCCTTTTGTTTCATGTATATTATATTTTATTACGTTCTTTTATCATGAACGCTATATGCTAAATTATTTTTATTTATTTTTGTTGTCTTTTTTTCATACACAATTGAAATTATAATTCGTATAACCCTTATAGTTAGAAAAAAATCCTTATATAAAAATAGATGGGTTGGTTACGGGTAGATTAACTAAAGAAAATTTTCAACCCATTATAATCATGTTGGGTTCAAATTTTGATAAAAATATGTTGACCTACCCGTTGTACACCTCTAGATCTCGTTGCAACGAGATCTGACTCGCTATAACTAGTTCCCCTATGTGCTACCTTCTGTTACTGTAACGTACCTCTCAGACTTCTCTTATTTAGTCGATTTTTTCCAAGATCTCCTGACTTGTTATAACGAGACTCCATCTTGTTATAACAGATGCCTATGTTGATGTAGTTTTTCAGTTTGACATGTTCTTCTTCAAACGGTCATAATTTTTTACTCGTAATTCTGATTTAAATATTTTTCGTGGCGTTGAAAAGCTAATTATTACATTCCATGTGATCAATACTTTTAATCAGTTCAATCCAAACACTCTATTTTTTCGAGCTTCTTTAGCGACATGTATTATAACGAAAATTATCATTTGAACTTCATCATCATAAAAGAAAATTCATAAAAAAACTTGAGTTTTCTTGTTTAAAAATTTCATGCAATTGCAATTTCGGTAATTCTAGAAGGTTTTTTAATTAAGCACTCTGAGATTGATAATAATTTCACTGATAGAACGACTTGCAATTGCTTTGTTCCACGCAAGTTGAAAAATAAATAACTTACAAAGATGGAAGAATATTGAAACTCGTTTGAATAAATTACCAAATTGCTGACATGACTGAAAAAATAAACTATTTTATCAACTTTGGGATGAAGATGCCTAATAGGCTAATACTTAAACTGTAAACATAACTTTTTTTTCATTTCTAAAGTTCACCTTTAACTCATCAACTATTTTTAATTATCACAATAGTAGTGATTGCAGCAAGTGGAAGATCATAAGGCTCCTAGCTCTGGTCCTACTGACACACACACACACACTAGAAATTAAATGGTTAGAGATTATGTAGGCAAATTGTTGATTCTGTCTTCTTTTAGGGGTTAGAGATTTACACACAACAAATGTCTCACTGATGATTAAATGGATGTGGAGATGGAAACAAGAAGGAGATAAATGGTGGAAACATATCACAGATATGCAAACATCTCACGGCAAACCTTGGCAAAACCATGGCGCAATGCCCTTCTGGAGGCAACTAACACAACTGCAATCTCACTATGAAGCTGGGATCTGTAGAAGAGCAACTTCACCCGAATGGATAAGAAACGGTGGAGGAATATTCACGACAAAATCTGCATATGGTTTCCTCATGAGCACACCACGGATTACCTCATCAATATCAAATATATGGAAAATACAAGCACCACCTAGAGTACTACTATTTAGCTGGAGACTGCTAGCAAACAGATTGCCAACAATTGATCAGTTGAAAAAAAGGGGCTGGGCCATGCCCAATAGGTGCAGCATGTGCGAAATAGAGGAGGAAACGATGGTGCATCTCTTCACCTCATGCACCTTGGCCAAAGCATCTGAGACAATACATAATTGATATTGGCTTGATTGACAACCCTCAATACTTAGCCGACTACTCACAGTCTCTATTGACCACTGCCAAGGCAACATAGTGGGGGAAAATGGAACTCACGACAAACTTCATTTTGTGGAGAGAAAGGTGTAGAAGGGTGTTCTCAGACAAGCACAGAGACATCCGGCAATTAACAAGAGAAATCATCCTAGAGTTCAGGAACTGGTTCAATTCACATGGCTGATGTGCATTTCTTTTTCTTCTTTTGTGTTCTTTGATCATCTGTCTTTTATTGTAAGATTTTGTTGTGTTTCCTTCTTTCTTATCTTGTACAATGTAATTACCACTGGTAATTACCCTTTTAATGAAAGTTGAGGACACTCATCCTCCTCTTTTTCTCAAAAAAAAAAAAAGAATAATGCTTCCTCCTCCAGTTTTTTTTTGTCAAAAAATTATCCCTTATTCGAGTGCTAAGCCACTTTTTACACATGAATTAAATTTCCTGAACATTTCCCAACAGATTCAAGGAAGCTAAAAATGTGTTTCTTTACGCGAACATTTCCCAGGAGAGGATTTAGAAGGAGAAAAAAACCAAGTCCTAACTCTAGGTGGGGAGGTCGGCGTTGGCGCCGATTTCCCCCGCCTCCCCCCTCCCTCCCCTTTGTCTCCCTCTCTCTTCTCCCTCATACCACTCGGACAGAAAAGTCCTGCGCAACCGTCAGGTCCTCGTCATCTGGCTGCTCGGGCAAAAGGTCGCAGTTCGGCTGTTTGCTCGGACAGAATGCAGCTAGGTCGTCAGATCGTCAGGTCGCCAGCCGCCATATCACAGATCGGCTGGCTGCTATGACTGAACACAGCCGCCAGGTGCGTCGCTGTCGCTGTCGCGGGGTATGTCGCTGGGTGCGCCGCAGGATGCGTCGATTCACTGGTCGTGTCGCTGCTGGTCGCGTCGCTGCTAGCCGCGTCGCCAGAACGACGCAAGGCCAGTCGTGCCGCCTGAGGATGTCGCGGCTGGTCACGTCGCTGTGGGTAGCGTCGCTGCTGGTTGGGTCGCCAGAAAGTCGCCAAGCCACTACTAGGTGGCGCTGTCGCTACTAATCGATGCTAGGCTGCGCGGTCCTCGTCAGTCAAGCAGCACTGACAAGGAAAGGGGTTTGACGACAAACTCTTCAACGGAAAAATGTCAGCACTAATAAGGAGCTCCGCCTAGCAGGAGTGCTATGTGTGACCGATGCAATGACCGAGAAGTTAGACTGTTGCGACCGATGCAGCAGTCAGAGGATATGGAATTGAAACCCTCATTGAGTAATACAACCCTACAAAAGGACGGTTGTGAGTGACATATCTACTAGCCACGGTGCTCGTAGATAAGGTCAGGTTTGGAATTGAGAACTAGGCCATGAAAATTTCAGCTTACCAGAAACTCGGATGGCTCCCACGGACATGGGTGGTTTAAGGATGGTTCAGAAATACAACGGAATCTACTTCAAGAAAAGATGCTGCAACATCTCAAGAGGGTGAGACGATGGATTTCAATCTTTAACAACAGCAGATGGCGAGGGTAGCCTAGATAAATATCACGACGCAACGATCGTTCAGTTGTGATCGTCTTTATCTTTAATTTTAGAATATTATACTTTTCGGTGGTTGTAACTGTTTTTTTCTTTTTTATCTTTTCTTCTCTCTTGTAAAACTCTTTTTATTGGTTAATAAATTTTTTTGTAAGTCCTTACACTTCAAAAAAAAAAATCTCACCATGCTTGTCGAGCAAGCCATTTTTTTTTACCAAAGTCGAGCAAGCCATTTGAAACAATATTTCTGTTATGTTTTCATAAGTCATAAAGAAAAGACTGAGTAATAAATACTTTGCGACCTCTCATACCAAAAACTTTGTTAATAATCACTAGACCATGATCCGATCCTAAATACCATTTCTATTCTGACTTAATTTGTGAATTTTTGCATCTTTTATTTATTGGCATGCATGTATCATTTCTCAACTCTTGTAGTGGTGTCGTTTTGCAAGTGTGCATTGAAATCATCATCATATCTGTTGAGAATATATGTTGCATGAATTTTATGTGAAGGGACACTCAACAAAGATGACACTGCATAAATAAAAGTTGACATTTATTATATATAAGTACCAACTTAACATTTACTTTAAATAACTTGCCTCAAAAAAAGACATTTACTTTAAATAATCAAAATTGCAATATAGACCAACAAAAGTTTCACTATTCTATCTGGACAAAAAAAAAAACGTAAAAAAAACGCAAAAACACATTTATACTAAAGCATTTCTACTAATTCAAAATCATATAATATTTTTGTTAAAAAATGAAATTGAACATAAATATGGAAGAAAATTGTTGCACGAATATTTTTATATAACACTCAACTGTTGCATGAATTTTTTTTTATATATCTGGAAAAATTTTGTGATTTGATTGTTGAAATTATTCCTCTGTATTATAGTTTCAGTTATTATAAATTCTACATCACCATTGTTTCATTACACTATTATATACTTTTGGTATATTATCTGGTATTGTACGAATTATATAATATATTTAAATTCTTTGATGCATTGTATTCTTGGATTTGAAAACTGATCTTTTTTTATTGTGCAGTAAAAAAAGGGTTTATTTTTTTCTTAGTTGTGTTTTAATTTGTTTACATATTAGTATTTACTTTATGTACTATAATTAGTTTGTTGTTTAGCATATAATTTTGAAAAAGGTTTCCTGCCTGTGCATGATTTTCTATGTTTGAATTTTTAATTGATTTGCTATATTTCTTAACACTTAATTTGAATTTACAAGGCAGGCTTTTTGGTCTGCAACATTTCACCACTTAACTGTACAGGAAATGAGATGCAATCAAATGTTTACCACTGTTTCTTAACACTTCATCTGAATTCTTACCACTTAAACGGTACACTTAATTTTAAATGGACTGCAATGGAAAATTTGAACTATATTCAAAAAAATATTTGCCAGTATGTCTGAATCAAATGTTTCTCACTTGGATTCAGCAAATGTTTACCACATAAAAGCAACGATTGTCGTTTAAAGAAAATGGGCTACAAATATTTACCCCATGGGCTAATCAATATGTCAACCAAATGTTTACCACCAAATGTGCAGAGGCGAATCCGGTGAGCCGCCGTTCTGAAATATTTTTGAAAAAATAATTTTATATATTTATACGATTTATCAACATTTTTTATAAAGTAATTATGTATATTTAAAAATTAATATTATTTTATTCTCTAAATTTTTTTTTATAAATTTGTTCCATCCTGATAAAATAAAATCGTGAATAGGACCTTGCAAATCCGTATCACTAGGGATATGCCATAAGTCATTGGCCTCCAGTTCGGCCCCTGTAAAGTTCCTGTCATACTTGGTCATTATCCGGCCCTTAGTAAGATTTTGAAAGGTCCGGACCTTAGAAGGGCCGAGCTTTATTTCAAAAATACAGGCCCTTATTTATCCGGCCTTTTCAAACCCCGACTCCGTCTGACCCTCTGCAACCTTTATTCACGCCAGCCCCTTATCAACCCTTTCACAACTAAAAAAAATTTAAAAAAGAGACCAAAATCCTTATTACCCGGCCCTGATCCGACCCTCTGCAACTCCGAGGGCCTGATAAGGACCGGACCTTAGAAGGGCCAGACCTACTTTCTTATAACAAAATTCTTATTATCCGACTCCTATTAAACTTTCTTTAGATCCGACTCTTATCCGATACTTTCGCAGATACTTTAAGTCCGGCCCGATCTTTCCTACGTATCACTCTAGTTATTAGAAACACGGGCAGCCCGTACAATAAAAAAAAACTGAATAGATTCCATTGTTCAACTTTCTAGGTCAACGTGCAATACCTCTTGACGTCGTCAATAACCAAAGGGCAGATTTCGGGGCTTTGTACCAGTGACCAGTGTCCATCTATTAATTTGACACCTGTGTACTTGATCCAACCTGAACGGAATCTGATGCTCGTAAATTCCTGCTTGTTTCGATCTGGACCGTTCAAAACTCATCTAACGGCCAAAGCATCTGCTCCTGAATCAAATTACAACCGTCCGTGACGGTCGGACGGTCGGATCGATACAAGCAGGAAAACAAGCACGATTTTTAACAGCACCAGATTCGACTCGATCCAACCATAGTCAGATAATATTTGCCATACAAGTCAAACACAGTAACTGTTCATGACATTCCAACCACCATATAAAGATTTAAAACTTAAGTAGCTGCTTATTCACTGCATAAAAATATAATGCATATGTACTCTTTATTTTATTTCATTGGCCTCTTCTTGCGTACACTGGTATACACACAATTCCTTTTACATGTCTTGTATGGAGCTGGTGCATTTTTATTTGATTTTTTTTCAAAGTAATGACACGACGCATTCATTAATTTTTTCATTTGATTTTCAATCTGTTCCATCTAATGTGGCCGGCGGTTTTATTTATTTCTTTCTGCTTCCTGTAGAAGATGATTTTTCAGTAAAAAATTTCATAGAAATTTTAAAATATTCTATTATATATTTTTATATATACATATGAAGAACTAAATATCGTAGCAAATAAAACATGCATAACAGTATAAGATATAATTGAGTGTCTCATCCATATTACAATAACCATGTTCAAGTCACGGATATATTATTTCCATACAAACAAATATGGCAGAAAAAAAGCTGCATTTTATTTTATTTATTCTGCTACATTTAACAATCCTATGCACCAAACTCTGCATCAACAATCAAATTATATATTGCCCAAAAAAATTCCTATCATTCTCCGTACCAGACATAGGTATCAAATTCATAAACCAACTTTGTAGCGGAGGTATACACAGGATTGCCAACGCTGTATCCCCTTGCCAGCCTAAACACACCGGTACCGCCAATGACGGCTCGCTCTACTGGCGAATTCAGCACAACCCTCCCGTATATTGCGAGCGTGCTACCGTTATATTTCCCTTCGGTGAAAACGAAGTTGAGAAGAGTCTCTAAAGATCCATCCAACATACCCACTGCCCCGACAAGGCCCTGAGCACGACCTGTTACAGCATTTGTTCTTGTTAGCATGTAAATTAGCATCTAACAGATTACTCGATCTGCATAAACAATTAACCTAATTTGAAAGCAGTTTAAATTTCGATAAGTTGTCGATAAATTACATCAGAGTTACTTGTTAACAAAGCAGTTCATATCAGGGTGCAATATCTGAATGAAAAATTAATTTATATAAAATTCCAATGTAAAAGGAAGGGGATAGAAACTTAATTATGATCATGATAAACAAAAAACCACAAGTAATCTGAAAAGGAACAAAACTAAAAGGTGAGATGAACCAATATTGTGAAAACTGAAAAGTAAAAAAATTAAAAATCAACACAAATTATTATTACCAATCAATGTCGAGTTGTCATCCTGTCCATCCAGCAACATGTCGTCGATCGCAGCGAGAGAACCGAAGGTGAATGAGTTGCTGTTTGGGGCTTTAACAATAGTCGTTGTAGTTGCATTGGGTCCTGAAAGAATTTCATGGAGGTAGAAATGCAAGTGAGCCTTTTCAGCACATGCTTTATTCAGAGAGAGGAGTAGAAAGATGGAAAAAATAACAGCTTGAGAAAGAGATGATGCCATAGCGAGCAGGGCTAAAGGAAAATGTGTTGATAGAAATTAATATGGTAATTTCAAGAGGCTGTATGTGTATTATTTATATTGATTCATACAAGAGTTCCACCCACCAATGAAACGGTTAGGGTTTTGTAAATCTTGACCATTAATTTATAATGAACGAATGAGATCAACATAAAAACGACGGTCCATAAATAAATAATACGACACTCATTTTTCTCAAAATAATAGCAATTGTTAAAATAAATGAAACGGTTAGGTTGCAACTACCTTAATTTAGGTTGCTGCTATGATGTATTCAATATATCATGTTCTTCAATATTTATCACATGTGAGAAAAGTGGTTCACAAATCTTGACCGTAACGAGGTCATTTGTTAAATATGAAGGAGACATGACGACTTGACGAGATGTTGAGGACAAAATATTTTTATTATTCAATGAATTAGTATGAAGCCTACCAGAAAGATATAGAAGTGGGAGGTGAATGAAGCATCAATTTTCTTCTCTGGTGGGACGTGGGAGCTTGTAGCCTAGCGAAAATTTAGCAAGCACTATAAACGCGTTAATAAGACATGACGAGATGTTGAGGAGAAAAAATATTTATTCTTTAATCAATTAGTACGAAGCTTATCACTACCAGAAAGATATGGAAGATATGGAAGTAGAACTATAGAAGTGGGAGGTGAAACAAGCATCAATTTCGCGCACAGGTGGCAGGATTTTTCTACCCATAATATAGTTGAACCAATTGTTAGTTGCCACATGGCATACATACTCCTCTCAAATTAATAAATAAACTTTATTACTTCTTTCTACGTATCTAAAGCACATTTATTTGATTCATCAATTTATTACAGATCGTACAATCACTATAATAGAAAGAGATTTAGCAACTTTCACAAAATATTAGTTATTGAACAATAACTGAAAATATTGTTGACAAATATGTAAAAAAATCACTGAATAAGTCAACAATTATTTAAAATAACTATTGTCGTATGGATAATAAAGCCAACTGTTATTTATAAACAATTGTTATCTTATTTTATCAAAATTATTATTTTTTTCAAAATTCTAAGACAACGATTATCTAAAATAATCGATGTTGTAGCTCCACCTAGAGCAATAGTTATTTTAAATAATTATTGTTTTATTCTCAATTCTAAAGATAAATTTCGCGTCTCTTCTTTCTCTCTGTCTCTCTCTTCCCTCTTGGCTGCCTCCATCTAACATATATCTTTTTTTCCTTCACTCTCTTCCCCTCACTTGGCCACCCGAAATTTTTTTTATTAATCAAAATAAATTAAAAAAATACGAAACTGGCAAAATTCAGACCAAAATCACCAAAGTAAGCATTCCGGAATCACACTCCGGAGTAACTCCGGAATCAGTTCATTTAGAATTCTTGCGTCCTCTGAATTTTTTTATTAATAAAAATATTAATATTTTAATTGATGAGTTTGGTTGTATTTAGGTAAGTTTTGTAACGAATTCGACTGTATTTATCGGGATTATAAATAATTTTTTTTAACGTCGCAAATCATCGAGCTGTAGATATCTGAGTCTACTTCCACCACGTTGAGTCCGATTTGCGATCGGAGAAACGTGCATCTCAAATTTAGCTCCATCTTGAACTTATATCTTAATTAGTCTTTTTTAGCATGAGTTTGCGTCGGATTCAATTTTGAATTGCTCATTTCTCCGATTGCAAAACATACTCGACGCAATGGAAGTAGACTCGAATATCTACAGGTTAATGGTTTACGACGATAAAAAATGCTAATTATGATGCCGACGAGCTTAGATGAAGTTGTTACAAAAAATATTAAGTATGATTAGCATTTTTTTTTCTACAAACTTCGACTACTCTCTCCGGGATCATAATTAATTCTTTTTTATGATCGCAAGCCATCGAATTGTAGATATTCGAGTCTACTTCCACCACGTTGAGTCTGATTTGCGATCGGAGAAACGCGCATCTAAAATTTGGCTCCACTATCAACTTATATCTTAATTTGTAACTTTTTATCATGTGTTTGTGTCAGAATCAATTTTGAATCGCTCGTTTCTCCGATCGCAAATCAGACTTGATGCGGTGTTAATAGACTCGGATATTTACAGCTTGATTACTTGAGACGATAAAAAAATAATAATTACAGTCTCGACGAGCGCAGTCAAAGTCGTTACAAAAGTTACCTAAATAGAATCAAAGAATTGTATTAAATTATTCATATTTTAATATAAAAAGTTTTCAACGTTCAAACCATGATTTTTTTTCTTGATTAACTTTAGAAAAATAAAAATAGTATTTATGACTTTTAATTCAAATCTTTTTAGCAATGACCATATTTTATAACATTCAGGTTCAAATGTGTTTTTCAGACGAATACGATTAGCAATACAAATTCTAAACTAAAAAAATATTCTGCGTATTCGTAATACAAATTCTAAACTAAAAAAATATTCTGCTCGCTAAACATGTGGACATTTAGAAAACACATTTTAATCTGACATCTCTTTTTTTCCTTCACTCTCTTCCCCTCACTTGGCCACCTCCACGCATGACCGCATTCACACCTCTATGCTGATTTCTATATGTCTATCTCTCTCTCTCTCACACACACGCAAAATTGGCCGCTCTCTCTTCTTCTATGTCTGTTCGCTCCATCGATCTCGTGCTTTTCTCCTCTCGCCAACACATTCAAATCGCTATGCCGCTTCTCCTCCTTCCTTCGTTTAAAGTAATTTTTTATTTTTATTTGTAGCTTTATGACAACGGTTATTTAGTAATAAATGTTGTCTTATCATGAATATTAAATTATTAAATTCTCTTCGGTGGCATCCAATTGCCAACCATTTTTTATACAATTCAGCAACTTTAGACAATAACTGTTGCATAATCGTTGGAGAAGACGACTTTTAATTGTTGGCAGATTTTTTTTTTGCGGTAGTAAATCACTCTCTTCCATTACTAAGTAATTAGATGAAAAAACTAAACATTTTGGCATATATTATTTCTTCCTTATTTTTCTCAAATCTTTGTCGGTTATTTCTCTCTTACAAACCCATCAGATATAAGATATTGTCACGAGTTTCTTAAAACTGATAATGAAATCAATGCATATCGATATTTCTTATTTCAGAGTTATATTTTATAGACATTTGATATGTGGCAACAAATTAAATAATATCGTTTGCAAATCAGTCAGAATTAATATGTCAACAATATAAAATCAACATCTTATTTTTTATATTTATTTACACTGCCAAACTTGAAACATAATGCAAGTGTGAAGATATAGTTAATACATGTGTCACATAGTTTGATTATGACATTTATGTTAGTTTTATTTTCATTTATATTTTCTGGAAATTTAAGATGGATTATGCTTTTCATAAATTTTGCAAGTCCTCGTAGTTAAAAGCATTATTGTCTTAAAAATGGGCCGCCAAAATTCGTTTATCCTTCGATTAATTGGAGATAAAAAAATCGATTTGGAAATAGTCGCGTATAGTGTATATCTATATTTGGAGATAAAAAAATTAATCGACCACAAAAAATGATTAATCGTCTGTCAACCAGTTAATCTAGCGCCAAAATCGATTAATTGGTCAATAATTTTTTGAATTGATTACTATCTCTAAAATATTATATTTTTATACTACATTTTAAACAATTGCTATAATATTATGAATTCTTACATTAGTTCATTATTTTTTAGATTAAATTAGTTAATATTATATTATTCATGCAAGTAATTTTGTTTTTATTGAATAATTAATATTTTATATATTAAAATATGAATGATAAATTGTCCGCAAAAGTCTAATTAGTCGACTATACAATAATTAGTCGCTGAACGTTACCTCCTTCGTCCATCGAGCACACTCCATTTTTTAAAATAATGGCTAAAAGCATTGTGATAATTTTATTGCAAGAATAGTTCATTTTCTTCTTGTCTTTGTTTTTTAGCTATGAATTTGTGCAACAAAACTTAATATCTTTTATGCTATTCATAATAAAAAAAGCAGACTTGAGACACTATAGTGCTTCAACATATTAATTCTCTTCAATTTATTTTTCTAAATGAATGTTCTCTTGAATTTATGGAAGTTTCTAAATTATTTATATAAAAAACCATCAAATTTCACTATCAGATATCAAAATTTGTTTTTCTTCCATATACTACAGATTTTATGCGCATTATGTATACTTCAAATATTCATTTTTTTAAAGCTTTCATCTGTTACAGCAAGATCAAAGAACGCATGAAATATGGTATTCGTCTCTTCTCTGCAGTTCATTGATTTGCATAAATGATAATTTTTAACAGAGATTTGATTTATTTCAATATTTTACACTGTCATTAATGATTTTATTTAATTGAGAAGTTAATAAAGTAGCTTTTAATAACCGTAATCAATTGCCAAGAATAAATAAATCTACTTTTAATAGAAGGTAACCATTTCTATATTGCAATCAATAGAAAACTGCAAGAAATTAAATGTGCAACTATGTTATCTCGATTCTTCTAATATCCAAAAGAATCGGTATCGGGTGCGGCATCAGTGCGTATCGAATGCGCTACGTGGCGCATCATATTATTTTAATAGATTTGATCGGTTGAGTGCGGTTTTAGGTGCGGCTGGATTATTAATATATTGTATAACAATTGTACGTCAAAATAGATGGACACTGTTCTTTGATTAACTAATTACATTTAAATATTTAATGATAATGAAATGGGATTGCGACGGTTCAAAACTGGATTTCTCATTTGAGTCTATCTAGTTTGCTTGTAACCTCTGATTCTGTACAAATGCGGTGTTCTAGAAATTGGTATACGTCAATTGTCACGTAGATTGAGTCTGAACCAGAAAATAGAGTTGGTAGTTGGTAGTACAGAAAATAAAACAAAGGAAAAAGTATTAAGTATATGTATATCGTACTCTTTGAACACGTTGTTTGTTATAGTACTGAGTACCGCCATATGCACAACAGGGACTTGACAAAGATTTCCTTGTTTAGTCTTTAGTCAAATGATAACGTTGCGTGTTGAAAGAGAATTCGATTGTGTTTCTCGTTCGAAAATGGGAAATGGATTGTTGGGGTTTGAAAAAGAGAGAGTACCTAACCAGCAACTGTGTGTCATGATAAAAGACGGGCTATCCTATTTAGAAACTAGAGTTAGTTGCGACTTCACTCTCATATGTTTCTCACAAAAAAAAGACAAAGAGTTAGTTTATTATATCATCTCTCTCGCTCATTTTCTTTTGTCGTTATTGTCCATGGTTCTAGGGTTTTAATAACGGGACGGGTCGGGTATCCGTAGATCCGACCCGTTCGAATCCACAGATCCACGGATCCACGGGTACGACGGGACGGGTAAGCATATGTTCGAATCCAAAAACTTTCAACTCGATTCGTGATAAACCCGGGCGGGTAGGATCGGATTTGTCCAACTTTTTGAATTTTTGAATTTAAATTGCACATTATTTTAATATATATATATATTTCCGAATTTTACTGATTTTTTTTAATTTTTTTGAAATTTATTGAATTTTTTTGTATTTTTTTTGAATTTTTGCACGGATCCACGGGTCCATGGGTCGGGCACGGGTATACACGGGTTTGGAGGGTTTGGAGCCAACCCGACCCGTGCTAGATCCGTGGATCCGAAATTCAGGGATCGGATCGGATCCGAGCACGGACACGGATTGGACACGAATCGGGCACGGGCGGGTCTACCCGCTCGGATTTTTTTAAACCCTTGATGGTTCAAAGAAAGAAAGAAAAGGTAAAAGAGATAAAACAAAAAAATAGACACCATCATCGGTTGAGAAATAATTTTTGGCAAAAATTGAAAGCATAACTTTTTATCAGCCCTTAATTAACATTTCTATTTTATGTAATTTGGTGTGAGAGATGTAATATGATATTTCGTGATGAACAAAAAAGAATTTCTCAATTGATGAAGCAGATACGAGAAAATTCTAATTTAATTTTGACTTGCAATCGATTCAATACTCTTAACACATTTTATCCTACTTTTTTTTATTTTTTTATAAGACTTCGGTTATCTTAACATTAATATAAGAAAAAACTTGGATACACAAAATGATACATTAATTAGACACTATCAATTTGATACATCAAAATTCACACCTAAAGTTATGATCTATACTCATCTTTGATGTATCCAAGTTTTTTCTTTAATATAAAAATAGATCACTATATCTCTATTTTTCATTCAAAAACATCTCCCTATTCTAAGGCACGTTTTTCTTCGTTTGCGTAATTGTGTTACATGGAACTATGGACTGCCTACTAATAACGGGTAGCAAGCTTTAAAACAACGGAGTTTAAACTTCAGTTTAACCGTTTTAACGGAAAAAATTTGTCATGACGTTAAATTTTTAGAAAAAACGTTTTTAACTGGTTTTCTACAGTTTAACGGTTTAACTCCATTTAAACCGTGTAAATCCGTTAAAAACAGGCTGTTTTAACGTCGTTTTTTAATTTTTTAATTTTTTTATTTCTTTTTTATTTTTTCTTTGTGTTTTGCTAGATGCTTACTGTAATGTACTTGGTGATTTATCAACTTGTTGGATTAATTTATTTTTTCCTTTTTTGTTTACTATTTTACTAACTTGGGGTTAGTTATTGTTTGGGTACACTGGTCTTGTGTGTTATATTGATGCTGGCATGAGATATTGTTATGTTGGTGCGACTTATGCAATTAAATAGTGGAGCTTATAAAAAAAAATACATTTCAAAATAAAATACATTCTAAATCCTAATTATTAAACATATCATATAACATCATGCATATTTTTAAATAATAAAAAAGCAGCAATGCTAATAATAATGTTAATTATATTATATAATACATAGAGTCATAGAGTCATACATATGACAAAAGTGTGTATGTTTGCACCATAATTTGATCTAAAATAAATAAATAATAGACAAAAAATGGTTGGCCGTTTTTTAATTTAATTTTCGTATAATTTCGTTTTAACGTTAAACCATTAAGCGACCATCTCACCGTTAAGGGCCGTTAAACGTTTTTTAAAAGCTTGACGGGTAGTGAATTAAATTTCAAATTTATTGATCTTTATTTCTTCCTTCTTTGGTGTACTAATGAATTACATGAGAATGCCCAGTAAGAATGGGTTGTAAATGTCATCAACGTATAGTGCAGTTGGTTAATGTATTAGACTTTCATAGGAGAGATCTTTGTTTCAAGTCACGCTTGTGATAACTTTTTAGGAGGAATTTTCAAATTTATTTTTTGATTTATTTGTAGGTGAATGTTGTAAGCCTACGATCAATTAATAAAAAAAACTTAATTTTATTGATTCTTGTTTTTGCTCTTAAATTTTGGGTGAATTCACGTGGAACTTCTAATATTAGTTCCGCATAATCAGAGACTCAGAGTACATATTAATATAAATTGGATTTCAAATTTTGTTTTCAATTTTCTAATTAATTTTGTAAACATTTTTCTTGTCCTATTATTATTTTGTTATTTTCTTTCAAGCGAACATATATTCACCCATTTTAAAAGAATCACGTGTTCTTATCATGTATTCATGTGTAAATATCCCATCCATCTTTGGAAAAATGTTGTCCTTAGCATTCCTTCTAGAGAAAATGAATTCAAGTTTGTATTAGTTTAAGAATAATATTTCGTAGATATCACATTTGATATCAACTATCGATATCGATTTTATTATGCATCTTTAGTTGAGTTATCGTACACATTATTTGAGTTATAATGCATGTTATATCATAACTATTTCAGTACAAAAAAATAACATGTATAACTATTTCATTACAAAAAATAACATGCATAATAACTCAAATAATGTACACGATAACTCAACTAAAGATGCATAATAAAATCGATAACATGTATAACTATTTCAATACAAATAATAACATGCATAATAACTCAAATAATGTACACGATAACTCAACTAAAGGTGCATAATAAAATCGGTATCAATAGTTGGTATCAAATATGGTATCTACGTATCAGCTCCCTTAGTTTAATTAGGACATTCTAACATAAGTCTAACTTTCGTACTCTTTCGTCTTATTAACTAATCACTACGGGAAGAATAAAGATCTTCTGCAACCTTCTAGTTACGTCGGTTATATTAAAATCGGATGTAGAACCGTTGGTCTCATCCTCCGTATTGAAATCCCTCATCTACACTCTTTATTAAAATCTCGGTATATAAAATATAACGGTAAATAAAAAATATAAAATAAAATCTTTTATCTACGAAACTCTGGTATAGAAAATTAACTGGGAAAGATCCTCGCCTATATTTTCCAAATTCTTTCACCGTCCAAGTCCAAAGTATCTCGCATCTCCCTCTTTCCTCTTCTCTCTCGCTCTCCTCTTCTCGCATCTCTTCGAACCCTCACTGCTCCTCTTCTCAAACCCTAAGAGTCGCATGTTGCAAGTCTTTCACGCTAGAGAAATAAGGTGCTGATTTAGATAAAAAAAATATGAGTCAATATGTCTAAAGTTGATCTAAAGTATCTCCATTGGAATTTCAACTCAAGACTTTTCACACATAGGTCATTGCTATTAGTCACTAGACTAAAGACGGGTTCTTTTAAATAGAAAAATGTGAAATTGTACATGCTTCTCTATATACTAAAAATAAATAAAAGGTATGCATTTTATATTAATCATGTTACTTCTAAGTTTAATTATAAGAGCATTATACTAACAAATTTAACATTTTAACTTTGCATACATTTTCCAAATGTACCAGTCTCAAGCCTGATGAAAAAGAGGAAAAAATGAATTTGGTGCTGTACGCCGGCCCTTTGAACTTATTTTTGTTCAAATATAAATTAACTACTATTTTCATTTTTCTTTAATTTCTTTAATGATTGGCATTTTCAGATTTTATCTGATTTCCAATTGGTGTTTTTCCTCAATTAATTTTTAATTCTTTTTCATGTTTCTATTTTCCTCATTTGTTTTCTCTCTCAAGTGATGACATCGTGTGGGGCAATGATGTGCTACAAGCATCGATCTGATATGTGTTTGTTAACAAGAATTGTTACAAGTGTCAAATATTGCTTTACAAGTGCGTGTCTGAAATTTTAAAATTTGACAATTATTACCGTCCACGTCTAAACACGTACGACACAAAAATTCTTAACACAAATATGCACGTATATTAATATATTATTACTTTTTGTGCAAGTATATATTAATACAAGAACTAAAGAACAACGTTAAATACTTAGTCCATATACCTTCGATCTCTTGTTTTCATGTACCAACTTCCGTTAAAAAGCAAACAGTAACATTCCGTACAATAGTATTGTATTGTACAACAGTTTTCTCAAAAGAAAAGTATTAATTGTACAACAGTAGTGTAGACATAAATCTGGTTTTAAAAAAAGAAATTTGGTAGCTTACAACTTAAAGTAGCTGCAACCTAACCCTTTAATTCGTAGTCGAATACTCGGAACTATTGCAGGAAGGAATCAACTGATATAAATAGTACACATCACACAGTATGCGACATGCGCAGCCTCTTCAAATTACTCTCTTAATTAGTTTCTATCAACAAATTTCCTTTATCTATCCCCTGTTCGCTATGGCTTCATCTCTTTCACAAACTGTTCTCTTTTCCTTCATTCTGCTCCTCTCTCTCCATCAAGCATGTGCTAAAAAGGCTCACTTGCATTTCTACCTTCATGAATTCCTTTCGGGACCCAATTCAACTCGGATGAGTGTTGTTCAAGCCCCCAACAGCGACTCGTTCACCTTCGGTTCTATCGATGTATTTGACGACATGTTGCGAGTCGGGCAGGATGAGAACTCGACGTTGATCGGTAATAATCCAAGTAGCATTTAATTTCTTTTTTACAAGATTGGTTTGTAATGAGGATATATATATATATATATATATATATATGAATATATCCCCTTTGAAATTAGATATATCAAGCCATAAATACATATATATAAGTTCTCCTTTCATCCAAATCTTGCACCATGATGTAAAATGCTAACAACTACGTACAAATGCTGTAACAGGTCGATCTCAGGACATTGTCGCAGCAGTGGGCATGGATGGAGCGTTACAGACGATGCTCAACTTTGTTTTCACCAAGGGGAAATATAACGGCAGCACTCTCGCAATATACGGGAGGGTTATGCTGAATTCGCCGACCGAGCGAGCCGTGATAGGTGGCACCGGTGTGTTTAGACTGGCAAGGGGATACTGCCTTGGCAACCTTGTGTTTGGCTCTGCTGTTAAGTTGATTTATGAATTTAATGTCTATGTGTGGTACGGGGAATACTATTAGATAAATTTTGGGAATATTTAAGTTGAAAATCGATTCGTCATCGATACGTATGTTGCTCTGCATGCTACTTGAGTTATTATGCATGTTATTTTGTACGAAAAATAATTATGCATGTTATTTTCTTAACATGCATAACAATTCAAATAACATGCGGAATAATTCAAATAACGTGAATAATAATTTTTTAACTAGCAGTGCGACATGCGTATCGTTGACGGAATCGACAAAATATTTTCCATATATAGTTTATTGGTTGATGCAGATATTGATTGATGCATATGTTCGTAACAAAATAAAAATGAAAGGCAGTTTTTTTTGCTGCAATATTTGTTGTATTGCAAAATAATTTAGTGTATTTGTGCGATTTGTCAAATTTTTTTGCGAAATAATCATATATATTTGAAAGTTCGTGTTATTTTGCCTTCCTGAAAAAAATTATAAATCTTGCTTCCCTAACGAAAATCCTGAATCTGCTCCTGCCTTTGAATCCAAATATATTATTTAATTTAAGAAAACAATAAATCAAATTAAATATATATGAAAATAAGATGAAAATTGCTGAATTTTGGTGGAATAGTTACCGGCACAGCCGATTCCAAACTTCTCTTGAAATCAAATAGAGGAACTTATTATTATTTTTTTTGTTTGTACCGGTCTTGTAACAGTTGACCCCAAGGAGTGATCGTATCGGTACTTAATTTGGGACGGCTCCGAATCGCCTCACCAAAGAGGCTGAGTAGGGATCTGCTAGTTTAGATCGAATCACTCGTTTAATTTGAACGGTTCTGATTTGATTTAGAAAATTGATTTTGTGATATATTAGAGTTATTTCATCAATTTTGAACAATTCAGATTGAAGCAAGCACAGACGAATAGAAATTTTGACGAGCATGTGATTTGATGCCGAAGAATATTAGAGAGCCTATAATAAATGAGTTGTAAATATATTGAGCAAAGATAGGTCTTCTATTGCATATTAGTTCTTTTTTCATTAAAAAGAAATAACCGTAGAACATGCTATACAACACCAAAATCGAATCTAGCACAATGGACCTGCCTAAATCGTAATACCTCCTTCATTTTTGAACATATTTAATTATTAAATTATTTGTTCAATATTTAAAAAAAATGACCAAAAGATTCCTGTAGGGACGGATCCATCTTAGAGCAAGTTCGGGTAAATGTTCGGACTTGATTTAAAAAAAATACGAAATTTAATGTATTTTTTATATTTTTTGTACTGAAAAATAAAATTTTAATGATATTTTAGTTGATTTTAATGTATTTGTGTTCGGACTTGTTATCAAGCTCAGTGTTCGGAATTAATTATACTCGGACTTAATTGGACCTCTGAATCCGCCACTGCCTGCGGACATGCAAGTAATACTACGTAATTAATATTTTTTTAGGGAGGCAAATTGCCTACCGAAAACATTTGTCAAAGGAAAAAATGTATTAACAGAATTAGTTCCTTAAAAGAGGAAAAAAACTAAAATAGAAGCTAAGTACAGTAGGTTGACTAGGGGTGTGTAACATGGTGAACAACCACGAAATCGTTAAGTTTCATTTTCGTTCACGAAACACAATTTTATTTCATTAATCGTTTCATTTTACAGAAATCGTTTCGTTTATCATTTTATTTGTCGTGAAACAAACGAAATACGAAATTTTATAATATTTTGTACTATATTTTTTAAATGAAATGAAAATTTTCGTTTCGTGAACAGTTCGCCCAAGCGCTCTAGGTTATCTAGAAAAAAGTTAGTATTCATCGTGTTCGGAATACCAATGGCAGGGAGGTTCGTCCACGGAGGGTAAGTTCAGGTCCTAAGATCATGTCGAAAGGTATAGTCGGTGAACAACAAGTGAATATTCTCATACTATCTCTTGTTGGTACGGAGGGACGGAGGAGATTAGACGTTCTTGTTTGTACCGTTTTGTTTCGTGACGAAAGAAAAAAATTCTTTGGTTTTTGTTTCGTTTATCACGAAACAAAACGACAAACGATAAAACGATGTTTCGTCGACAATCCTAAAAATACCCATATGTTCCTGTCCCTGTCCCTGTTGTTGAGTAATAATACACAATTAATTAATTTACTTAATTTTCTACGCTTGCCCTTTTTTCTCTTTTCTTTGTCAGCTTGTCACACGTGAGTTGATTTTAAGACTTTCTGCATGAGACAAGTGAATTGTTTATTTATCTCTTCCCACTCTGTCAATTTCTGAGAAAGCTCCAGCAACACACCACGACAAGTGGTCAAACAAAGAACGCGTGTACCTATATCGGTCTAATAAAAAGTATATTTTAAGAAGACAAAAATCATCCCAAAAAATAAGGTATCTTTGACTATGCATGCATTCTACCGTAGATATATGTCTGTGCATTCAACAGGTTCGCCTTAAAAAATGTAGATATTTATAGAATGAGAGTTGATCAATTTCTTCATAAAACGTAGATATTTATAAAATGAGAGTTGATATTTATAGAATGAGAGTTGATATATCAATTTTTTCATTATTTCTCTATCGACTTTACAACATATTTAGTTGAGTTTGTATGTTATTTTTGTTATGATGCATGTTGTTTTTGTTATTATGCATATAATTGATCAGACATTTCATTAAAAATGAATGTCGCTACGCTTACCGACGCGGATCGTTACACTCATCGATGCGGACTGAACGAATCCAACTGCATTTATTTTGAAAATTGTTCTAGTTATAATGCATGTTGTTTTTGTTATTATGCAAGTAACAATAATAACATGTATAATAACGAAAACAACACGTATTATAAGTAAAATAATTTTTTGTCAGAACTCAACTGAACGTGTTCAGTGAGTATCGATGACGGAATCGAAGTTGAGATCGGCAGAATATTTTCCTTATAGAATTAAAAAAAAAGATATTTATAGAATTATTTAGATAAGCGTATGGACAGTTTGAATTAATTAGAATTTAATGGTAATTCGTCAACTTAAACATCTGCGTGAAGAAAGTTGCCTCGGTAAATTTAAAAAATAATAATTGACGGACTGAATCAATTTAACCAGATCTCTAATACTTTTTTATATAGTGTTACTTACCGACTTCCATTTCTTCTCGAAGATTTTATAGTTCATACAAAAATATAAAACTAAGTGAAATATAAACTAGTTCTTATGCCAAAAAAATATACAGCTATAACCCATCCCCAAAACAAAGCCCCAAACTCCCATGAGTACTATGAGAAAGCAACAAAAAGACATCTCAAAAAAGAGTAACAAATCTAAACATCCACAGCTTTAAATCTGTGTTGCAGCAATGCGGGTGCGGATATTGTATTCGATACAGTACGGTGCAGCAATATGTCATTTAAAAAAACTATAATACAACAGAGTATATATAAAATAATAAAAATACATTATGTATTAAATATTAGAATAAAATATCTTCATAAAAATAATATGAAAAATAAGAAATGTTTAATAATAAAATAATATATATTATAATTTGTAACACTTATAGAACACAAAACTACAAAAGCAACATTGTCCTATATTATGTGAATTATACCTGAATTCATAGTATGTTTAGCAAATCTGTTAGTAAAAAATATTAAAATAAATAGATACGTTAATTGAAGTATTACACGCGAATTGATATCGAATACGTATCCGATACAAAATTCGAAATAGTTCAAAAATATCCGAACAACCTAGCTTCAAACTTAAAAACAGTACCACACCATCTGCCAAGTCAGATACGACACCACCATCAGCCAAGTAAAAAAAATGATTCTTCAAATCAGTTCTAATATATACTTGTCCACTCAAAAGATAGAAATCATATTGTCAATTTAATCAGATAAATTATCGGTGAAGTTGTGACTTGTGATGGATGGAGTAAAAGCAAGTACAAATTTAGAATTTTTTCGGATACAAAATGATGC
Organism: Eleocharis quinqueflora; assembly: GCA_964058865.1. Classification (NCBI taxonomy): domain Eukaryota; kingdom Viridiplantae; phylum Streptophyta; class Magnoliopsida; order Poales; family Cyperaceae; genus Eleocharis; species Eleocharis quinqueflora. Next base: position 280,550 of record CAXKVX010001108.1, read on the forward strand.
ATATTTTTAGAGTGATATAAAATAATGTATATTTAAAAAAAATCAAATTATAAGCATTTTCAAAATTTCTTTCCCAATTTTATAGTAAATTCAGAATTTTTTCAGAGCGAGTCAGCTGACTCATTTTGACTCTTAGTGGCTCCGTCATCGAGTAAAAACTCCTTAAGAAAGTGGGTAAGTTCAAGCTTTTTTTGGGCAAAAGGACTATGGAGGAGGCATTAATCTTCACTAACAAGTGTTTGACAAGTTTAAGATATTAAGGAGGACTAAGGAGATCTAAAGGGCCTATCGTCATGTCTTTGAGATTAAAATTTCAATCCATACAAAGGAGTAAGTGTTTAGTAGATGAGACTAAATAAATCATCTCCTTGTGAAAGCTGAGGCAAAATTCTTAATCGAAGGATATAGACTAAAAAAGCCTGAATTTAATTCTTTTGAATGAATTTTGGGTACATTCGATACTACTATGGGCTCATAATGGACTCTGAGCCCATTAAGGCCTTAGGTCTGATGAAATGGCCTATCACATAGTCTACCAATTCCATAGAGTTGGGTCAAATTGTGAAGTTAAATCGTCATAATTATTAGGAAATATAAAATACAATTGTATAGATCTTTCAGATTTTTTCAGATTTTTTTGTATCAACGAAAATCAAATTAGGGTATTCAACTTAGATTCTAAAATGCAAAAATAGTTTTAATGATTCAAATTTAAATTTTTTTATACATAAATGTTTCTTTGACTTTCTAAACATAAATCTAAGCTTCGAGCTTCATGTAGCCATAAAAAATCGATGAGCGTGGCAAAGATACGTATGTTACGGTGTATATGTGAGCATACAAGAAGGAATCACATTAGAATGACGATATACGTGACAAGGTCTGGGTTGCACCGATTGAAGAGAAGCTTGTTCAACATCGTTTGAGATGGTATGAGCATATCCAGCAGAGACATTCTGATGCACCGGTACATAGTAGAGTTTTTTATAGGGGTTGATCAAAATTGACATGAGATAGAGCCGTAAAAAGAGACTTAAAGACATGTAATGTCTTCAAAGAGTTAGCGTCAGATAGAAGTGCATGAAAGTTAGCGATTCACGTATCAGAATCATGATATAGACTAAAATTAGAGACGTAAGACGCTAGTCTAAATTTGTGATTTGTAGAATAATTTATTATTACTATCATTATTCTTATAATTATTATTATCATTATCATTATTATTACTAGTAGTTCTATTTTTACTACTATTTATTAGGATCCACATGTGCTGTCATAGTTGTGAATTTTGGCATGACAGTTGGTTGCATTACACATTAGATACATGTTTCCCAACCTTGTATGCAGCATCCACACTATGGCAGAGGAAGATGGGCGATTCCAGACCAAATAACGAATCCTATGGCAGAGGAAGAAAGGACGAGGCTATTAAACATGCTGCAAATTGTTACGTTGCACAGCTCTGTTGAAGATGAAGTACAATGGACGAGAGGGCCAAAGCATTACACGGTATAGTCAATGTATAATTTTCTCAAACTATCTCCTGCCCCACTCACACACTTGCATCAAATCTGGACACTGAAGGCACCACCGAGAGTGAGGATATTTGCTTGGCTATTACTGCAAAATAAATTGACTACGGTGGACAACTTAGTCAAGAGAGGTTGGCAAATGATCAATAGATGCGCCTTCTGTGAGCAAGACCGTGAAGCTGCCAACCACATTTTCTAAACATGTCGATACTCCAAGAGCCTTAGAAGATACATCATTGATGAGATTTACAGGGGCACTCACGCACAATATAATTCTACACAATCATTCTCACTGATGACGGACATCACAAAGGACATGAGAAGTAGAGTATTGGAACTCACCACCACATTTGTAATATGGCGCGAACGATGCAGACGCATTTTCTCAGAGAAAGAGCAGGGTGAACTGTGAAGTACAAACTACTAGAGATATGCAAAGAGTACAATACGTGGTGGGAGAATGGATGAAAGGGGCTCACATCTTTCATCTTGCTTTTTCTTAAATTTCTTGGTTTTTGTTTAGTTGTTTTTTCCCATTTTTTTCTGTAAATATACTTTTAATTGATCAGCCAGGTGATCATTTAATAAAATTTGGAGACTTGACCTCCATCTTTTATTAAAAAAAAATATATGAAGACAAAAATTGAATCAATTGTGCTCGGTGAAATATAATAACTTCACTTTAGTTTCAAAGTAAGACCCTTTACAGCACAATGAAAGTGAGATATATGGTCTATCCTAGCTAGTGCAGTCGATAATTAGTACTAATCAAATAACATCAAATTTAAAATAAGTTTGACTATCAATCATATCGAACTTTTTTTGTACTGCATCACAAATTTTATCAAGAGATTACAAACCAAAGAGACGTGGTTATGTTGAGCATCATTCAAAAATCTTTATGATAAGCACGAAATGCAGATATTAGATATATTAGGATTACAATTTAACTTCACAATTTGATCAACTCTATGGAATTGATAGACTATGTGATAGCCCATTTCATCAGAAAAAGGCCTTAATGGGCTTAATGAGTCATTATGAGCCCATAGTAGTATCAGATGTGCCAAGAATCCCTTCAAAAGAATTACATCCAGACTTTTTTTTTGTAGTTGAAGCCCATAGCACTGACATGTTCTTCTAAAAAAATAGGGAGTTGAAGATTCATTGAATTCAGAATTTTCGTAAGAAGAGTTTAAGATTTACTATTTTTTTTTTCAGAGATTCGAATTGATTTTTATTTTTTTAAAAAATAATCTTATATAGTCATTGTACAAAAAATATCAAATACATGATGGTTTTTGAAAAAACTTCAAATATATGATTATTTTTTTAAAAAAATTGCAGGAGTTCAGCTGCACCCCTGGTGCATGTGCATGTGGCTCCGCCACTGATTTACACGGTCTATTTTTTTTTTTTGAGGAAAGTAGGGTTGGCCACACACTATTTTCAAATATCTTTCACCATTCTGTGTCTGTAATCCTGCAAAGGACAAACTTCCCCCTTCAATTATGGGCATCCAACCATTTTTTGCCTCTTTTTATTTCATATCATAAAAAATAGAATGAAAACAATTCTGACTCAGTTCAACGGCATCTAATTGACTAGTAGTAGTAACAACCATAAGTATTAATTTGCTATTTATCTCAAAAAAGTGTTAATTTTCTGAAGTAGGTTAATATGAGATTAACTAGGTCTTCTAGGATCATCAAAGAAATTTAATTATTATCAACTCTATTTTGTTGGATTAAGCTTTAACAGTTATAACCTAACCCTTAATAGTCAAGTCTTGTATTAATCAATCAATATAAATAGTACATGCAAACATCCTCTTTCATTACTCTCTCTCTCTCTCTCTCTCTATCAACAGATTTTCCTTTTATCCCTTGCATGCCATGGCATCTTCTCTTTCACAAACCGTTCTTCTTTTCATCCTATTGCTCTTTTCTATTCATCAAGCATGTGCTAAGAAGGATCATTTGCATTTCTACTTCCATGAAACACTTTCGGGACCCAATGCAACCGTACAGACGGTCGTTAAAGCCCCAAACGGTCTGCCATTGGGCTTTGGTATGATTGCCGTGATTGACGACATTTTGCGGGATGGACCAAATGATAACTCGACATTGATAGGTAACAATCCCAGAAGGATTTTTTTCCCAATTTTATACAAGATTGGTCAATAACGAGGCTAACATTTTAATATTGTTCTTTTCAAAATTACTTGTTTTCTATATATCTTCTGATGTTCATATATTATCATAAGTATTTTTTGTTGAAAGATAATGAAAGCTACATATGAATTAACTTCTGTTTTCAGTCATATCTTGCACCCTGATGTGATGATGAATTGCTTTGTTAACAAGTAATCAACAAATTTTATAAGCACAAACAGCTATATTATTCGTCAAATTATTTATGCAGATCATCAAGAAACTTGTTAAATGTTAATTTACAAACTAGTTGGTAAATGGTAACAAGAACGAATGCTGTAACAGGTCGTGCTCAGGGCCTTGTCGGGGTAGCCGGGATGGACGGAACATTAGCGACAATGCTAAACTTCGTTTTCACCGAGGGAAAATATAATGGCAGCTCACTCGCAATATACGGGAGGGTTGTGGCGAATGCACCAATAGAACGGTCCATCATAGGCGGTACCGGTGTGTTTAGGATGGCAAGGGGATACCAAATTGGCACCTTTGTGCCTTCTTCTTCCTCTGCTACTAAGGTGGTTTATGAATTTAATAACTATGTCTGGTACTAGGAATTTCATTTCATTTCATTTTATTTTATTTCCATAGTTTGATGGTTGATTCAGTTTGGTACATATTGTTTGCTGGATATTGCAGAATTTAAAATAATATAATGCAGCTTTCGTGCTGCATGCAATGTTTGTTGTGTTCAGTTCTAATATTGATATATGCACGACGTATATTTTTTTTTTGTCTTATTTAGTCTTAGTTAAATATTTGTGCGTTTTAGAGTATTCGATTGCGTTTCTCGCTCGGAAATCAGAATTGATTAATGGCACTTGAAAACGATTTCTGCACTAAGTGCAATGATTTTCTTTTCCATTTTTCAGGCCGCATTTTTTGTAATATCAAGTTAAATTGATCTTATCCAAAGTAGATAAAAAAAATAGAGAAGAGGGGCTACGCCATCTAATAATTAAATACTCTCGTTAGTTGTTTCACTCAAATAAAAAAATTGCAAAGATTTTTTGTGTATTTGTACGATTTGTCAAATTTTTTTGTAAAATCATCACCATGTATATTTAAAAATCTGCATCATTTTGCCCTCTGAAAAAATATTATAAATCTTGTTCCTTCCTGACGGAAATTCTGGATCCGGCTCTAAATATGAGCATATCAAAAACAATATAATATGTATGAAGTATTAGTAGGTTTAACTAGGTCAAACAGAACACAAATCAGAGGCTTTGTAACATGTATTTTCAACTATTTTTGTTCAATTAATTTATAAACATAGTGAATGTTTCACTTCTTTTTCCTACTGAAGCAAAAGGTAGAAGGCTTTTTCTTTCCATGAAAAAATAAGAGCTAATAAAAGGTCTTGAGTTTTCCAAATGAACATAACAATATAGTAAGACTACAAAACTATCTCGTATTGACCAAACATTTTAAGAACTTTTTTTAATCAATTATACGCCAATTTCAAAAACCAATCACTTCAAGTTTATTTGTTTTCTATACAAATTTGCTAAAAAAAATGTATACAAATAATTTATTTTTAGAGCAGAGAAACAGAGCGGGACAATTAATTCAAAAGATTGACAATTATGCGTTTGTAGATGATATATAACTTATTCATGTTAACAAATTAAAAAAATAAGAGCAGTGAAATTGCACAAACATACAATAAAAAAAATGACTAACTATGGAATCAAATTATTGTCTGCATTCTGCCAACAATAATTTTTGGTTCCCATATATTATTTATGAACATATCTATCTTATATATTATTTGTAGCAATTGATAAAATTTATTTGAGCCATGAATGCAAAACAGATGTAGTTCACACTTCACAGATAATAAATATGAAACTTCTAAATTTCAAAATATGTAATTTTAAGTCTATTTCTCAATTTTTATTTTTAAATTATCATATTAAAATAATAATAATAATAAATGCATGACTCTGCGCACAACTCCAAAAATATATGTGACAAGACCAAGAATGAGATCTTCTAACGCGCAACAAAAACACTGTGTGCTGCGCAGTAAATATCAACATTTGATTTGCATCGAGATTCGTGCAAGCAAAACTTTATAATATCAGACCCCCCTCAATCAAATTTGGGCCGTCTGTAGCCTACAACGCAGAAAATCTGAGCCGTCTGTAACTAGTGCGCGGCAGAAGAACAGCTTCCAAGAATCACCATCAATTCCATTCCATCATGAAAATTTTTAAAAAAAAAATAAATGTAACTACTAGTATTCGTACAAAGTTGATTTGTTATATCAATGCCGGAAGAACCGAAATAAAAAGAGCAAGCATCAACATCATCTTTCCATCATGAGAAATATTTCAAAATGAATCTTTTTCTTTAAAAAAAAAGTAGATGTAACCACAGGTATACGTACTGAGCACCTTGAAAAGTCATGTCAATGCATGATAAAAGAAGTGAAGAACCAAATAATGTGAATTTTACAACAACAAAGGAATTGTTAGATTAACGTATAACAACCAATGATTTAATATTTTTGTTTGAGTTCTGATTTATGAGTGATGAATCTAATCTAGAGTCAGGATTTCTCAATTCAGGGAATTGAGCCGAGGCAAAGAACCAACACACAACCCCTCTGGCGCTCTCTCAATGATCAATACTCTATCAGGTTTTGTTAGAAGAAAAAAGAAAATTAGAGTACTGTATTAGATATATAGCTTATATTAATTATACTAGTAAGCGTGTTCGTGCATAACAACGGGAGCATGTTGTGTAGCAAAACATAATATTTACTAAGAAAAAAAATAGAAAAATGAAGAAAATTTAATTATATCAATAAACGCTACCTCAAAGTACTGAATTTCAAAGTACTGAATTAATTGTTAAGAATGGTGACTCAATGAGCCAACATAGACCTCTTCTATTCTTATCTTCATTAAACATAAATAGAAAGAAATCATAATTTTATTGAATAAACCAATTGGGAGATAAGATGCAGAATTGGAAAGTGAGAGATGAGCACATATGTGGAGAGAGATAATCTTTAATTGAAAGGTAAAGTGCTATTAATTAATTAGCATCAATTTAAAAAAGGAAAGAAAAAGTGCAGATTAGCCTGGAGAGAAGAATGATATTATGTGACATATTAATATGCACAATTTTGGTGTTGATGACCAAAATTTCAACGCATTGATTCTAACCGTTTGAGAATAAGGACATGCGAATCTACATTTATTATTCAATCCGAAAATTGATACTTAAATCTTGATCATTGCAGGATTAAAACAACATAGATGCTTAATATATAGCAGAGATGGTGAAATGCTTCTCTTTTCACTTTCCTGGGTCAGAAGGGAAACCGAGAAACAAAATGAAGGTAAATTAAATGGAGATTGTAATCTTTCCTGCCAAACAGAAAATACCGGGAAATATATTCTAATAAGCTCGTGATGTATCTAATAATGTCTTGACAAAACCCGACGGATCAAACTCTGCTCGGAAAATCCGAGAACAAACTCGTACGGATACGTCCCAAAAAAACGGGAGTCTAAGACGAATAGTGACCATGATTGTTGGAAAAACCCGTGTTAAATCCGGCATGGAAAAGATCCAAGCCGACTCGTCTAACCCACATTAACCAGCCTTAAAATCCGCATTAACCTGAGTATAACCCGAGAATAACCATTTAAATTCAAAAATGTACAAAAAGATCGTAAAATAAAAAAAACCCGGCCAAACCGGCCAATCTAACCCGAACCGGACCCCCTCTAACCTGGCCTGCTGTTATGCCAACCCATGATCATTAGATGAATTGCAGTGGGCCTAAAAAAATTGAGCCGTCCAAATTCGACCCTTCGAGCCAGTGGACCGGCCAACCCATTGACCCGGGCGGGTTTGGACCAGTCATGCACGGACCGGACCAATTTCAATACACTAGTATCTAATATACATGCAAAAAGTTAATTCTTCAAAGTCTTTGTTAGGTAATGACCTCACTAAATTAATAAATATTAACAAATATAGGTCTAGCTAGTAGCTACTCTAAAATAAAATCACAAATTATTGATGTAAAGGATATACACATCTGAGATATACCATCATCCAACTGAAGATTCCAAAGAATGTACCTGAAATAAACCAATCATGACGATTTCCAATGGCAATGGAATTATTTAAAAACTGTTAAAAACAAATTAGAATTATACATACATAAGAAATGCTGAGTTTCACCTTTGATACCATCTTGGTGTAGTGCCATCACTGGTAACTGCCGCTATGGTTCTGGAGAACAGAAACATAACGAGTTAGAGATATTTAAGTAACAAAATACTCATGTTTCTAAGATATAGTGACCATGTACAACGATTCAGTTGGTCAGATATATAACCCATATTTAGTGTTATGACCAGTCTAGTGTCTAGAAAGAACTGTTGTTCATTACCAGGTAGGTTTCATCAGATCTAGCCAGCATGTATTAGCACTCAGCCAAAGTCTTTTATCAAAATCGGTAGAACTTACCAAAGGAACAGTCTCTGTCAAAGATTCCATGGAGTCAATACATGACTCGTTGAGTATGATGCTCTGGCTTTCATCCGAGTTAATGTGCCAGAAGTTCCTATGCAGTCCCATTGGGTCCATGCCAATTGCTGACATGGAAGATAGAGATACTTTCGACAATAAAGGCTGGAGCGGCGCCTGCCCCTCAAGAAAAGTGACTACTTGTGGCATGTTTGGTCGCAGAGTAGGGGAGGCATTGGTGCATAGAAGTGCCACATTTAGCATTAAAAGTGCTTCTTCTTTTGAATATTCTTGACCCAGGTCTGGGTCCACAAGCTCTAGCAGTGTGCCTCTCTCTTGTAGCACACATGCCTGTTGAGTAATAATTTGAACTTCTTAGATTCAGAGAAAAAAATTAGATATTGTGTGATAGTCGAAGCAAGGTTGAATATCAGTTTGCAAGCCAATATGCAACTGAGCCAAAATTAACCAAATTCAGAATGGCGTGATACAACAGCTTCTATTGAAAGATTACGCCACATCCTATTACAAATTTGATTCAGATATACTCAGACGGTTTCATAACCTACACATTGAGAAAGCTGAAACATAAATATGGTGTGATCTCACTTTAATCTAGTGAGGAATTTAATAATCCTGGCTCTTGCAGATAATCATAAAAGATTCAGTTAACAAACATCTACAGCAAATGCCCAACTTGGATACTTTACGAAAAAAAGGGTTTTTTTAACTTATATAGTACATGGATTCACTAAATTAATCTGGAGGTAAACATGTAATAAGAAATTACCCAGTCTAGGAGATAGACAAACTCATCCTTGGGTCGATAATTGGTGTTGCTTTTGCCACTGACAATCTCCAAAGCAACTACCCCAAAACTGTACACATCTGCTTTGTTTGTTAAATAGCCCCTCATTGCATACTCCGGAGCCATATATCCTCTGTAAGATATCAGAAAGTATCAAAATAAAAGCTCCTTTAAAACCCAAAAGAAAAATCGTTTAAAAAGACAATAAAGAATGACGGTAAAAACAGACTAACATGGTGCCAGCAATTCGAGTGCTGACATGCGTATGATCGTCTTCATTAAGCTTGGCAAGACCAAAGTCGGAAATTTTTGCATTGAGGTCCTTGTCAAGTAATATATTACTCGCCTTAATATCTCTGTGAACTATCTTTATCATCGAGTCCTCATGCAGATAAGCAAGGCCCCGTGCTATACCTAGACATATTTTTTGCCTTGTCCCCCAATTCAATTTCATTCTCAATTTCTCATCAGCACCTGTTAGATTCATTTGTGTATCAGATTGAAACATGTTTTATCTAGGATTAGAATATGGAAGCTGGGACGGAACTACAAGCACTATTACATTTATGCTGTTAGATTCTAGAGTGAAGTGTAACTTTACATTTATTTTGAACTATGAGCACTATTACAAATTTTCTAGGCAAAGTATAATATTTTAGCCCCTGGCACCATGTGATTCTGCCAGTGTATGGAAATTACCATGTCCTTACTGGTACAGTTGTGACTTCCAGAAATTTGCAGAAAGCTACTTGTGCTAATATGTCACAGACTCACAAACATGAAAGAGTTTGCTCACCAAAAAGTGCACGTGCAAGGCAGTTGTTCTCCATGTATTCATAAACTAAGCAAAGCTGGTTGCCTTCAGCGCAAGAACCATATAGTTTGACAAGGTTTGCATGTTGAAGTGCTGATATCATGCCGATCTCATTCACAAATTCTCGGTTTCCTTGTTTTGACCTTGATGACAATTGTTTGACAGCTATTATTGTTCCATCTGATAATAACCCCTTCAGATAGAGTAAAGAATTTCAAATTAAAGGTTCACAAATTAAGGTAAGAAAATCAAAGATTTTATGTATGTGAACTAATGAAAACAATATTTGATACCTTATAGACTGAACCAAAACCCCCTTCTCCAATTTTATTGGCTATGTCAAAGTTCCTTGTTGCTGCCTTGATTTGCCGCAATGTAAATGAACCAACTTGGAGGTCCAAAGCTCTCAAATCTATTATTGTAAAGAAAACAAAAATAATGGATTTGACATCAAACTAATAAATGTTGTTTCCTTGTTTCCTTGTGTACTGACTGCAAAATTTAAACCTATGAAATGCCGGTTACAAAAACATAGTTCTCCAATACCTTTGTACATAGATTTACTTCTCTCCGACCTTCTCCAACAGATAAAGGCTACCAAAAGGATTACCAAAGATGCCAAAACTGAAACACCAACTATGAGCACAAGGGGTAATCTTTTTCTAGTGCGTTCTTCTGGTGGTGGCTCAAAGTCTGTTCATCAAGTACAATGCCAAATTAATTCTCATGCCAGCTTAGTGTAGGGACAAGAAGAAAACACTTGAAATAGTTAAATAAACATACTGGGTGTAACTGAAATTGCAGAAATAAGAGGGCCATAAACGCCTCTTTCAGGTATGCCGGTGGTGCCCCTTCCGGCCCAGTAGAAACGTATTTCCAGTGTATTATTTGTGACGTATGTTGTGAAGTTCTTCATCACTGCCTTACCGGGCCCTCCTGCAGACTTTGCTATGTTGAATTCCTCTAGCACCAATTTTCCCTGAATTTTCATATTATGTTGTTTAAAGAGGAAAGTGTGTTTAACTTTTATAAGTAAATCAGTTCTGTGTGGAATATGTGTTTGCATATGAAGTCACTGTGCCCCAAAAGGTGCTAGCGCAGGTTAGTGGTCGATTTAAGCACATTTAACATGTATGCATAAAAGCCCATACAGTTGCAACACACAAAAATCATGTGTGTGTGTGCGTGCGTGCGTGCATGTGTGTGTGTGTGTCAGAGAGAGAGAGAGAGAGAGGTATCTAATATAATAAAAGACTCAGATAAAACTTTTATGAATTATTTACCTGAATAAACAAATTAAATAGGCGCTCCCCAAGGCTATTATATGTATTGTCCCCAGAAAAAACTATTTCAGCGAAGTGGAGCTGCACCATGTAGCTCCCAGGATACATACACAGACCGTAATATGTAAGAGATAAGGGAGAAAGGCGTGCACTCATGTATAGCTCTGAGTTAGGCACTGCTAACTTAAACTTATTTGTCGCGATGTAAGTATCAGCGCTAACAGAATTATCCAAAAAGTTTCCAGAGCTACTAAATGCCCAATTTTGATCATGGTCCCTATATAGCATCGAGCTGCCTTTTGGGTCTGTGTCTGCCTCGAACTTTGTCCCGTTTATAATCACCTCTTTGCCCCCACAATTTATGTGCAGTGCATAGCGATCTGTTAGGAAGTTTATGGAATTTCTGGTTAAAATATAGTACATGAGAAACAGTAGTATGAAAAGGAAAGTTGCTAGACGCTTACATTTTCCAGTAGAAGCACAAGGGAAATCCCTCTTTAGGCACGGAGCAACATTTAGCCTACATTATAATACTATGTTAAGAAGAAAAATGATGGATATCCAAATATGTGTGTGCGCGCACGTGCACAGCGCGCATGTGACTGATGAAATAAGCTCACATCTTGTCAGCTTCAGATGAATAGCTCTCTACTGCATTTCTGCAAACAAGGGAAAACAAACTGAAATTTGGCATCCAAGTAAGAATATAACTTAAGAATAAGGAACCTCAAAATACTAACATGCTCCCTCCTTCAAGGCACTGGGTGGGGCCTGAGCCAACCGTGAAATTATTGTATGATATGTCACTGCATGTGAATTGTGATATTAGTTCGTAAATCTTGATTCTTGTCCAAAAGGGTTTAAAGTTCCAAAATTATGATGATAGTTCAGCATCTTGCTTGTGGTGGAATGTGTTGTGTCAGTGTCTGATAATTGCTCACATGTTAAGGAAACAAAAAATTTAACACTCACACAACTTTAGTTCGGGTCAATACCCATGAAGGTATATGTCCTGTAAGCATATTACCAGTCAAAAATCTGCAGCACAGTGTTTCAAGAAAAGTATTATAAAAATTGATACAAAAACAGAATGATTGTTGGTCTAACAATTCAAATTAACAAATCGTAGTAACTCCAGTTGCAGAGGCAGAATTAATTTTCAGCGGTGTCAACTATTTTCAGAAGGTGATTCCGTAAAACATGGTCTAAATAAATTAATTAATATATATAGATATCACGAATTATATGCTCTTTGTGGCTCCGCCACTGAGCAACTCCACAAAATTTCCAGTGTGTTTATGACACCAGGTGCTGTTTCTGTGTACCAATTACAAAATCAGAATATTTTGCATGCGATCAGTTGACTATTTGCCCTTTATGTTGCAGCTACATACACTCGCAGGCAAGATGTGTCAATAATTTGTCTTTCAACTCACAAGCAATGATGGAAGTCATATCACATGAGATAAAATGCTTCGAAACAAAAAATAATGTATGTTGGATCAATAACTGTACAAAATTTCTACATTTGCAGCATGATCGCATACAGAAAATTTGTTTCACAATACAATGGCAACAAAATGCTTCTTGCCAAGGCAAAAAGATGACCTGTAATTTTCACTTACATGAAATCAACTTTTGCAAAATTTTGAGAAGATGTTGGGATCTCCCCACTCAGTTTATTGAAAGAAAGATCCCTACAGGAAAATAACATCCAAATAAATTATACTGACAATTGAAGAATTCTATTGTCCTTGTGCCAAAACATGTCAACTATTCTCTCGTCGTGTTCTATTTACGCTTAATTTTGTTACAAACTTTCAAAAAGGCATGGTCCTTTTGACTATTCTGGACTGGGCATTGTTACAATTAATGCACCAAATGCGATCTCAGTAGATGTAGGTATCGTTTCCTTTCGTAAAATGAATATATATATATATACAGAGAAACTAACAGATGCTTTAATTTCTTCATTTCTCCAACATAAGATGGGATGGTTCCATGAATGGAGCAATTCCTCAAAATCCTACAAAAAATAATATAAAATAGCATCATATATTGTTCCAAAAGTAAAATATGCAAAAGAGTTGGAAAATAACTAACAGCTTATTAATAGATTTCATTTCACTCAAATCTGGTAATAAGGTTGAAGCATTTCCTCTTAAATCACTAATTCTCCTGCACATTGAAAAAAAAAAAATGGCAATTTGAAAATGTTTATCTCATATTCTTCAAAAAGAAATAAAACAATTTGCTTTGGAGTTAAAATTGGTTTGCCCACAGGTCAGTTAGTCTCGTCAGTTGTGATATGTCACTAGGGATTGGGCCCTTCATCAAGCAACCCTGCATGTGCCTACAAAGAATATTAATAATTACGTAATGAGTAAATAATTATCGGGGATTATTCCAAAAGAAAGATATCTCTTCTTGGTACCTTTATGGACAATACTTACAATTTTTCTAACTTTGTTAATTCCTTCAGGAAATCAGGGATCCTTCCAGAGAAATTGTTACCAGATATCCTTCTGCTTGGAAGTAATGTGTAAACGCAAGCTCAGAAAAAGAAAAAGGATTTTTCAAATAATGTAAATTATATTTAACTGAGAGCATAGAAGTAGAAAGAAAGAACTAACAATTCAATCAAACTGGTTAACTTGGTGAGTGCTGAAGGAAGTTGTCCAGTGAACTTATTGGATGTCAAATGTCTAGATCAGAAAAATTAAGTACAAAAGAGGTTAGAATTATTTTGAAAATATTTCTTGCAGAATTAAGTTGAAGAACAAGGTAAGAGAGCTCACATTTGTTGTAGATTTACAAGACTTCCAATCGCAGCAGGAATTGGACCATCAAAGTTATTTGCTTCTAAACTCCTGTTAACACAATTATTATTAACCTCTAACCTACACCATTTTAATGCACCTTACAATAAATGATGAAATTATATAATATTTCAGCAGCATAAAAATACTTACAAATTATTTAAGGTGGTGATTTTGGTAAGTGCCAATGGAAATGGGCCTGATAATCTGTTTCCCATCAATGATCTGCATCATATTAAATTTTAGCATCATGTACTTACTAAGTTACTATCATATCAGACATTTTGTATCTTGACACGAAAGCAAATATATATCAGCACAAGACAGTGTAGCTCATAAAAAATTTGATTTTAAAAATACAGAAAGAAATGAGAAGAAATTTGCCCATTGTAATCTTTTCCCTTGAACTATATATAAGTTGGAGCAGTGTATCTGGTTGATTAAATATAAAACGATAACGATTTATTTTTCTCCCTTGGGAGAGGCACATCACTGTCGCTGCAGTATACACTATTTAAGACGTACTTATCTCAGTAAATTAGCATGTTGTGTGTGGCTTATAATTTCTCAAGTTGCACACAGAATTCATTTTACCCAACTTTACAGGACCAGACTAGCAGTAAAGATGAAAGAGAAGTGTCAAAAGAGCAACTGACAAAATACGCAGCTTCATGCTAGACCACTCAATGGGGACGGTACCAGTTAAGACACTTCTGCTTAGATCACTGCATACAATCAAAATGTTTTATCCAGTATTTTATTGTTAATAATAAGACGAAGAACAATTGGTTGATATATTTTTTGGCTTGTTTGGTGGATCCAGATTCAAAGGAAATAAATAATGAATGGTTAAGCTGTACCATGATTAGTATTAAAAAATTGGCATGCTAAACTGTTTGATTTACTGTGACGTAAATTTTGTAACATAAACATTTAAAGAATAAATGAAGAATCGTTGAATAGGATTGAAGATATTAGAAATGGTTACAGTTGTTCGAGATAACGAAGTTGGCTAAACTCCGGAGGTAGAATCCCAGTCAAGTTCTCACCCTTCAATAAACTGCACTCCAGATCAAAATTCCAAATGGCTATTATGTGCATTTCTAAACTTCCAATTTTTTTGGTAAAAGAAATATGCCAAATATAAATGAATTATAAATTAACTCATAATGCTTCATCCAATAGTCTTATTACTGTATATTATAGTAAAAAATGGTCATTCAATTTTTAGACATAACCCCACAATGGTTTTTTTTATTGAAGTGGCGCATTATGTTAACACTATGGTGACTGATGGAACCATATCCTCTGGGTAGCGACATCGCCACTCAGAGTGGGTATCACCAATCTTGACCGTTGGATTAACGATTAACGATCCTGATTTAATAGTATAAAATCCCCTGAATCATATCAGCGGCGGTCGAGCCGTTGATCTTTAATCCAACGGCCCAAATTAGCTACCCAGAGAATACTGGTCCGGTGACTGATGGGTGGTGCATTGACCTGTGTTGACTGTTTAGACAGAGAGAGAGACTTACAGGCTGGTGACATGACAGAAAGAGGAGGAATGGTTGGATGAGGAGAGGGGACAGGTACAGTTGAGTTCAATCTCAGAGCCCTTGGGGCGCTGCGGCACCGTGAAGTTGCCGGCACCGGAGCAGGGATCCACCGAGAAGTCCCAGTCCTTCTTCCCAAGCTTTCTGGCTATTTCCCTCAGCACTGACTCTTCATTTCATTTCAGTTAGCCATTCACCCCACAAAAAAACGAGAAGACATTTTCAATTTCAAGCAATCAACTTAAAGTGATAGCAACTTAATAAATAGAAATCAGAGGGAGAGGGAGAGGGAGAGGGAGAGGAGAGAGCTTTTGGTTACTTTCAGACGGATGGAGTTTGGGATGCTTCACAAAGGAGGATTCTTCTTTCCCTGACTGTGCATTTTTGGTGGCACAATCCATGCCAGCCACCCAAAATGCTGCGACCAAGAACACAAGCAGCAAAACAGAGAAGCTCTCTTTCATTCTCTTCTTTCTCCCTCCCTCTCTCTCTCTCTCTATCTTTCTCTGATTCTCTCTTCCCTCCCTCTATTAATGGCTTGCGGTCTCTTGTGTCGAGCTTAGTAGAGTCTCTCTCAAAGGAACAAAAAGATGGCCAAGCTTGACTATCTTAGGCTCTTAGCGCGTGACTGGGAGTGATACTGTGAGTCTGTGAGGTTTCGGTTTCATTTCATTTCATTTATGTGGAATGATATTTTTCAGCGGTGGACGTAGAATTTTGATTAAAATTACACACGAAAATAAAAGAATTATAAATTTTATTCAAAATATTGAATACAACTAAAAATTATGTTATACATATAAAAACAAACATAGATAAAATATTAGTAACACCTACAAACTAAAATTACGATGTTGACGATAAATCGAACTGATTTTACGAAATTTTATATTTTGAAATCCAAATTTCTTTCTTTGGAGTTAACTTTGTAAATCAAATTCACTAGATTAGCTAGTTCTATGACCTTGGTACCCACTGAAGCAGTGTTATAATTAAGCTTATAGTAATGATTTGTGATGTGAGTTTTATTAACTCTAGTTGCTATATAGAAGTTGCAAGTATACAACTATCTATTGTAGTACTTAGGGGTCGAATTTACAGGATAATTTGGTTCTAGTTTTTAGATTTGAGTAAATTTAATCTAAGTAAAAACGAACGAGAAAAAAAGTTTCAGGTTTGGATTGTTTGATTGCTTTAAGCTAAAAACTGAAAGTAATTTAGAACTTAACACAATTAGCAAACGATTAGGCCGTGTTAAGATGATCTATCCACAATTATTAATACTTGTTTGGTAATTAATTTCTTGGTATTATGAGGTTGCGGTTTCAGATTTGATACCAAGTGATATCTCTATTTAGGTACCGTATTTTCACTAGTTATGACTTCACATCTCGGTACTTGGTTAAACTAGTCAAAACCCATTAAGCACATACCGTCCTAATCATCATAAGTTATCATATGTCACCTCTCGGTACTTAATATAATTCGTTATGACAATTAGGTAAACCCGTAATTAACAAGCGTCACATCTCGGTACTCAGTTCGTTAATTACCCTACGTCATACGGTCTAGATCTAATATTCAATATCTCTATTGAAAATATCAAATCTTGAAATAAAACAAGTCATATAGCAAGCAAGTCATAAGATGGACAATCAATTAGCGTCACATCTCGGTACTTAGCCAATTAATTGCCATGCTTTCTATGGTCAAGGTCTAGAATTAAACCTTAAGATCACAATTCATGAAATTGCACAAGTAAAATAGAAAGCAAACCGAGTAAGAAATTTATTATAAACAAGGATTAACAAGAGTTTCAAGACATCCTAACAAGTTCTAAGACAACTTAGTCGGACATGACTAAGGAATTAAACATAATAGAAGTAAAAGAAAAAGATAGAGAAATGAGATATACAACCGAGATCGTTAATGTAGCACTTCTTCTTCTCTTCTTCTTCTTCTTCTTCTTCTTCTTCTTCTTCTTCTTCTTCTTCTTCTTCTTCTTCTTCTTCTTCTTCTTCTTCTTCTTCTTCTTCTTCTTCTTCTTCTTCTTCTTTCCTCTTCTGTGAATTCTCTAAGTTATAATCCTTTGTTGCTAAATTCGTCTGATAACTATTTATTTTCTGCCTAATAACTATTGTTATTTAAAGGAAAGCAAAATTCTAAAAATGGACTGCTGGAACTTCCTATCTGTGCTTCTGCGCATGTCTATTGCAGGGTAATAACTTCTGTTGCGACCGCAACAAATCTTGAGTGAGAGTTATCACTTCTCTATCATGGTCATGCACGTTCTATTGCGGGGGCAATATAAGTTATTGCAGCCGCAATATATGGAGGTGGTAACTTCCTTGATCATCCAGTCCTCTGCTAATATTTATAGCGACCGCAAGGATATACCTTGCGACCGTAATAAATGTGGATTGGGTTGTGCTCTTCATGTCTTGGGTTGTACAACTTATATTGAGGCCGTAAGGATATATCTTGTGATCGCAATAAAGCTGAACTTGGTTGTTTTGGCTTGTAGAGGCTGATTGCGGCCGCAATGAGTGTTCCTGCGGCCACAATTGACCTGGCAGATGGTCAAGTTGCTTCCATTGCACATCCTAGCTTGTTTCATTGTCCTTGCTTGTACCCATTTTGCTTCAAATACATGTTTCTGCATTAAAATACTGCAAAGTAGTGAATTAAACTCTTTTGAGATAAAAACTTGTTTGTTTGGACACTGATTAACTCTAAATTTGACTTAAATTACA
Source organism: Eleocharis quinqueflora (assembly GCA_964058865.1). NCBI lineage: Eukaryota > Viridiplantae > Streptophyta > Magnoliopsida > Poales > Cyperaceae > Eleocharis > Eleocharis quinqueflora. The sequence goes on from CAXKVX010001108.1 coordinate 298,822, forward strand.
TAATTAATCCTAGATAAATATATGTATAATTTTGCTTATCAGTTTGATTATTCTAAAATAAAGATGATATTAAACCAGGTTGAAGAAATAAAGAGAGCTGAGAGGATTAGAAATGAATAGAGTGGAAAGGTATTAGTGCCTGACTTCATCAGATAGTCTGAGCTTTTTCTGATTTTTCTTTTGTAAATTTTTTTTTTTTGCTTCGATATCCTGAAAATCACAAGTATTAGACTTCATCAGAGTTTACCAACAATTCTATATAATCCAATCGCTAATTCAGTACATGTTGGTGCTCCTACATATTTTTTTCATGGCAACAGAGAACCATCAAACACTATTCCATAAAAAAAGTTGAATTATGTCTGATTTTCACTTATAAATATAGAATTGGAAATCCTTCATGCACGTACACAAACAAAACTGCAAGAATTATTTTCAAATTCCAATCATATATATTTTGATTTCTCTCATCATATATATTTGTTCCTACTCGTAGTAAATTTTGTTTTCTCATTATTTTTTATGTTAATTTGATTTAGAATTATTCATTGTGAAATGATTGTTACTATGTCTATATTAGACGTTATGTCATACATATTTTCTTCAGAAAAAAAATCTTATGGATCCTACTGACGTTAATTGTTGACTACGCCACTGCTTGAGATCATTAAAATCGAAGTTCAAATTAGAAATTTTATGACACAAATAAGAACTGTAGTTTGGAACATTAATTAATCAATTAATCAGTTCCGTGGTGAACTAACCATAACTGGCCTATTAATCGTCAACTTTAATATAATTTGATTTGATATTCATCTTTTTATTGTTGCGCTTTCTTTCTATAATTTGGATTTCACAAGACAAAAGTGCAGAGAAGCAGTATGCCAGTATCACTGTATCAGTACTATATAAAGTGAAGACAGCTGGAAATAGAGTCGTTGAGTCATTGATTACGTATCGATTTGGATTAGAAATAGAATAGATGAGGTCCCACTGATGAAGAGCTTCAAGCCATCAATCAGTTTCCTCTTCTTTTTTCTGAGGTGATGAAAAGAGGAATGGGTTCATGGATATTTATCGCAAAGCCAGTGGCAGTGGTCAATTGTCGGCAACGGAATGTTACCTGTTATTATTTTGAAAGCACCGCGCTGTTATTGATTAATCTGAGCCGCTGTTTTAATTTGAGCGTTGTAATATTTTGAAAGCATGGTGTTATTATTGATTAATTTGGACCGTTGTCTTAATATGAGCGATTGTAATTTAATTCAGAAAATTTTTATTATTTTGTGAGTTTCACATGTGAGTCTCTCAATAACAGAATCTTGCAATTGAAATTATAACAGCTGATACATGAAACAAAACTAGGATACAATACTCGTAAAATTCTAGATGGGTACCATGGCCAAATTTTATTTTGAATTAAAATTTCTGAATATATTATCTAAACTACATAATTTTAAAATTCCAAAATAAAAATTTATTTTTATAAAAATAAGTTTCCTTTATATTACTTTCATATATTTCTTGTCAGATTTAAACATCCGGGCATGATGTGAAAAAAAAGGAGCCCATACTATTTTGGATGCGTCTGATCCGAAAAGAAAAAGAAAAAGAAAACCAAAACCTTTTAGCTTTGCTGTTTTTAAGCAAGTTATTATTAGTGCGACTAAAAAAACAAATTCGAAATATAACTTGAAACTTCAAATTTTGTCACACGATGTATGCCAAAAAAAAAAAAAAAATCTCATTTATGAACTTCTTTAATTTGGAATTTTATTTCATAAACAGTGCAGAAGGCATTGCATACCATGGTCCATGGATGATGAATGCGATTTAATTGTATTTTTTATCATGACAATAGGCATTTGACCGTTGACTACAGAAGTCATCATGTTTACCACCACGTTTCAAATACCCATTAATTAATGGTCCCAATTTCGTACGAGCTATAGCTTTATCCTTCAGCTAAAAGCTAAAAAAAAGTAAGATTTTTCAATCTCATTTTTTTTTTATTTTCTGGTGTTTTTGTATTAATGATTAACGACTTAATATGTATTTTCTTTTTCACTCACTGCACAAATTAGAGATTTAAGTAAAACATCATATTTTCCAAAACATTTTCAAATTTTTGGTTACCTCATATGATTTAAGTAAAATATGTCCAAGGTTTTATTTTTGGTAATTCCACTATTTCTCAAGTTTATTTCTTTTTCTAAGATTTTGAGTTCACCATGTAGTATTGTTTTGACTTCCTCAAAAAGAAAAATGTTGAGCTCATTAAACTATGAAATGGTATTTCAGAAATGCATGATAATGTTTTAATATATTGATATAATTAAGTTATATACTTCTGTATAGAATATTCAACATTATTAAGTCACAAAAACTCTTAAATCCAATTGACGGTTGAGTTAGTATATATAGTTGATCTTTTTAGGGGTGCATTTTCTAATTGATCGAATACTTTTTCTTGATTTTGTAAAATACCAACCTCACTTTCTTGATTTTCAAATAAATATACTTCTGTAAAGCTTCACGCTTGAACTAAAGCGTCTGAAATACAAATTAATATACCGTTAGTCCGTTACGCTTTAGACTTGCAATTAAAAATGGATGGCAGCAAGAAGTGGTGCAATAATAAGAACATCATGCAGTAGCACCGACGGACGGTTCAGATTTGATTCAAGAGGTCTGATATTAGTTTGCACGAATCTCAATGCAAATCAAAGATTGAGATTTGCTGCACAACACGCACAGTGTCGATGCTGCGCATTAGAACATCTCGATTCGTGTTGGGGTGGGTGCTTCCCTCCAAAGGAGCCTCGGAACTCTAGTAACTGATCTCTCACCACGCACGATCATACTCGGCTCCATTCTCGCTCCGGCCATCATAGCTGTACCGGTATGAACTCACCACGGTTCCATGTCTACATCAACCTCACATTTGCAAACAGAACAATTCACTACCACAGAAAACAGATTCATTGCCGGTCGTTTATTGCCTTTATTTCCGGTTTTCCTACCGGCATTAATGAGGGGGGGTGTTAATACTATCGCAACCGGGAATAAAGGAGGGTGTTTTGTTACCGGTTATTAAGCTAAAAACCGGCAACAATTGTACCATTTATTTCCGGTTTTTAACAGAAAACCGGCAATGATAGACCCTTTTATTGCCGGATTCTTCTATACAACCGGCAACAAAATCTCGTTGTTCTCACCGGATCCAATTTTACAACCGGCAATAATAGTTATATTTCTTTTAACAGAAAAGCTGGATTTGTTGTGGCCAGCCCAATACTGCCAGCCATATGCTGATTTAACAGCACAGCAATATTTAACAACAAAAAATAAATCATACGCAATGCTAAACAACCAGCATATATATAACATATCACATACAATACAGATTCACATAAATCACATAAATATTCTATGATGTTTCAAAATATATCATGTTCAATACAAAATCAGTCACAACAATAATTACATCAGTGACAACCGACAATACATAACGCTCACAAGCACTCTCACACTAAAAAAATCTCGACTCCTGGTCACGAACAAAAGCTGCATCTAAAAAGTCAATCTTTCAGATAAATAAAACAGTAAAATACTTGCATGTTTTATTGATAAATGAGATTGAGTTAAAAGAAGTGATTAATTAGTACCTTTCATATTCGTTTTCTAATAAACGTAGCAATCATATCTTTCAACGCTCTCATGTCTTCACGTTTATGTGGCCCGATATTCTGCATTACAAAATAAACCTTATTAGATGCAATATTAAAAAGGTAAGAATCAATTAGTTTAACACGAGTTAGTGTAACATTGAGTTGAACAGAAGATGAAAATAAAGAAAAAATGAAGAAATATAACTAATTCGATTAGTGTAACATGAGTTATAAGATTTTCATACATTTGGGAGCTTATTTTGCATAGCAACAGCATTAATGATATACTGCATCGCCATCATAACAAAATATCCGCATTCCCAACCACCTGGTTGCTTCGGGCTCTAAAAAATACAACAAAATTAACATAAACACCTTTTTAAATTACTTTTAAAGTTTTAAACCAATTATAAAATAAAAACTTGTCTGATTTATTCATTTTTGAGTCCTAATTAGGTTTTAACCCTAAATCCTAATTTGTAAACTCTTAAACCCTAAATCCTAATTTATAAACTCTTAAACCCTAAATCCTAAGTTGTAATGAGAAACCCTAAAATTTGTAAACTCTACACCCTAATTTATAATGAGAAACCCTAATATGTAATTCATAAACCCTTAGAGTTTGAGATATGTATGTACCTTAAAAGCTATACTCTTAACCTTAATATCTAAAAAGTCAACATTAATCTCTAAGCTATAATTCTAAACTCTAATTAAAATAGTTTGAGATAGTCACGTACCTTTAGCTCGGTCCATCTAAAATATGCCTCTCTCTTATTCACATGTTGGCATATGTAACGTGTCCGAAGGGCTCTGTAAATGAAATAAATCTAAGTTAATGTCATTATTTTCTGTACATATTGAATTTGGACTTAAGTATTTTATGTATATTCGATATTTCGAAAAGAGAGAAAGTCTTACGTATTTAGACATGAATATATATCTAATGGGTCGCTCGTGATTCGATCTGAATTATGGCCTCGATCTATCGAATCCACGAGCCAACCCATTGCCGTCGAGATTTGTAGCACAATCAGAAACCAATGATTGCTGCAATTCAACAAATAAATACAAAAACACATATATAATGAATACAATAAGAATATTTGTCACATATATTTAAAGATTATATAATTAAGAGTCGAATTATTCTTACCCCTCAATATATGGCAGCAATATGAATGACGATGGGTCTTGGACTTCATTAATAAACTTATTAATGTACGTTGAAGTACCATGAAAGTCTGTTCTTAATGTGAGTGACGCGCATACCATAGGGTCCATAAATAATATGGTGGAGTGGAAATGAGTGCTTCTAAGGTTATTTTCACAAATCCTACACATACATCACATGCAATGAATATCAAGTTATTGACTTATTAGAAAGAAAATAAGTAACAGAAAACTTACATGCAAAAAACCCGAAGTATAGAGACACTGAGTTGAGTGTCGCTCATCATCTCAATGATTTCTTCAACCGCTACCCAAATGGGACCGTCACTATTATTGTTGAAGAGCGACTCAGAGCCGATGTAGAAGCCCAGTGTGTCGACGTGTTGGGACATCAACACACTATACAAGAATCTCGAACCTTCTCGAGTCTTTGCACCTTGTCATCTTGTAGTAGGGGCATCCTACAAACTCCTGACGCGCCAGTCTGCGTCGGCACGACCCTCTTTTGCTTCGGCTCTGCACGCCTTTGGGTCTCAATCGGTGTCAAGTCCTATAAATAACACATAAAGAATCAAATAGTTACATAATTAAGCCATTTTGCATAATAGTGAAATTTTAATTGCATTACCCGATCAAAATCGAGGGTCTGCACTACCTCCACCAATATTGCAGGCCACCGTAGAAAACTCCCGATCAAATCGGCACTATATGCATCTTCCTGACCCGGAGGAGGACACGAAACTGTGGTGTGACGGCTCGCGTGGTGTACATCATCCAAGGCTACAAAAAGCTCATCATAGCCGAGAGGTACACCGGCACGAGCTGACCGGGAGTAGACGGGAAAATCCTCCCGTATTCGATCAAGACTCTCGGCTCATCGTTATATTGCTTGAACAACTTGCAACTTATCGGTTTCTTAAAAAAACAACAATATGATGAGAAGTTAAATGAAAACCCTAATGTTTCAAAATAGATGATTATAGTACATACCTGCGCTTGCTCGGGCGGCTGGGGTGCATCTGGTGCATTTGAGCTCACCTTGCTCCGACCATGACTTTGGGGAGAGTCTTGATTTGCGCCTGTGTTCTGATGAAGCGCTTGCTGAAGCTGGAACTCAACGCTCGATAATCTTTCCTTCAGAGCACGCACCTCTTCCGAACTTATACAATTTTCGTGAACCGTCCTCCTCCTCCTCCCTTTTCCGAAAACCGCTTTAATTCCCGCGTAAGTGGAGTGGCCTCTCACTCTCCCTGGATGCTCGGGCGTCCCAATCGCTGCCTCGAGTACGTCATGGTAGCGATCCTCCTCGATTCTACCCTGAGATAGCTCTTCCTGTCAATTAGCAAGAAGATACAAAGTAAGATTCCCGGATACGAAAATAAAAGTATCCCGCTTTAATGTGCAAGGAACTTACAAGATACAAAGTAAGTATTTAGAAATTGAAAGAAAGAAGACATACCATCCTCACAACGACCTCAACTGTCGCCAAGTTCTGAACTTCATAAGCGCCAGTCTTCGGATTGAACTTACTCCTTGCTTGCACCCAATCTCGACCCCTCTGATTGATTGAAGAGCTTATTCCGGACGAGCTAGTCCCAGTCGAAATGACATCTTCAGGTGTCCATTTCGTATGTGCCGTCATGTAACCTCCCGAGCCCGTGTGGTGAGGATGTATATTCTTGCTCGCATTTTCCTGTCCTTGCCGACTCATTTTCTTTGTAAATTACAAAATAAGCAAAAGAACATTAGGGTGTCCAGTGTGAATCTTTTACTGTTATTGCAGTAGTAGTAATTATTGAAATACCTGAAATCTTTCACTATTGCAATACTCAACAAATTCCAATCAGTCTTGTTCGGGCACCTTTTCCACCTCCCAAGGTTGTCTCGAATCCTCGGAATCAGGATTGACAATATAGTCCCTCCTCAACCTGCCCTTCCAACCTCGCCACATCTCGCACATCTTCTTCATAATAGCGTTCTTGTGAGTATCATCAGAAATGTGCCATTCACTCTACGAGCAAGAAAAAGAAAAGTAAGAACAAAACCATTAGGGTTTAAATTACAGAGCAAATTGAAATATGTAAGTTTAGGAGCTTTACCTTCACGCTATTCCAAAGCGCCTTTTTAATATTCACGTCCACACGTTTCCAATTCTCGACATTAATCGGCACGAACTGCCTCACTAATACGCCAATGTGGCTTGTGAACGCTGCAGCATTATCCCCTTCAGGTTGCCCGATGTTGTTAAAAGATACATTCTTCTTATCGATAGGAATGTTCTTTATCTTCTCCGATGTTGTCTTACCTCTCTTCTTTCTTTCTGATCTCGAATGCTCTTCTTGCGACATTGTATCTAAAAGTTAAATATAAAAGGAAATTTTGTTAACCTTCAATTCTATTTAACAAGGATTGTAAACTACATAGTTCTACAATTCCAAATAAAAAAGTAACACAAACCATGCATATTCTAACACGTTAACAATTAAAACACTACAACGATTATATTTAACTAAACACTATAACGATTCGAACACGTTAACAATTAATTCTAACTTAACACTATAACGATTCAAACACTATAACAATTAATTCTAACTTAACACTAAAAATAATCAACATTCAAACACTACAACAATTATACTCAACTAAAATTGAAAGAGGGAACTTACTCAGAGAAAAAAGAGGGCTGCAGTGGCAAGAAAAGGCAGGAGAGGAGAGCAGGAGGGTCGGCCGGCCTTGGAGAGAGATGGAAGAGAGTCGGCTGGGTTGGAGAGGAGCGAACGGGTGGTGCCAGCAAGGCTTGAGGAGAAGGAGAGGAGCTAGGGTCGGCGACGGTGGTCGGGTGTGGTCGGCTGGGTTGGAGAGGGAAGATGGTCGGAGAGGGTGGAAGGTGTGGTCGGCTGGGTTGGAGAGAAGAGAGAAGAGAAAGAGAGAAAGAAAGAACCAGGATCGGACGGGATATAGGGTTTTGACTTTTATTGCCGATTATTAGTATAAAATCGGCAATAAAATGTACATTTATTGCCGGTTTTATACTAATAATCGACAATAAATGGTCCTTTTATTGCTGGTTTGTTACTAAAAACCGGCAATGAATGTTACTATTGGCATAACTACAAGAGGCTTACAGCTTTAGACAGGTAAGCTGTAAGCCTCAGCGTGGTTCTTGGGTGTCTCGTAAGGTTGGCATTTGGCCAAAGGTCTCATGTTCGAATCCCAGGAAACACAAACCATTTTTTTTCCCTTTTTTTTGATTTATTTACTGATTTGAATATCTGATTTAGTTATTAATAAGTACATATAAAATACATGTTTTATTTATTTTACAACGCTGTTAAAATACATCAAATATGTACATATAAAAATACATGCATCAAATTAATACATGCATGAAATACAAGTACATGATCAAAGTACAGCATGAAATCAAAATACATGAATTAAATGCATAAAAATTTCAAATAATGTCTATTAGGTATCCTTCGATCTTCGATGCAAGACCCAGACACCTTCGTTGTGATCTGCGCGAAAAACAAAATTGTGGCACTACTCTTAAAAATTTATGTAATTAATGAAATTCAAAATTAGTAATACACAATTTAGTAAAATAAAAAAAACCTGAACGCAGATAAGGGGGCTCGTCATTATCTTCAATTGGCGTGGTATCGATACCTGTGGAAAATGGAGGTATGTCATCACAATAATCGTAGTCTTCTTCATCCACGACATCTCCAACACCAACGATTCGTCTTTTTCCCAAAAGAACAACATGTCTTTTCTTATCGGATGGATCGATCACATAAAAAACTTGTTTCACTTGTCTATTTGCTAGTATGAACGGGTCGTGCTGATAACCCGGTTGGTTTAAATTAACTATTGTGAATCCATCCTTTTTGTCTATTTTGACTTCGCGTTGATTTACCCATTTGCACAAAAACAACGGAATCTTGAATGTCAGGTAATTGACCTCCCAGATCTCATCGATCCATCCATAATAGAACATCGATCTAGTGCCATAAGCGGATAAAGCTTCAATTGTAACGCCGCTATTTTGCACGGTACTTTTGTCGTCTTGTTTCTTCGTATACCAAGTACACCCATTCATATCGAAACATTGGTATGTTTCAACCAATGATCCGGGACCCTTCGATAGCCAATAAACGATTTTGTCAACTTTCTCGAATGGTTGTTTTTCGACCTTCTCCTGCAGCCATTTTGCAAAGTTCAAATTGTGTTCATTGATAAACCATGCTTCACGTTCTCCTGGATTTTTTCCCCTCAATTCACCTAAGTGCTCGGTAACGTACAGAGCTAGAACAATGCTTTGTTGCAGAATCTTAAGGTGTGCTCTTTGTAGCAAATCTGTGTTTACAAACACGTCTTTTCGTCCCTTTATACCAACACCTTGAAGTCTAACTTCGTGTCGAGATGTAGGCAAACCAATACTTTCAATTCCAACCATGTGATCAGTATAGAACTCAATGACCTCTTCTGCAATGTAACCTTCAACAATGCTTCCTTCCGGCTTAGAACGACTTCGTGCTAATCCTTTCAGCTGACCCATTCTTCTCTCAAAAGGATACATATATCGCAAGAACATTGGTCCACAAATTTTGATCTCTCTTACCAAATGAATAGTCAAATGTATCATTATATCAAAAAACGACGGTGGAAAATGCGTCTCGAGCTCGCAGAGGGTCACTATCACATCCTTTTGTAGTTTATCCAACGATACATGATCGATCGCCTTGGAGCAGATCGAATTGAAGAAGTAGCAAAACTTAGTGATTGATTGTCTAACGTTTGGTTTCAGGATACCTCGAATTGCATCTGGAAGCAGCTGGGTCAACATGACGTGGTAATCATGAGACTTCATACCAATCAATTTCGACTCTTTAATGGACATCTTTGCTGAAATATTTGAGGAATAACCAGTAGGAACCTTAAGATTCTTCAGACACTCCAAGAAGCTTTCTTTCTCTTTTTTGGTTAAAGTCCAGCTCGCTGCAGGTAAGTAAGTACGTTTTTCTCCTTCAACCGGGTGTAACTGCGGTCGAATTCCCATTTCAACCATGTCATTTCTTACCTTGATACCGTCCTTTGTTTTTCCGTGCACGTTCAACAATAAGCCAATCAAACTTTCAGTAATGTTCTTCACAATGTGCATCCCATCTAAGTGATGTCTAACCTCTAAACTTGACCAATAAGGAAGATTCCACAAAATAGAACTTTTCTTCCATATCACGTCATCGAAATTATTAACGACTATTTTTCCCAATTGAACATTTATGTTCTTCACCACCTCATAAACTTCTCTTCCTGATAATGGTCTCGGCGCTCTATCTGGACACTCATGCCCATCAAAGTCAATTTTATTTCGTCGAAATCGGTGATTTGGAGCAAGAAACCTTCAATGTCCCATGTAACAACACTTCTTACAGTTTTTTCAACCAAATAGAATGAGTGTTTACTCCAGAAATAGGACACGCTTTGAACCCTTTCGTCTTGAAACCAGATAAGTTCCCGTAAGCGGGAAAGTCATTGACTGTGCAAAAAATCATGGCACGAAGAGTGAAGTATTCTCTCTTATGTGAATCAAATACACGCACGCCATCCCTCCACAACTTTTCAAGGTCATCTACCAAGGGGGCCAAATAAACATCTATGTCATTTCCAGGTTGTTTAGGACCTGAAATCAACAATGACATCATCATGTATCTCCTTTTCATGCACAACCATGGAGGAAGATTGTACACGCACAATAAAACCGGCCATGTACTATGACGACTACTCATGTTGCCGTAAGGATTCATACCGTCTGTGCATAATCCCAATCTGAGATTTCTAGGTTCAATTCCAAAATCATTGAAATTTCTATCTATATTCTTCCATTCGGGAGAGTCTACGGGGTGTCGCAACATTGCATCTTCTTTTCTACAATCTTCGTGCCATCGTAATAGTTTAGCATCTTTCAGATTCATGAATAAACGCTGAAACCTTGGTATTATTGGTAGATACCACATCACCTTTGCCGGTGGTCTTTTTGTTCCCTCTTCGACCTCATTATTACTGGATTTGTAACGTGATGCATTACATTTCGGGCATTTATCTAGAATACTGTACTCATTTCCTCTGTAGAGTATACAGTCGTTCGGACATGCATGAATTCTTTCTACTTCCAAATTCAAAGGGCATAACAATTTTTTTGCTTTGTATGTTGAATCTGGCAACTCATTCTTTTCTGGCAACATGTCTCCTAAAAGTTTCAATAAAGATGTAAAACTTTTATCGCTCCATCCATTTTTTGCTTTCAAGTTAAACAATTTAAAAACAGCAGTTATCTTAGAAAATGTAGTACAACCAGGAAATAATGGCACATCTTATTCTTTAAACACATTTTGCAAAATTTCAGGAATAGCACAGTCATCTACAACATCATTCATCATTTCTTCAAAGATTTCATCCCGCATAAATGGTGAATCATCTACAATTTCTGTAATTCCTACATTTTCACTTTCATCACTTGTTTCTTGATTTAATCTATTCTGATTCATTCCGAAATTCATGCTTTCATTCACAATCTCTCCGTGCCATACCCAATTTGTGTACTGCTGCATAAATCCACGCCTGATCAAATGATCTGTAACATCTTCAACACATGGAAATTTCTTTAAATTTCGGCAATCCATACACGGACAAGCAAGAGATTTTTCACCATTCGCTTCCATTTTTTTAGTAGCACATTGTACAAATTCTGCGATTCCTTCTAAGTATTCATCTGAATTTGTACAATGTGCGCCTGAAAACGGACGTCAGATGAATACGGCAGCATTTGGGGTATTAATTAGGTTACCATCTAGTCTCGGGCTGGCCAACCATCCTAACCCACTCTTTGAATGATTTGTCTCATTAGTGAACATACGATAGTTGCAAGCTAGCATTGATAAAAATCCGGCAGCATTTCCCCTTGTACATCCACAAAAATCGACGATCCATCTGAAAATAATAAATTATTTTGTCAACTGTGCGCCTAACATTTGGGGTATTAATTAGGTTACCATCTAGTCTCGGGCTGGCCAACCATCCTAACCCACTCTTTGAATGATTTGTCTCATTAGTGAACATACGATAGTTGCAAGCTAGCATTGATAAAAATCCGGCAGCATTTCCCCTTAGCTCCCCAAGTACGCCGACGCACATTTGCATGTACGCACGTACTCGTGGGAACAAAGGAGAAATACTGAATCGGATTTTTCTCAAAACTAGTTTGCAACTACCGTATATCCACTAATCCTAAATGAGACAAAGCATTCAAAGAGTAGTCCCAAAACGGGGACTATTCGAGATTAATCCCTATTGGATTAATCCCGAACGAGTACTGACCTAAGTTAATTATGTTCCGATATTTTGGCTCTATATGACAATACATTAACTTTAATGCATATATATGTGTATATATGAATATATATACACATATATAAATACATTTAATTTAATTTATGCAATGCATGCAAAGTCTAAATTCAATAATTAACAACAAAAAAATAATGGCAGTACCTCAATATATAAGTAATCAAATCACCTTGCGCACGTATCACTCTTCTTTAGTCTATTTAATCGTCCTGACAAATACAACAAACAACAAAAAAATACAAAGAAACCATTAATTATATTTTTTATGAACAAAAAATGTAAAAAAAAAAATTTATTTTTTCTGTTTTTATTGGAGAATTTAAAAATATGACATGTAGTAAATAAGAGTACAAAATATTTAATCTTTTGTTAACATTTGAAAAAAAAATTTACCTTCTTTTAAAGAGACAAAGAGCATTAATGGTTGAGGGTTGGGGGAAGACGAAGGTAGCTGCTGGCGGGAAAGGCGAATTTGCTGCAGCTGGGGGAGATATCGCTAGTGTTGACATATTGTCACCGGTTGCTATTAGAAAACCGGCAACAACACATTTATTACCGGATGCTTAACAGAAACCGGCAATAATACTCTCCTTTTATTGCCGGTTGTTAAGTAGAAACCGGCAATAATTACGAATATTACCACCGGTTTCTTAGTAAAAACCGGTAATAATAACCTTACTGCCGGTTTTCCTCTCCACCCGACAATAAAGTGGCGAGACTAAAGCCGTTTTCTGGCGTAGTGATTATTAGTTTGTTCTAGCTCTAGTCTCCATCCCTTTGGTGGTGGAGACAATAATACTCCTTTTTTTTTTTTGCAAACAAAGAGTGTATCGATAACAAAAGTTTGATGTCTCTTTTGCTTTCCGCTGTGTTATCACTTATGATGGCATGATTAATTTCAGAACCAATTAAAAAGTATGACATGGCTCAGAACAAGCAAACGGATGTTTTTTATTTCAAACATTTTAAATTGGGCTCTATTATTGCAACACCAATTTATAATATTGGGGCTAAGAGGGCTTGCTTCAGACCATTTCAAAATAAGTTTACATTATTAGAAAAAGATTCAAACATTAGAGAGCTTACAGTCCACAACATTATCCCCCAACGAAAATAATCAAGCTAGATTTTCCTAATTTAGAAATGCAGCTTTTTTTTTGGAAAAGGCAATGCAGTTTAAATTCTTTGTTACTTAGAAGTAATAATTGTTGAGTGCGATGGACAAAAATTATAAATACAAATAATTATAACCGTTGATGTTTATTAATAAATATGTAATAAAATTAATTTTATCATCTTAGAGTGATCCGGATTCATGATCGAAGGCACGTTCGTGACCCATTACATTGGCATACAAGTCTTTTCTGAAACTAACATTGATCACTCCAGCCTTTCCTACCCTGACAACATGCTAAGCAAAATGGATATATATTACCCCGATATGTAATTATGAAGAAGGGGACTTCGAGAGCGATGGAGATTATTGCAGGATTTTGCAATTGTCTGATGAAGTGCTGGCACATAACATCTTGTCAAGGTTGACACCTAGGGATGTTGCCTCTGTTGGGTCTGTTTGTACACGTAGGCACCAGAAAACAAAGAGCGATCGAACACTTAAGGAAAATGGTGTGTCAGAATGCCTGGTAGAGATATGACTGTTCGGTTAGAAACAAGTACAAGGCGACTCGGCTGGGGCCGACTAGCTAGGGAACTTACCACATTAGAAGCTGCCACATGGCACAAGTTGACATGCAACCGATGGTCGGGTTGAGCCATCTAGATGCAACTTCAGTGCATGTGCGGTCGGTAACCGTCTCGTATTGTTTGGAAGTGAAGGAGTCGACATGCAACCGACAGACGACACCTTTGTATTAAACCTTGACGCAGCAAGTCCGAAGTGGCGTCGTGTCAAAGTTGCCTCAGCACCACCTGGTAGGTGGGGTCACACACTATCTAGCCTAAATGGTTCGTCGTTGGTAGTGTTTGGAGGATGTGGCCATAATGGGCCATTAAGTGATGCTTTCGTCCTTAACCTGGATGCGCAACAACCATCTTGGCAGGAGCTAGCAACTGCTTTTGAGGGTGGCAATAGCACGGGGCCATTGCCATGATCCTGGCACAGCTCATGCACCATTGACAATGGATCAAAGCTTGTTGTCTCAGGTGGTTGCACCAACACAGGCACGCTATTGAACGGCACATTTGTGGTCGACCTGACAAAAGACCGGCCTACGTGGCGAGAGATACGTACCTCGTGGGCCCCACCATCCCGGCTGGGGCACAGCTTTTCAGTCTATGACAATAACAAGATCATGATGTTCAGAGGTCTTGCGAAGAGCGGATCCCTCAGCTTACGTTCGAATGATGCATATACAATGTATTTAGAGGAAATGGAGCCGAGGTGGAGGCAATTAGAACTTAATGGATTTGACGGGGTGGAGCCCCCTCCTAGACTTGACCATGTAGCAGTGAGCTTGCCGTGTGGACGGATCCTCATCTTTGGGGCGTCGATAGCGGGCCTTCATTCCCCAGTTCAGCTATTTTTGCTTGATCCAGTAGAAGACAAGCCAGCTTGGCGGGTGCTTAATGTGCCGGGACCCGCACCAAAATTTGCCTGGGGTCATAGCACTTGTGTCGTTGGTGGAACTAGGATTCTGGTCTTAGGAGGACATACCGGTCACCGGAGAAGAGTGGATCTTGAATGAGTTGCATGAGCTTTGTTTAAGTAGTAGGCCCGCTGACGACGCATGATTTCATTTGCAGTTTGTTTGATGAAGCCATTTCACTTTGTATGTGCTTGAACTTTGCTGAACCGGATCATTTTAGTTGATTCAGAGTTTGTAGATTGTGTTTGACTGAAAGTTGATGCAGACCTGACTGTTGGTAGTTTTTTTTGTATAGAAATATATCTTGATCCAATTTGCTTCTCTTTTCCATTTTATTCTGCCGAACAAGTTTATTAGTTCTTTCTAGTTTTGAAATTATTCCAAACTTGAGATTTTAAAGAATGGAAAAATCAGTGATTACTTAAATGTCATTATCATTCCATATCGATAAAGCAAAACACTGGTTATGTTCATTCCAAACTAGTACATCAATGTTAAATGTGCTGGTAATGGTATTTACTAGATGAGGTGAAATGACCTCAAATTTTCCTATTAAAGTTTTTAGCGTGTAGCAATATATACAGCAAGATTGAAAGACATTTTTTTTTTCATTGACGCTAACAGAAACTTGCTTCTAAGTTCTAATTTATGATTTGGATTATATTTTTCAAGTTCACGATTATACTGACATTTCAGAGTTCACCCCTCTAAAGTCCTGTATTTATGCATATTAATCTCACTGATTATTCCCAGTGTCTTTTGCCAACTTGTCTTGGAATTGTTCTACAAAACTTAATTTTGTAGTGGAGTTCAAGTTAATATCATATTTTTTTAGTTATAATTCGTGTTTCTGCTGGTAATTTGTTATCATATGTTCATGCAATAAATGGTCAACTCTTTATCAGTATTCTGGTATTATATAACAAAATGCACAAGTAAATAATCTCGTAAATGATTTGAAGCTTCTGCTAATCCTTTATTTGATCAAATATACTAAGTTGTTACTAAGGTCTTAATTAGATTATTAAGATTAAGGCTTTCCACGTTTTCCTCCCTAAATTTTTTCTAGAGAGGGAAACTAAGCCAACAATTCTGTACACCTAATTAAGAAAAGAGATCTGTGAGCAACTGTATCTCTCAGGCGTGGTTCAGAACTTCCCGGTAGTGCATCACTAAACTGCTTCAAAGGCCGAGAGACGAGGTTTTTCTTTTCATCGACGACCTTTTCAGTCTATTTAAAAGTCTATCCAGTGCCTCTATCATCCACTGGTGAGGGCATCCCTCTCTCGCTTCCGACACCGCAACCTGAGCAGTACAACAATACATCTTCATTAATACAATTTTACAAAAAGAAACCACATAGTTATACATGTAACATGTGTGCAAAATATAAAAATCAGTACCCATCTTCTCTTGCGAACTTGCATTTCAGGCCAGTGTGCTATTTCATCTGTTACATTCAAAGGATAAAGGATTCCTTCGTAGAATATGTTATGACTTTTGCTCATGTAACTCCATTTCCCAAGCCTCCTCTGCATTCACATCATAATAAGATTAATTATATTTAATATATTGCTGTCAAGACTCGGTCAGAATCTATTATTTAAAAAAAAAAATGAGTTGTGTAGCTTGTTATTACCTTCCAATAACAAAAATGCAAGACATTATTACACAGATAATTTTGGAACTGACCTCAATTTTTCCTTGGACACCAGCTTCTTCCAAAGCCTCTCTTGATGCAGCTTCTTTTACAGTTTCATCTAATTCCCATCCTCCCTGTCAAATTACACATGGTTTAATTAATTACATTTTCCCTCCAAATTTGATACACTATATTGCTTCTCATTTTTTTCTTTCTAAAAACAGCTAATTTAGGCCCACCGATATAACTCAATCGAGCCCAATAGTTTTGGGCTCATGTAATTTTAAATAAGGCTTTCTTTTAGTTCAAATCTAATGGTGGTATTTGTTTGTTAAAAAAATGGAGACGATAAAATAAAACTACTTTTTACCAGCTAATGATTTACTAAAATCACAATTTGATCCATAGTAAAATTGAAATAGCACATGTACCTTAGGAAACATCATGCCATGCCCTTTTTGGGAGCTTATAACAAGAACCTCCATGGCTTTATCCAAATCATCTGAGCATGAAATTTTGCCATTTAATCTATACGGAATGCACCTGTAGCATATTTGGTACAAAATTAGAAATGGTCTAATAGACATCATCAGTATGCAAATCAGTACCCCAACGAGTTTGCTTATATCTTCATGTATAGCCTTTATTTGTGTTAACTGTTTATTTTAATTTTGTATAATTGTTGTCTGTGCTCTGAGCATTCAGAACTCTTTTTATTTTATTAAAACATACTGAATTCATGGAAATATTAGAAGATAAGAAAGAACAAAAAACCCTGGGGTATTTCCATCAGTACTGAAAACATAAAGAAGTTTAGCTCCCCTGCAAACTAATTATAAGGTGAAACAAAACGGAAAAGATTGATTGTTTGTTTACTAATTTTTGTATCGGAGTTTCTTATGCATTTATAGAAACGAAATGTCAATTTGGTTAAATTTCAAGAACACTAACCCGACAACAATGCGGCCTCCGGTTCTACTGTACCGCTGCAATTCCCTGCCTTGTCGAGATACCAGCGTTGCCATCTCTGAAACCATCCCTCTCAATGAAGGATACCTCAAATAAAAACGAGGGAAAGAGAAAGAAAGAGGTTTCTGTTTCTACAACTTAGCTTTGTGAAGATTGAAAATGAAGACTACTTAAATAAGCAAAAGTTGAAGGGGCCCTTTTGTGATAAGGACAAATTTTTAAAAGGCGCGTGGAGAGGTTCCTGTACAAATGCATCTCTCAAAATTTCGGGGTAACTTACAATTAGTGCTAAAATAGAAAAAAACTCACTACGCTTTAATTTTTATCCGCGTAAATAGATTTATTATAAGTTCACGGAACTTCTATCATCAAAAGAGGTTACAATTTTAACCCAAAACGGGTAATTGTCGTCATGATTTTTCGATTAAGCATTTTCTTAACAATAGCATTATATTTTCTATCGAAAAGAAAATCTTTGATTCACCAATTTTTTATTTCCTCTTTCTGTCTTCCTTCTTTTTTTCTTAATATTACTTTCTTTCTCTCTCATCTATATCTCTTTTTTTCTTTTCTTGTTCTTCCTCAATTCTCACTTCTCTTGCATCGATGTATGTCTTGAATTGCATTGATGCAATACAAGATAGACGTCGATGATGTAAAGGCCGAGTGCATCACCATCGATGTATGTCTTAGTTCACTACCTCATGTATCGAGCACTCATGCCTCTTCATTCTGGAAGTGCATCGATGCAATACGTGAATGAGGCAGTGAGCTCGTGAATGAAATGATGCTCATGATATTGATTTGAACATGTAGTACAAATAATATAAACAATTGTTCCATTAGTATAAACACTAGAAATGATAGTATAAATATCTAAAATGACAATATAAACACCTGAAATGACAATATAAATATCAGAAAACATAATACAATCAATAGAAAAACTAGTATAAACACCTAAAATTATAAAATAAACATCTGAAATGGTGATATAAACACCTAGAAGGCAATATATGTATCTTAAAACATAATATAATCGACAGCAAAACTAGTATAAACACCTCGAATGATAATATAAACACATGCAATAGTAACATAAACACTAAAAAAGGTAAATAAACACAAAAAATTATATAAGCACTTAAAAATACAACATAATCATATGAAAAGCTAACACAAATATCTAAAATGATAATATAAACAACTAAAATTATAGTATAAATACCAGAAAATGTTATAAAGGGTGAAAAAGGACAAAATTAGTTGGGAACGTGATTCTTGCATTAATTGTTGTTGTTGCTTTTTCGTTTTTTTGTGTTTTGAATTCAAATTTGAAATGCATATAAATTGTTTATTGCATTAATTGTCTGTTGCATGTGCCTTTTGTCTTTTTGTGCTTTAATTTTATTTGAAACTAGTACCAGTATCTGAAATAATTAACATAAATGCTTGAAATAATTAGTACAAACACCTGAATAGCTAATGTAAACACTTGAAAGCATTCACAAGAACAAGTGAACTCTAACCTTCCATTTTTGTCTCCTGTTGATTTTTTTATTTTCCTTTTTAAGAAAAATAGTTTGGAAGAAGAAAGATGGGAGATTGTTAGTCGATTTTTTTTTTATCAAAACGGATATTGTTGGAACACCAACACTCTTTCGTTTTTTTTTTCCTTTTTGTGTTTTTATTTTATTTATTTTTGCCAAACAAATGCCTCTTCCGAATTGAGGTGGATTCAATTTACAATGCAACATTAAGAATATTGAGCAGATTCATCAATACTTAACAAGAAAATATTAAGATGGAAGCTGATATATTGATTTTTTTATTGATTCCTTCATCGATCCCAACAGAACATGTCCAGTTGAGTTCAGTTTGCATGTTGTTTTTGTTATGATGTATATTGTTTTTTGTATTATGCATGTTATTTTTGTTATTATACATATAATTGATCGGACGCTCCACTGTAAATGAATGTCGCTACGCTCATCGACGCGGATCGCTACGCTCATCGATGCGGACTGGACGAATCCAGTTGCATTTATTTTGAAAATTGTTCTAGTTATGATGCATGTTGTTTTTGTTATTATGCAAGTAATTAACATGCAAAATATTATAAATATCATGCATAATAACAAAAATAACATGCATAATAACGAAAACATAATAAATCATAAGTAGAACAAAAAACATAATAAACATAACATATAAATCATAAGTACTTAATTTGACTGTTATGCATGTTATTAGATGCACAATAACAAAAACAACATGCATAATTAATAACGAAAACAACATGCATCATAAATAAAATAAATTTTCGTCAAAACTCAACTGAACGCGTCCAGTGGAGATCGATGATGGAATCAAAGTTGAGATTGACGAAACATTTTCCTCTCTAGAATTAGATATAAGAGAGCCGATATGCTCATATCATCATTGTTAATTATCATTATTATATTATCATCAATTTGTTGAATCATTTTCTTGTACAAAATATTAAAACAACTTACATTCTATATGCAACTTTCAGTGAAGTAGCGCTATATACATAAATTGAACACTAACATATAGTAATTTAATAGTTTAAATTACAAAACTTTACCTTAAATTACGAAGCATATGGCAGTTCTCGATCTTTACGAAGAAATAGACTTAAGTCCCGCACAAATATTTAAAACATAATAAATATATAAATTAAGAAGAGTTCTAATATAAAAAAACAGTCTAATATTTAAAAACTAAAATCAAGACAAACTAAACGAATACTAAAATAATATAACCTGAAGTACAAGATAACACAAACTGCACCAGAACGCAAACTAATACAAATCTTGAGGCTATACAAGTTTAACATAACCCTACTAAAATATAAAACAAACTAAACTGAACTTAAAAGATGTGTAACATGAAATATTCAAACTAATATTGACATAACAGGAAGTTTGACTTTGAGCATATGGGGCCCGAATTTTTTTAAAATAATAATATTAATATATAAAATTGAATATGTATGAAAATATCAGATGCAATTTTAAATGTGCTCATCTCTACATGTGTGTTTAAAGATGAAATTTCATTTTGTTCTTAAAAAATTAAATTCTATACACGCATATAGAGATTGCGTGTATAAGATTTAATTTTTTTAACAACAGAATGAAATTTCATCTTTAGATTGCAGGCGTCATCAGCGAAAGAAGCACGTTTAAAATTTCATCTGAGAAATTCTTACATATTGAATTTCATATATCAATATTATTATTTAAAAAATAATCGGATATGAGTAATGGGCAACTCTCTACTAGTTTAGGAAATGTTTTCTTCTTTAGAAATATTTGAAGGTATAATTTCACTTTTTTTCTTAAATTAATGTTTTTAGTTGCTATATTATAGACCATTTTGTTGGAGTCTGTATCTTCTGGAATAAAAATTACTTTTCGCTTCTTGATTCTCAACGCTGTCATAGCGAATTACTCTGTCCGCACAATATTTATCACAGCGTCGCTACAGTGCTCACTCAGAAAAACTGTCCATTTTCATCTGGAAATGACTGACCTTTCCGGAAAATAATGATTCATTTTGTTGGTTTATCAAGCAAAATGTTAATCTCTCCAAACTTTTGGGTCTAAATTGATAATATGTATGAAGCTATTATAAAATCAGAATAGGTCTACAAAGTTAGACATAGTTGAAAGTAAACAAAGTTGGGAAACTTGACCTTTTCCATGTTCCAATCACTGTTTAATCAGCAGTCAAGCCAGAATATTTTATTTATTATTCCAGTTATCGAATAAGACGCAGTCAAGCTGCAGAATATTTATTCATTTATTAATTAATTATTAATCAAAGATAATCTATATGGATGAGAGGAACAAGTAACACCGAGAATTATATTTTAATTCGTAATTAGATTAGATTCGATTTGATATTATTTGTGAAGTTAAATTGATCCGAACTCAATCAAATATATCATTTGAGATAATATAGAACTCAAGCTGGGTCATTTTTTAAAACACTAATAAAGAAAAGTACTAATATCCACAAAATTAGTATATTTAGATTTAGTACCACTCCTTGATATTTAAGTGAGTTTTAAATATGTTATCATTTTTAAAAACTTGAATTTATAGTTTAATTTGTTGTGTAAATAAATGATTAAATTTATATAGAAGTTTTAACTGTGTATTAACATTACTACATACGACGCATTAGTTTGATTTTGTTGTGAAACTTTTTCTGTTAGTTTGTATGATTAATAAAGAACATATTCTAATAATTTCAAAATTTTAACACAAGTTCAATTGATTTTATTTTATCATGCAAATAACTCTACTATTCGACAAAAACATCAACGAAGTCTTTGATTTCAACAAATAAGAATAGATTAGTGATGAAATTCAATTAAAATAATGGAAATAAATAAATAAATAAATATCAACTAGAATAAGCTCTACCAATTCAAGATCTGGCTCGATCCAAAAGCAAAATAACACTAAAATCGATTCAACCCAATTCAAACATAAATGACCTAAGATTTGATACAATGTGAAGTTGTGAAGTCAAACGATATGATACTTGATCCAACTAAACTAAAATATGAATGAAACTAGATGACTCAAAACTCGATCTGAATTGACTTCAAATTGAAAAAAAAATACATTATCGTTGGATAATTCGATACTCGACTCAAAACCTAACAGAAGTCCACTCCGAGCAATACAAAACCAAATTCAATTTTATCCGACTCGAAATTCAAAAGCAGATGATGGATGACCTGATATTCGATCCAAATTGTTCACTTTACCTAAAATCCAATAAGAGACAACACTAGACTATTCGAAATCGATCCAACCATCTTGAATAATGAGTTTTCAATTAATTAAAAAATATTTTCCAATTTAGCGCCAAAACATCAAAACAGCAACCAATATTGGGATGTACATGGATCGGGTTGGTCGAGTTTTGGTCACTTCTTCATATGCACTCTTACAGAAAAGAGATCTGCCAAAGACTAAAAATCATCTTGTTCAACGGTTATGCAATATTGGTGTCTAAGAGATTGGTGAATCGTATAAAGAATCATAGGCAAATGGTCGTTATCGAAGAAAAAAATATAATTTAATATTCAGGATAAGGCAAAGGTTATTTAGTAAATAAAAATTGTCATAAATGACTGAAAGTAATGATTATTTAGTAAATAACTGTTGTCTTATATCTCTATATTAAAAAATAGTTTTATAAATGACTAGCTCCAGATTTATAGCCAATATACCATTTAAACTGTCATAGACATTTCAAATTACAAACTAAATAGATAGCATATGTATATTGCATATAACATGTCACATTGCAATCTATGATCATAATAAAGAAGAAGAAAAAATAAAATGCAAATAAAGCATCTAACTAGAAAAAATATAAAAAGATAGCTCAAAAGAAGCAATTGTTATCTTAGCAACACAATGATACAAATGTGGGGTCTCATGTTCGGGTTTTTTACCAAGAAATTGAACTCCTCTTTTGTAATATTCTGCAGACCTAACTTCGAACTCAGTTATGTGTAGGGTTCAATCTCCTGGTAAAAACCTAACAGGAGATGCCCTTTAAATTGCATCTTTTTAGCTAAGACATCAATCACATCAAAGAAGAAGCAGTCATATTCTTGCAAAAAGAAACTTTTAGTCTTGTCCAGAAGAGACCGATAGAAATGAATGAGTTGACCTAGTCATAGAATTGAGGGCCTGGATTTTGTGAAGATTTCTAGACAAATTGTTCATTCATGTTTAGAGTTGACTTCATTTGTACTCATTTTCTAATCACAAGTGGCTCGTATGCTTTATATGTACTTAAAACCTTGTCATCCAATACCTCTCAGAAGGAACCCCTACAGAAACATATAAATACAAACTCCTAGTACATTCATAATAAATGTCAAAGAAAAGTAGATTAAATAACATCTTCTTTTAGGTTGAAAGACAATTTCTCTTGTTAGGATGAAACACCTCAGTTTTATCAAGTGCCTAGATAGGGGCGAAAGCAACATTTCTATTGTTAGTTTTTCACCCTATCAGTCGTGCTTCACATTCAGAAGTGTTGTAAGATTTTGATTAGAATATATCACAATGTCATGTTATACTAGAATAATAAAATACTCATGCATACTTTTATCAAAACCTAAATCATAAATACATATTTTTTAATTATTTCTAACTATTATTAACAATTTAACTTATTTTTTTAATAATTTAACTATTTCTATTGTTAATTTAACTTATTTTTTTAATAATTTAACTAAGCATCAATTTCTTATCAAACTCTAAACCATAACAATTTAACTATTTCTTAACAATCTCATAATTTAACAACTTGACATCAATTTTGATCATTGTATTTTTTTTTCCTGATCAAGCAACCCATGGTAGCATATCTGATTTGTATGTACCAGAAACTGATACATCTGTCACATACTAGCAGAAATAACTATTTTGCATAATAAACTTCATGTTTTTCATTCCTTACATCAATACCTATTTCTAAATGTCATAAGGACTACAGAAATAACGAAATAAAAAATTACTTTAAAGAAGAGGATGTAGACGACGCAGCTAGATGAGTAAAACACGATAATGCTCAACGACAAGAGAAGAAAAATACGAGACCGGTGGTGGACATGGATGATCTGACGGAGTCGATCATTCTCATGTCCAAGGCATTGACGAGAGGCAGAAGAATAAGAGGTGTGTGTGAGAGAGATCGTTGATAATCTTCACACCTCTAGCAAATCAATCAACTAGAGGTTTGGAGGCGACCGGGTGGGGGAAGAGAGGACAGAGAAGTTTGAGAAGTTGTGGAGGCGAACAAGTGGGGAAGAGAGGGCATAGAAGTTTGAGAAGCTGTGAAGGCAACCAGGGGGAGAGAGTGAGAGAGAAGAGTCAAGAAACGCTCATTTTTAAACTAGGGTTGAGATAAGATAATAATTATTTTAAATAACCGTTGGCGTAGATGGAGCTACGACAACAGTTATTTAAAAATCGTTGTCCTAAATTCTAAAAAATCCTAAAAAAGACAACAGTTATTTTAAATAACTGTTGTCGTAGATCCACCTAGGCCAACGGTTACTTAAAATAATTGTTGCCTTATCCTCGGAGATTATTTTGCACTTCTGCAAATGGTGTTTAATAATTTCTTCAATAACCGTTATTTTATGGGGTCGCTAAATCTCCGTTTTGTGATATTGTTGATTCATATTACTATGGTTATTGCTATAATAATCCAATGCCAATTCGCATAACTCAAAATTCAATCCAATCTGTTGTTTTTTGTTGTCGGATTTTGTTATATAATTTTCATTTCATATTATTCTTCTAAATTATTATACATAAAATATGTTTCTATAATTATTACCACTAGTCAAAATTCTAAATTATTATGCATAAAATAGGTTTCTATAATTATCACCCCTAGTCAAAATTCTAAATTATTATACATAAAATATGTTTCTATAATTCACATCAAAATATTAGTCAAAATTCAAAAAATAGGAATATAATTCGTTAATTCTTAATAAAAGATTATTACATGTATCATATTACAAAACAATGCAACGGTTACTTTTCAAAATGCAAAAAATAATAATGTAATTATTAATTATCCAGAATTTTATGGATCAGAAATCTGTTAGCATCCAAGTACTCCTTGCACAAACAGATGTAACTAAAGTTGAGTATGTGATTCTCAATTAAGTTGCCATGGTGACCCCAATCTTGAGCGATTGTTATTCAAAGTGTACATGTGTCATATCACTGAAGAATAAAAAAAAATTAAATAAAACACATATTAATGGTCATTAAGAACTTTGCAACAACACTATTTTTTTCTTTTACCAACACATAAATGGGACCTGTATGCATATATTTCATCAGAATCTGGTTCTGGCTATCTGGATTCTGCACTTAGATGTAACCTACCTAGGTAGCAAACAGAATGGGATCTGGTGCTGCGCGGGACGGTGTAGCGCAGCATCAGAATCGTCCGATTTTCAACGCTTTGCATTAAAATTCGTGCCAAGTATAAAGACCTCCTGATTTTCATCTCTGACGGTCGATCCGAACCGTCCATCTGCTGTAGCGCGGTACTGCGCTACAGCAGATCTCGGTCCGGTAGCAAACACACATGAAAGAAAAGTATGACACTAGGTGTTCATGGAAGAAAGGGATGCACCTATGCACATGTAAGGTTTTATACTCCGTGAAAACTAATGCATGCAATTTCGACAGTTCATCACGAATTTTGTATCACTTTTCAAAAGTGTTTTGCTAAAATAAACAGTGCTCCGTTTGCACTTGATCAAAGTCTGAAGGTTGTACCATCACAAAGATTCCGGCTCAAAGACGAGATAGACGAAGCAGCGAAAAAAAAGAAAGGAAGGCGGAAAGAAGATAAAAGGGAGGCAGAGGATGTAGCAGCCTAGTGAAGCCGCCATTTTCTCTTCGGATAGGGAGGAGAGAGTTTTTTACGTGGACGCTGATACATTACCTCATGTTCTGCCTCCCCTCCTTTATTTTTTCTACTATCACTGACACATGAGTCCCACACAAGTCCCGCGTTTTGACTTTAGAAAAACTTCTTTTTTGAAGCATTGACTCAAGACAGAATTTAGATTTTAGAGTTTAGAGATACGGTATCTTTATTTTTTTTTACATTGTCCACTACGCTTATATAATTCTTATAATCTTACCGTACATTTGATTTCATGTATTAATTAATTAAATTGAGTTTATGGTATTTATCAAGCACATTTTTAAGTGTATTTGGAATATCATAGTTCATGAATTGAAGATTCATTTTTGACAACGCATCTTAGTGCGATTCAAGCGATATTTAGCACGTATTTGAAATATCATAGTCGAGCTAGATTACCTTACTAAGTGCAATTCAAGAAGTATTTAGCATTCGTACCTCAAATTTTAAAAGTTCAAATTGCTGATACGAATTATTGAAAATCTACTTAGAGATTTTTATATTTTTCGAATGTTTTTTACTATTTTTAAAAGAAAGAAAATTCATTGATCATGTCCAACTCTCTAAAAACTAACACAAAAAGTTCGAATAATATAAAATTAGATCTCCAATTAAGTAATTTTCAATATGAAGATCACGTTCAATGATTTGAATCGATCATTTGTAATATGAAATTTGAAATACGAATGTAAAATTCCGCTTAAACCGTACTTCACAAAATATTCTATTCCAACTCTAACTAGAACTATACTAGTGTATGGTAGCTTCACTAGCCGAATTTTTTATAAATAAAAATTATATAATTAAAAGATAATTAAACTGAAAGAGTGTTTTAAAAGCTACAAATATAGAAAAGGACTGCGTTGGGTATGCAGGGCTATAGGAAAGAACTGCGTTGGGTGTGCAGTCCTATAGAAAAAAGGTATAAATCGGGGTTCGGTGCGCATGCCTCTTTTATTCTTTCCCAAAAACCCCGCAGCCTCCCCTCTCCTCTCTCCCACTTCCCCATTTTCCCTCATTTTCACTTCCTTCTTAGTTTGTGTAACAAAAAAAATTTGTTTGTGAATTTGTTAAAGTTTTGTTGTAGAAAATTTTAAGAAGGTGGAAATAGAACATTCTGTTCAGATCTACTCTTGTTGAAGGTAATTTTTAGTATTTTGATAAAATTCGAATTTTAGCTTTAAAATTTGAAAAATATTGATAATTACTTAGAAAATGTTGGTAATATACTTCAAATTAGATGAAAAATGAACTTTTGATAAACTATTGTGCATATTTCATATCGTACAAATAAGATTGGATAATTTTTGTAATTTACCAAAAATATAGGGAAATTTTGCAAATTTTAAAGAATTGCAAATGTTGTTTCAATTTGTAGTGAATAAAATGGATGCAGAATATTCGCAAGTATTATTTCTTCCGATGGAGCAACATAGATCCTCCCAAATTCCAAATAAGATAGTGTAAAAATACAATTGAATTTAGTTATCAAGCATATTCTTATTTTTAATTATTGTTAGTATGCGTGAGTTATAACTCGAGGCAATATGCTTGGTTGCGGAGTACATTCGCAGCGTTACCAGACGATGCAGATGATGAGACAGTAGCACAATACACCCGAGCATATTGCCTCGATTTGCACGGTCATGTTTCCCGACACAAGCGGAGACGGAGTACCTGCCATGTTTCTCTAGTTTCTACACAATTTGGAGGATCCACCTGAGTACAATTGGGGCGGTGTAGTCCTCGCTTGCTTATATCGTGAGTTATCTCGTGCTTGCTTAGCGAGCACTGATACTTTGATGGGTCCTATGTTGCTACTACAGTTGTGGTCATGGACTCGACTATCACATGGGCATCCAGCTCCTCGATCTGTTCACTCTCCCTTTGGAGGTAATTTCCTTTTTTTTGGTAATAATTATTCAATATAATTGCTTCTATTTCCTTTTTTTACATATTATCAATATATTGCTTTAAAATAGGTGACGACTTGGATGCGAGGAATGCGTACGGTATTTGTTGGACGACCAGGCATTATTGGGCCAACAATCCTCGTCAAGGCGGAATCAAGCACTTTCGAGATCAGGTGGAGAAAATTAAAGATGTTGCAGTTTGTTGGCGTCCCTTCATGAACTTCTATCAGTTCATGCCTTATCGTTCTAGTAGGGTCATGTGTCAGTTTGGTCGGTACCAGATGGTTCCACCACCAAATCTTATTTCTTGGGATATCATTTGTCGTTTACGCTCGTATAGGCATATACCCGGTTCTAGAAGAGATTTCGATATAGACTGGTCTGTAGAGCATGGACAGTATGTAGATACTTCCACCGTCGTGGTTGAGGAGCAGAGACCATGGGATGAGATTGTGATGATTCACTACATGTAGTGGTATCACTCGACATGCATGTATACTATCTTCTACCAACATGATAGTGACGAGGTTCTAGCACAGCCACTACCTCCACCAGCCGGAGATGTTGCCACCTTGGGCTACCAAGCTGATGGCCACAAGTACAGACGCATGGTATATTTTATTAACAATAAAAGTTTCTCTTAATGTAATTCATTATTCAAACACTAACTTTATTTTTTTTCAGATTTTTCAAGCAGTTCGACAGACTCATCAGGGCATCACATGGTTGCTGAGTCGCGGCAAAAAGTCATTCAGGAAGTTGACTCTGCAGATGTGTCGTGATACCATGACTGATCTCGACTATAGACACATATACGATGGTATATTTTTTGACATCAACACTTCGTATTAACTAAAATACTCCCTTGTACAACATTCTTGTATTGATTATTTGTATTTTTCTTAAAGGCATGCTAATCAAAGCGAATATTTCGTTGGATGTCGACACGATTAATGTCGAAGATGATGTTTCCGGCTCCACTCCTAGCATGCCAGAGTGTGCTGATTATGCTCCTGATGCTGACTTCATGACCAGGGATATTGCTTCATATGTGTCGTGGTTCATGGATGGCATATCACATGATATTCATCCATCTGCTCCGTCGACATCCCAACCATCACAGGAGATGCCACCTCCATCGCAGGCAAGACCGTCTACGTACCAGTTACCACCCAGACAGTCGCGTGGTACAACAGCATCGCGATGGACTCCTAGTCCCATTGTTCCTAGGACACGTCGTCGTTGAGTTTGTGTTATTTACTTGGTTTTATGTAGTATGGACTTTATGTCATGTAGGATGAACTTTATATTATTTGCTTGATTTTATGTTATGTAGTATGGACTTTATATTATTTATTGTGTGTTATTTACTTACCATTATTTACTTAACATTAACAACACATAAAATAAAAGTTCATTAAAATACATAACCTTTATTACAAACATTTATTACAAAAAATATCAATAAATAAATTTATTACAAACATTTATTACCTCTCAGCATTTGACCTCCGTGATAAACATTTATTACAAACATTTCCTTGCCAAACTAAGAAGGAAGTGAAAATGGAGAAAAATGGGGAAGAGGGAGAGGAGAGAGGGGAGGTTGGTGGGTTTTTGAGAAAGAATAAAAGAGGCATGCGCATCGAACTCCAATTTTTACCTTTTTTTCTATAGGACTGCACACCCAACGCAGTTCTTTTCTATAGCCCTACATACCCAACGCAGTCATTTTCTACATTTGTAGCTTTTAAAACACTCTTTCTGTCTAATTATCTTTTATTTATATAATTTCTATTTATAAAAAATTTGGCTTCGCTTCATTAATTATACGTTTCTATCTCCACTTCTCAATGTTCTTTTAAAAATATGTTGTCTTCCCTCTTTGTTAAAATTTAAGATGGTATATGAATTGTTATTTAACAATGTAGCAACCAGCTTTATATACGCATTTAATACTAAGTGGATTAATGCGAGCAAGAATTTTTCTTATTGCAGAATCATATTTTCTCTACTCAGTGTTGTCGCTTCTTGCAACGTCAATAGATTCTTTTAGCTTTAATAAGCTTCTTTCTTCATATATAGATTTCTAAGGGTGAAGTTAGAATGCTTCCGCATGCACGTGCTTGCGCATTGTGCATTCTCCGATGAGCATCAAGATTGATGCACACAATCTCGATGCACATCATCAGAGGATGCACAATGCGCAAGCATCATAGTTTTGCTTGATTTCTAATATTAGTACGGTCACTTTGATGGAATATATCCTTTTCCAAGCATGCATTAGTGTTTGCTGATTCATCTATCATTTGAAAAAGAACGGATTAAATTTACCTTAGTCAAAATAAAATTACTTTATAAGACATTTGATACGACTTTGATCAATTATCTAATCGCAATAAAAAAACAGGAGAAATTAAAAGATGCAAATGGTACCCCAACTATTTTGAGAAATAATTCAATAACGGGATTGTGAGTCTATAAACCTCATAAATTAATTACCATTGGCTAAATTAAGAAAAATGATAATCCAACTTTTTAGTAAAACATTTTTTTTAGAAATATGTTGTTAGGAAATAGGAACTGTATTTCAAAATCGGACACTACTACAGAAAATCTTT
Source organism: Eleocharis quinqueflora (assembly GCA_964058865.1). NCBI lineage: Eukaryota > Viridiplantae > Streptophyta > Magnoliopsida > Poales > Cyperaceae > Eleocharis > Eleocharis quinqueflora. The sequence goes on from CAXKVX010001108.1 coordinate 329,353, forward strand.
GATATCCATATTTTATACTTGTTATTTAAAACAAAGAATATTAAAAGAAATTAGTGGCATTTTCGAAAATTTGTAAAAACATTTTATACCGATTGTAAATAAAAAGAAGTATAAAAGTGCTTCGAAAGATCCATAGATTTAATACCGATTATTAATAAAATATATATTAAAGTTTATCCCTTTAATATCGGTTGATTCAAACCTTTAACAACATCCCTATAATACCCCTTAACCGATATAAAATGCTCTTTTTTTAACGGATATAAAATGTTTTTTATGTAGTAGTGGGAGTGCTATTTTCATATTATAATTTAACATTTCGTTTAATTAGATAATTACAAAAGCAACTCTTTTATTAAAAAAAAAACTTCTAAATACATTCAGTGTTTTCATTATTATCTTCAGCAATGATTTGATGGATTCGCCAAGTTTTATATATATGTTGATGAATTATAATAATAAGCATCAGCAACTTTCTAGAGTGAAAGTGTAAAACCAACAAAAATATTTTATTTCTCAAATTCTCTTTAATTAGTTTTACCTTCAGATATGAATAAAAATTATTAAACTGCAGAGCATAATTAATGGAGGAGGATGACTGATAAAGGTGCTTAGATTGAAGAATTGGACACATCCAGTTTAGCAAGCAATGGAGATAGTGAACAGGACTCTTCAGGGTAGTTAGGTTAGTTACGACAGCTTAGTTGTTAGAGTTGTTAGCTGTTGTTTATTGATGTTTTTGTACTCTATAAATAGAGAGATCAAGTGTATAATTGTAATAGTTGAAATCAATGAATTGAAAAGTTCAGCTTGGTATTTCTTCTCAAAATCATTTATGGTATCAGAGCACAAGAAGAGCTCACGTTCAATCGCCAATGGCGAATTTTGAGACCAATCCTACCATACTTCTCTTCCGCTCTCAACTCGATCTAATACACCTATTCAATTCTCTCACCACATCCACACGCATCTCAATGATGAGAATTTCTTGCTCTGGAAGACACAGATTATTCCTGTGCTTCGAGGTCATGGTCTTCTTGGTTATCTTAACGGATCCTTTCCACAACCTACTCCGATCATCACCAACACTGATCTAACAACCTTACCTAATCCTACATATGAAGCATGGATCCAGCAAGATCTATTGATCTTGGCATGGATTTTCAGCTCAATTTCACCATCGATTTTATCACAAATTGTCAGATGCGAAACCTCCTCTGCTGCTTGGAGTGCTATAAGTCAACTTCATTCTTCTCAATCGATGGCGAAGGTTCTTGATCTAAAACTACAATTACAAACCTCGAAGAAAGGAGGATCGACCTGTGCTAAATTTCTTCAACATATGCAGTTTCTTGCTGATCGACTCAGAAGCATTGGTACTGAAGTGTCAGACAATGAACTGGTGCTCTACACTGCATAAGGTCTTGGTTCAGACTATGAGACCTTTGTGACAGCGTTGTCTATGAGAGCATCTCCTCCCTCTATGATGGAGTTCAGTAGCTTACTTCTCTCTCATGAAGCAAGAATATTGACAAACCTGAAATCCAATTCCACTCCGACTGTGAATCTCACAACTCAAGCTGACACTGCCAATACAGTTGGCTCTGACAATTCAGTTTTCTATGCCAACAGCTCCAGATCTGGTCAATACAAAGGCAAATCGCAGCAAAGAGGCAGAGGCAACTATAACCAGAGAGGAAGAGGTCGAAGTCGTCAAAACAATCCCAGTCAAGATCAGATCCAGTGTCAGATCTGTATCAGATGAGGTCATACTGCCTTAGAATGTTACCATAGGTTTGATATACGGTACACTTCTCCATCCTCTTCTAATTCCTCTTTTCTTGACAACACCTCTTCTTCCTCCTCTGCTGCCTCAAATCGCCAGGCTCTTCTTGCTCAACCTGGTGCTCAACCTCCTCAGTCTCAGCCAGCCTGGTACATTGATTCAGGCGCCTCATCTCATGTAGTCTCTGATCTCAATGCCTTGTCCTCTAGCCAGTCCTACTCTGGACCAGAAGCTGTCCATATTGGCAATGGTAAGGGATTAGTCATTACACATAAAGGGTCTGCACTAATAACAACCTCTTTGCAACCTTTAAAACTGCTCAATGTCTTACATGTACCTGAAATAACAAAGAACCTTCTCAGTGTGTCTCAATTAGTCAAAGATAATCCTATCACTGTGGAATTCTCATCTGATTTCTGTTTGATCAAGGACAAGGTTACTCAACAGACTCTCATGCATGGCATCTTGCATGAAGGACTCTACAAACTTCAAAATAACATGTCTCATGCAGTCTACTCTACTTCTAGTACGTCTGTAGATCTATGGCATTGCAGATTGGCACATTGCTCTTTTGGCGTTCAAAATAAACTTCATCAAGCTCAGCTTATTCCTCTGAAGGCTTCTTCTTATTTCTGCTCATGCTGTCACAAGGCAAAATCACACAAATTGCCTTTTCAACCATCCGCTTCAGCTGCTACCAAACCTCTTGAAGTAATCCACTCTGATCTTTGGGGGCCTGCACCTATTCTCTCACACAGAGGCAATAGATATTATATCCACTTTACCGATGAATTCACTAGGTTTAGCTGGGTGTATTGTTGTGCTTCAAAATCTGATGTAATAACCATTTTCACTCAATTCAAAGCTAAGGTGGAGAATCTGTTGGATTGTAAAATAAAAACGTTTCAATGTGATGGAGGAACTGAGTTTAAACCCTTAATAAAACAGTTTCCAGAGATTAGTTTCCAAATTTCCTGTCCATATACCCCTGAGCAAAATGGGTTGGCAGAAAGAAAACATAGGCATGTGGTAGAACTTGGACTAGCTAACATGCTTCATGGTTCAATTCCTCTCCAATTTTGGGATTATGTTTTTGAAAGCATGGTGTTTGTAATCAATAGGTTGCCTTCTTCATCTACAGGCTCTCTTTCTCCCTTTGAAAAGTTGTTCAAACAAAAACCTGATTACAATATGCTTCATGTGCTTGGTTGTGCCTGTTATCCATGGTTGAGACCCTATAACAATCACAAACTTGGGCCAAGGTCTGAGCAGTGTGTGTTCCTTGGATACTCAACAACATACAAAGGGTATTACTGTCTACATCTCTCTTCCAACAGACTTTACATTGTCAGGCATGTTACATTTGATGAAAATACATTTTATTTCATCTCTAATACTGATCTTCCATCAATACAATCATCTCCTTCACTCACTTCTCTAACTGTCCTACACAATGACCAGCAACCAGTTCATTCTCAGAATGAAGTAGACACAGGTTCTGCACAAGCAACTCCCACTACTGACACTGCTTCACCTTCTCCTTTACCTTTATTACCAACTCCACCACCACCACCTCCTTCAATTAATCCACCTGCTTCCACTTCTCATCCCTATGTCACTAGATCTCAGACCAACTCTCTTAAACCTACCAAATTCCCAGATCATCAGCTATATGTCACTGCAACTACCACTTCTGATAAATTTGTTGAGCCCACTTGTTTTACCCAGGCTGCTAAAGACCCAAATTGGCGTCAGGCTATGGCAAATGAACTCACTGCTCTAGCTCATAACAACACATGGGAATTGGTTCCTCAGCCTACTGACAGCCATGTCATTGGTGCAAAATGGGTGTTCAGATTGAAGCTCAGATCAGATGGTTCAATTGAAAGACATAAAGCCAGATTAGTAGCCAAAGGGTTCAATCAACAAGAAGGGGTTGATTACACTGACACCTTTAGTCCAGTTGTTAAACCAACTACTATCAGAATAGTGCTTTCTCTTGCACTGTCACAAAACTGGAGATTTTACCAATTGGATGTCAACAATGCTTTCCTTCATGGTGACATTCAAGAAATAGTTTATATGCAACAACCTCCAGGTTTTGTAGACCCTCAGTACCCTTCTCATGTTTGCAAACTCAAAAAGGCTTTGTATAGGTTAAAACAAGCCCCTCGAGCCTGGTTCTCAAAATTAAAGAATTTCTTGCTAGCTCAGGGTTTCTCTTGTTCCCAGGCTGATCAATCTCTCTTCATAAAGGTATCTCATACATCAGTTGTTTATCTTCTGGTCTATGTGGATGATATCTTAATTACTGGTAGCAGCTCAGCTGAAATTGATGCTCTATTAGAGGCTCTGCAGATGTCATTTTCGATAAAAAAACCTAGGTACTCTCAGCTATTTTCTAGGCATTTAAGTGCTTCATGACAAAGGTACAATACACCTTTCTCAAACAAGGTATCTTAAGTCCATTTTGGACAAGGCCAAGATGACAACTTCAAAACCTATTCATACTCCAATGCTTGCTGGTCAACAACCATCCAAGTTCACTGGTAACAAATTGTCAGATCCTCATTTGTACAGGGTCATTGTTGGTTCTCTGCAATATGCTACAATAACCAGATCAGATCTCACCTTCTCTGTCAACAAAGCCTCTCAGTTTATGGCTGAACCAACTGAGACTCATTGGCAACTGGTTAAGCGTATTTTAAGATACATCAGAGGCACTTTACACCATGGCATCAGCTTCAAATCAGCATCCAATCTTTCCCTGCATGCTTACTGTGATGCAGACTGGACTGGTTGTCCAGACGACAGAAGGTCCACAACTGGTTTTGTTGTGTTTCTAGGACCCAATTTAGTGTCTTGGCAGTCTAAGAAACAGCCCACTGTTTCTAGATCTTCAACAGAGGCAGAGTACAGGAGCTTGGCTGTCATTGCATCCGAATTACTGTGGATTTCTTATTTGCTCAAAGAATTACAGTTTCCAGTCAAACAAAATCCAACACTATAGTGTGACAACTTAGGTGCAACCTTTCTAGCTGCTAATCCAGTCTTCCATGCAAGAACCAAACATATTGAGCTTGATTACCATTTTGTCAGGGAAAAGGTGTGTAATAAACAGCTCAATGTTCAGTTCATCTGTTCTGCTGATCAAATTGGTGATATTTTCACCAAAAGTCTTGCAAGACAAAGGTTTCAGCTACTCAGAGACAAGCTCCATGTTTTTGCAAAGCCATGTCACTTGAGGGGGGCTGATAAAGGTGCTTAGATTGAAGAACTGGACACATCCAGTTTAGCAAGCAATGGAGATAGTGAACAGGACTCTTCAGGGTAGTTAGGTTAGTTACGACAGCTCAGTTGTTAGAGTTGTTAGCTGTTGATTAGCTGTTGTTTCTTGATGTTTTTGTACTCTATAAATAGAGAGATCAAGTGTATAATTGTAATAGTTGAAATCAATGAATTGAAAAGTTCAGCTTGATATTTCTTCTCAAAATCCTTTAATGACGAGATCCAACCGAATCATATTTCGACCTCAATTGTTTTTCATGTCTTCTTTATATTGTTTTTCAAGTTTTGAAATTTGAATTGCTGTTCAAATTTCATCAAGATTGTTTTCCAAATTTCTTTCTTGCATGCCTTTTCATTTTCCTAGCATTAATTATAATTTAATGATGAAATATTTTTGTTATTTAATTTCTTTTAGACCAAGGCGCATGTAGCAGTGTAGCATATAAAGAAGGGCTTTGTAATTTGTAAGGAGGATTTTTTGTTGAATGAAAGTTAATTCTTTAAGAATTATGTTTTGATATTTAGCATTTTTTTTGTTTTTAATTTCACTAAATCAGTTATTGAAATCCATCACTAGCGGAGTTGTGATTTGTGATTTGAAACCAAAATTGAGTCAAGTGGTATCAGAGCACAAGTTTGACAACCACTTTCACATTTGCTTGAAGTTGTATCTCCGACAATTACCGTTTTCAACAATCTCCATTAACTATATTCATCATTTTCCGAAACCTCACCATGATAGATAAAAAAAAGTCATGCTATTCTCGATGAAATACGTCAGGATCGTGAAGAAGCCTGAGAAGCTCATGAAGAGACACGACAAGCACAACAACAACACATGCAACTATTTACCGATATGGTAGCACGTCTTGTTTTACCTCCGCCTAACAACGATAATTGAGACCGAGACAACACTCACAACGACAACCGAGATCGAAAAAACTCTCCTATTTGTGACTGTAACTGGGATGACGATCTCGGAGTAGAGATTCCTGAATTTTCGAAAAGTCTCAAGCCGGAAGAGTTTCTCGGCTAGGCACATAATTTGGTAGAGGTTTTTGAATTGAAAGAAGTTCCACCTGATATGTTGAATTTATATCTATGTTGATTTTGATTCTTCTTTCAATTCATTCCAAGGATTCTGTTTATAAATTTATTTAATTTTGTTTGAAATAAAGTTTAATTAGGTTATAGATAGTCAATAAGATCGAGATACTGTTAGAGTTTGAATTTTTTGCAGATTTTACAAGTTATCGAAGGTTTTCGAAGCAAAAAAGGAACAATCAACAAAATTCAAGCTAGAGAAAGATGCTTTAAATTTTATGTCCATGTCGAAAATTTCGAGCTAAGAATTCGCAAGCATCTTGAATCATCAAAATCAAAACTAAAACAAAGAAGTCATATATTTTAATTTCTATTAATTTTAATCCGAAAAAATAATGTTTTGAGGCAAAAATCAGAATATATGTAATTTGGGATGATAAATTTCAAAGAATGCATTATTGGATGAAAAATTTCTAATTTTATTTTGAAGTGACATAGAGTCAAATCCCCTAAAAAAATAAGCAAAATTCTCTAAATAGGAATATAATTCAAAATAAGCTGGAATTACAAGTAACATATTGCAAAACCATCAAAACCATGCTACAGTTACTTTTGAAATACAGAAAACATATCATGTAATTATTAATCCGGAATTTCATATATCACAAATCCGTTAGCATGTTAGCTAACAGATGTCAAGTTGAGTATATATACAATTCTCAAGTTGCCATGTTGACTTCATTTTTGCACATATTAGCGAAGAATAAGGATTAAAAAACTTATTTTTGTATTCTTATTAGTTACACCTTTAAATCACATTATTCATAAATTAAAAACAATGAATGGTCTAAAAATCACTCATTATTAGAATCATTATTGTCGGCCGTAACTAATTATTAATTCATGGTGTGCGTTTCGATAGACCCCACTTTTTCTTACATGTGATCTCCTCAGAGTCCGTATATGCTGTTATTCTCGGAGATAACGAAATTCTGTTATTTTCTTATTCGACTGTCAAATTTCTATGCAAATAAACGTACGGCATAGATGAATTGCACGAAGTTCGATATATTATATATTTTAATCGTTAGATAAAAAATAAATGATCAGATATGAGAAAAATAGAATTCTGTTATTCTTCGGAATAACAGCAGATATGAATTCGATCGCCTCTTGCTGCATAAATTGATTCTTTTATAAAGTTTATTATATGCTAATGTCTATTTCTTCTAATATTGGTAATGGTCATTTCAATGGAATATATCCTTTTCTAGCATGCATGTATTAGTGTTTGCTGATTAATTTCTCCGATTTTAAAAGAAAATGGGTTAAAAAACTTTATATGACAAAACCAAGACTATTTAATTGTCTAAAAGATTCGGATATAAAGCTAGCCATGCATCTATGGCCAAGAATCCTAGTCTTAATTTTAGCCCTTCATAGCCTCATCTCAACTCTCCTAAATAATCCTCAAATTCTGGCTTTGTGTAATATGCAAAATGGCCTTTAAAAAGTCATCGAAACGCCATCAGAGTCTAAATATTTAATTTGCAAAAGGATCAATAAAACTTTCGAGACGTCAAAGAAGTGCTGACATCATCAGTGACGCTCGGTTGTTACTATAATATAGATTAGGAAAAAAATTGGGTGCTTATTCAAAAAATGGGGTACACTGGATATTTCGGTCTATCTGGATCGTTCAATTCATTATGATTGGTGAAAAGTGATTTCTTAGAAAATACAAGAAAAGTTAAAGTGAATCACTTTTCAATTCTCAGATGGACCGAAGTACTCAGTGTATCTAGCGTTGTCAAACGCACGAAACGATCACTCAAATATCCTCTTATGTCTTATGTTGTGTTTTAAGAGCATAAATATTTTCTCTTGCGTCTTAACGTGGCATTTAAGGAATTTTTTCTGCGTTTATGTTTGTGTTTAGTTAAACGTAAGAAACATTAAAAACGTCTAATTTTTTTTAACGTTTAACTTGCTACTAACGGTACACAACAGAGCCAAAAATATTATGGAAAAATACTAAAAATAAGAAAAAATAAATGTAAACCCACATCGACAACAAATCACAACAAATCAAAACATAAGTAAATTACATGTTAACATTAAAATTAATTATTTCATAACATCAATCATTAATTGTTTTCTTGTAACATCAAACATTCAAACAAGTCAGGATTACAAACAAAAACCTCATGTAAAGTGTAAAACCTATACAAACAGAATAAAAAACATGAGTAAAATCTTATACAAACATATAAAAGTTCTTCCTCAATTAGAACTTCGATCCCACTTTCATATGACTTCTCCCATTCAAAGACATCGTCTTGGTTGTCCTAATCATCATATATGCCTCCAACGCACTCCAATCATCGAACATGAGGTTGACATAAATAAATGAAGTTCTTAGTGATAAAGAAATTGTATTACTTATTGAAAAAGAAAATTCTTAGTAGTTAGTTCTTACTGTCAGATGGAGGAGAGTCACGTGAAGTCTCACAGTTCATCCTCCTATTCTACCTTCAACCTATTCTTCTCCTTGTCCTTGCCCTTGCACTTGCACTTGCTCCTCTTCCTCTTCTTGTTGCTCTCTGCAGCTGGACCTTTTTCCCTTGAGGTTCTTGGTTTGGGCAGGCTGGAGAGGCTGGGCAGGTGCAGCAGGTCTGGCTGATAATAAACAGTCCTTGGCCACGAACTAGAAATCATGGAAAATAATATTGAAGGGATGAAGCTCATCTAGAAGTAGTTAGGCCACTCTTCTCGCTTTCTCTAACGGGTCCATCTATTACTAAAAAATACTGAAAGCGATCAGTTAACAAATTACTACAATTGGTCCATAATATAACAGTAATTCAGTGAATGGAAGTGATTCTACTCTAAACCATAAAAATTAAACCAACTCATAAGCGATTATACCCTATACCCTAACACGAAAAACCTAATTGAACTAAATAATGAAAGTGATTGGTGAACACATTGAGAGTGCAATCATTCCAAATTTGATTAGTCAACTAATTTTGGACTAATTGAAAAGCAATCTTTTCTAATTTTGAACTAATAACTAATAATGAACATCAAACGTTGTGTTAAAATTATTTTGGACTAATGAACATTTAATATTGAAATTATTTTTGAACTAATAACTAATAATGAACTAAGAGAAAGCTTAAGAGAAAGAGAAAATGAAATTACCTTACGAGTTTTGATCGAGACGAGAGGAGAAATCGTGCAGAAGAAGGAGACGCGACGTATTCTAGAAGAAGGAGAGGAAAATACATTATAAGTCTAAAAGGCACTATATTAACATTATTTAATTATTATATTTAACTTTACTCTTCGAAAAGATCGATATATTAATTATTTTATTATTTACAACTTTCGAGAACCCTTAACGCTTAAGGAATGTGAATGGCCCATGATTTACTAACTTATATAAGCTTGATTTTATTTTATATGATTTTATATACTTTGTATAAACATGACGTAAGAAACGTTTAAAACGAAACGTAATGAATCACTTGTGTTTAACTAAACACAACAAAAAATCATTTGCGTCTTACGTTTCGTTTAACAAAGCCAACAAAAATCTCTTGCGTCTAACGTTACGTCACGACGAAATGAATCGCAAAACGTTCCAAACACAATTCATTGACAATCCTAAGTGTTCCCATCTTTTGAAGTACTCAAGTTTTTTAATATAGATTAAGATGTTTCCAAACTACTAAAACTAGTCAAAGAAAATTGATACAACTTGTATTTCATTATTAACTAACACAAACTTCTTAAAATCAAATCTTGTTGATAAATTTCAAGTAAAATATTGTAACACAAACTTTAGTAAGATTATTAACTAACACAAACTTTTTAATGAAAGTTTTCACAAACTAAGCAAAATATTGTAAGCATCACACTTCAATATTATAAGCATCAGCTTCTAAGAGTGTATCATCTCCAAAGTACATTTTAGAACTAGAATATGATCCTTAAATTTTCCTAAACTTTTAATCTTATCCTCTAATTGGGCTCTTTTAGTAATCACACTAAGCCCATATGCAACTAGAATAAATATGATGAAATAGAATCACCCAGACCAACTCTTCTTTTACAATTAAAATATTCACTGAAATCATCACCTAAACTAATACATGCTGTACTACCCCTTAGGAATCATCATCTAGTCTTAGAGCTTTATTAGAATTACAAGAAAAATCTACTTTCCTAACTTCGTCTATCGTAAGGATTTAGTACTAAACTCATTATGTTGATCTATACTAATTATGTGTTCATTGTACAAAAAATAATTAGTAAAGATATCATCCTCTGATTTCATAAGATTTCTATAAGAATATGGTATTCTATCTTTTCTTAAATTATACTCTAATTGTCCTTCAATTTCTAAAAAGAAGATAGGATCATTTTTCTTCTTTGAGAAGCAATTATATGAAAACAAAATAGTATTCATATGTCTTTCTAAGAACCACTCAACCTTAGTTCTTTGTTGCCAACATTTCTCTTCTTTACCAAAAATTTCATCTAATCCTAAATGATAGTGCTTAAGAAGCTCTAACTCTATTGAACTTTGATATCTATTTTTCTGAATTTCTTCTAGGTTAGAAATTTGTTGTACAAATTCCTTTTTATTTATTTTTTCTTTCAGCTCTATATTTCTATCCCATCTTCTAGGTTTTATTCTCATTTTTGGAAGTTTCAATCTCCAAGCATTACATATATCATTAGATAAGGATTTCATCCCACCATTTTTTAAATAATTATGGAAATTCTTCTTGTTTAAGCTAATTTTTTTTCAAATCCTAAAGGCTTACATTATTAATAGAAATATCTATGGATTCCAATATTATTGGATTATGATTAGACTATCCTTGTCAAAGATTTAACAGCACAATCCTTAAAAAAAACATATATTCAACAATGCACAAGAATCAATCAAAGCTGATATTGTTCAAGTAAATTTTCTATCTAAGATTTTTAATTCTATCAATTACAAAAAGTTTATTACTAAATTAATTTTTTTACTAACTGGGAAAGAATAAGTTTTACTAATCTTTTTTATTTATTTCTGAGCGTATTAAAGTCTCCACATATTAAGCAATTTTCTTGCCCCAAAAGAAACTATAATTAACTGTTCATCTAAGAAATCTTTTCTTTAAGAAGTTATTACTGTCCATATACTACACTAGAAGTCTAACACAAAGTTATCTATTTTATTTTGAAGAAACACTAACAGAGAAATCTCTTTTCCATGTATTAAGAATACTATATAAAGTATCATTTATATCAATTAAAATACCACCTAAATAATCTTTAGAAGACTATTAATATCAACATTAGTATGATGCTTGAACTCCATTTAAAAAGTTTCTGACTCCGCCACCGATCATATCAATAGATACCGGAGTTCCGGTTGGCCCCGGCGCGCAGTTCTAGCTATGGTAGATAACCCATTAAAGTGCTTCAAGTTCTAATGAAATCATTAAACATGCAAAGAAGCATATTTGATCAATCAAACCCATTGCATTTGTTGACAGGTTGCATCAAAATGTAACTTGTTAAGTTGTATTGCACAGGCTTAATTATGTTTGCAAGTTGCATCCAAAGATAATTAAGTTGTACTAAAAACCTTTGAAGCTCTGCAACAAAAGATTAGTAAACTCCACAGGCCCGACCATAAATCACTCAGAGAACGCCTTGTTGCTCTCTTCGGAAACAATCATCATCGATGATAACATTTTCAATTTGTGGTCTTTGCAATTTCCTCGAGTAATGCATTCACGCATACGCATCAATGTTTGTTTGACCGTTTCGTTTCATTACCACGAAATTATTAACGGACCATATATTTAGTTGGATACCCATCAAATTAAATTAGCTCGTTTTAAAAATTTCCCCATAAAGTTGCAAAAATTAGATATATATCCACCAACTAGCACTTCTCTTAGATATTTATCTATATTCTATTTTGCAGCAATATTTATTAATGAAAAGTATTTGTTTTTTTTTAATTGTTATACTCTTTCCTACAACTAACTCTTTGTTTCGTTAACTATTTCCTATCTTCATACCATAACCAAATACAATATCAGAACCTTGTACCAGTATTCATATCAATTAAGATACATAGAGATTAAGATGATCCTGAAAGTTTAAGTTAAGTAGCTTTCAGGTCCTTAACAACAATACAAAGAATATCGTAATCAAATACAATTTCACTGTTTCATCTCACAGCTCTTGTAAATCAAATTATAATACACAGTAAGCTTGAAATGATTTTTTCTTTCAAAATAGTAAGTTTGGTTTCAATTCTCAAAATTAATCTCAGTAAAGTATACCGATACTGTAACATCCTTAACAACCAATTGGCACCATAAACATTGCATAATTCAAATTTGGCATAATTTAAACTTTAAGTTCGCACAAAAAGCTGAATTACATGTCTTTTGCTGAAAGAAGCATGTTAATGAAACATAAATCAAAACATATAACTAAATTATATTTTGTCTTCTTGAAGAAGCTTGAAGACAATCGATGGACATGCCTTTTTCCTTGACCTAACATCTTTTTATCTCTAGTCCTAAAACAAGTTCCTAAAATTAGTGATAATGTTTCATTACAATGAAATGATAATTTCAATAAAATCGAGAGAAACCTTTTTATGTTGGATGTTGTGCCATTTCAACGTGGGTACCGCCTTCATTTTCTTCTGGCTGGACAACATTTTTGCAATTCCGCTTATTATGACCATATAAACCACACTGTGTACACTTGTAGGATCTCTTCTTTGGTTCATCAAATGATTTTATACGACTCTTTCGAGGTCTTCCTGCAGGCCTATTTAAGACTGGTGGAAGCATCATGTAACCTAGATCGTGCTTAACCCATTCATTTCTACTTGGCATCGGAGCTATGCCCATTGCATAAGTTGTCCTGAGTCGAGCCACAGTGAAGTATGTATCAACGTAATCTTTCCATCTAACATTTCTTATTGAGCCTATTAATGTTGCCGCATGAACACATGAAATGCCTCTTACCTGCCATGCTCTACAAGTACATGTGTGATCTTTCAAGTTCGCCTCCCATCTCATTCCACCCTTTTGTATCTCCAGCGCTATAATTAATCCATGCTTCTGTGCACTTCATATCCGCACAAAGCCTTGAAACAAATTGCAAGTAATACATAAATTAAAATCATGTAAGTCTTCATCTATGATTCTGTATACAATGTTATGGAAAGATTAAATAAGTCTTTTGATTTTCTGCTTAAGTTATGAAAATGAAAAGCATATAGTAATTTACCCGAGAAATGCGCTTTATGTCATCAGCCACCTTGGGCACTAATGGACCTTTCAATGTATTTGCAATTCTTCTTCTTTTCTCTAATTTTGTCATTATCTGCTGTCTAATTGAATCAAGCAAATCTATAACTGGCTTGTTTCTCTCCTCAGTTATCCACGAATTGAATGTTTCCGCAATGTTATTGGTGATGCTATCACATTTTAAAGTTGTTCCAAATTTGCTTTTACTCCATAAGTTATTGTGCTCAGTTCTAAGGTAATGAATAGCTGCAGGACATTGTGCCTCAATCTCATCTATATAAGCTTGAAAATGGATTGGAGAGTATGTTCGTGCAGCTCCCTAAAGTGCAAACCTGAAAACATCCCCCATGAAATTTTTTCTTGAAGTTTTTAAACAAGTGTCTCATGCATTCTCTATGCTCGGCAACGGATACACCGTCTTAAGAGCATTTTGCAATCCTTTGTGCATGTCTGCAGATAAAACAAGACCATTTGGCATTCCAATCGCTTTGTACAAAGCTCTTAAAAACCATTCCCATGAAATCCTCATTTTTCTCCCTCCATTACAGCAAAAGCAACTGGAAACATCCAATTATTTCCATCAAAAGTCGTAGCAGCAACAACAATTTCCTTAAATTTTGCTTTCATATGACAAGCATCAACGCTTATATATGGCCTACAACCATTTAAAACCCCATTTACACAAGCTCCAACAGCAATAAAAAAAATGCTCAAAATGTCGATTTTCCCTTTCATCATGTCTTCTTCCAGGATTTTTACCAAAATTTGTTTCTAGTTCTACTACACTTTCTGGATTTCTTTTCAAAATTTCCTCTTGAAATGCTCCAATTTGCACAAATGAATCGTTCCATTTTCCATAAATCTCATTCAGTGCCAATTCTTTTCCCTTCCAAGCTCTATTGTATGGTATTAAAAGACCATACTTTGTCTCAAGATTATTTTTCAAAATCTTTGGTGGTATGTCTCCCTCATTCTTCAAATCATTAATAACTCGATCTGCTATCCACCCTTGTGTTGCATGTTTATTACCTCTCTTGTTTATTCCATAACACACATGTGTTGGCTGCAAGGTTCTCACAACAAAAGTTACTGCATCTTCAATTAATGCTGCATGAATCCTCCAAAGACACTCCAAATTTGCACAAGTAGTTGTTACTCGTGTTGGTTCACTTTTCTCCAAATTATACTCAAAATTGTTAGTAATTGCATGGTGATTGAGAGCCCTCCTAAATGCCACAACATCGGGAAACTTCATACCTACTTCCATTTTCGGGTCATCTTTATCATATGAGTATAACTCGCTGCATTCATCTTGATCTTCCTCTTCATTTTCTCCTTCAATATCGCTATGCCAACCTGTGATAACTTTCCTCACTGTGACAAAAATCTGAATCATCTTCATAATTATGATTCTCATTTTCAATATCAAAACCTTCAATCATGCTTTCATACCCTCTTACACTTTCATTCTCGTTGATCACAGTTTTCTCCTTGGTCACATAAAATACTCCTTCCTCCTCTTTCTTGTACATGGCAAGCATTAAATGACACCCTTCATTATCTTCAATTTGAATGAATGACCGAGTAGTGCTATTTTTGTCCAAAAAACAATTGAAATCTTCTCATTCTCCTCTGAAGGATATAACACACTCACATCTTCTAATAATTCATTAAAATCATAGGTGAAATGGTCCATATAAATTATTTTCTGCCTACCAAAACAATATTTCATTTTTGTTCCATTATTAATTGATCTAAAACATCCACCATACTTTACCTTTAACTTGAAATGAGATGTGTTCATGCTGAAAAGAGAAATAATTATAAGTTAGATAAACAAAAAGATCCTGGAGAGGTAGAAAGTTAATATGAAATGTGTGCATGAGGATTATCCTATGACACATTAAACAATGCATGGATCAGTTGAAACTCTTGCGAAAAAATATAAAAACCATACTGGTGGCTTCTACCAGTATTTTTGAAAATAGAAAGACAATACAAGAACCATACTAAATGTAGCATCATAACACAAACCCGTGTGATTAATTGAAGATCATGTAAGAATAAAATAAAAGATGCATTTACCTCGAACTACCGACAACAAGCACTCTTTCTCTTCTTCGTATCTGTAATTTCTGAGTAACTAGCATTTCGTCGCTATTTGCAGCATTTTCGGTTGAGATTGGATTTTCAATTTCAGTTGGATGATTGGGTTGTTCAATAATCAAAGAGGAGAAATAATCGTCGTCGAACTCATTTTCATATTCCATGTTTGTTCGTCTAGGAGAGTAGTAAGAAAAATGAGAAGCAACAACAGAGGCAGAGAGATAGAAGAGAAGTTTATTTTGGATATTATTTGCATAACTGAGTTGGAAATAATCGCAATGTGATTTGGAGGGAAGATATTGTAATAAAGGAGAAGTAGAACCGTCACTCAATTAAACAGATAGTTAGTTAGATGAATTGCCACTCCAGTTTTGGAGGGAAGGGTATAACAGTCTTTTCAAAAAAACAAATACTTTTCATTAATAAATATTGCAGCAAAATAGAATATGGATAAATATTTAAGAGAAGTGCTAGTTGGTGGATATATATCTAATTTTTGCAACTTTATGGAGAAATTTCTAAAACGAGCTAATTTGATGGATATATATCTAATTTTGCCTATTTAGTTTGTTTCAAAAACGAACCGGTTAACACAATATTTTAAGTGTTTCGTTAAAAAACGATTAACAAATTCTATGTTTAGTATAGGTTATGCAGCTGAATTTTAATGAAAAGTAATAGAATGAAATGAAAATGAATGAAAGGCGAATTTTATTACACTCCGATTTGAAATGTTACAATTTTGATAATAATGCATAGAAAAATTCCCCTCTATTTCCATCTTTTACCATTTATCCATCTAATAAATTAAACTCGGGAGCAAGTTATTTGATAGAATGAAAATGGATGGAAGGTGATTTTGTTAGTTTCGCTTGATTCTATACGAATAAGAATTAACCCTCTCAGTCTCTATCTCGCACGCTTCCTGGTCGATCCGACAATCTCTTATTTCTCATCCCACACTGATTCTTGTTCTCTTCTCTGATAAAGAAATTAACTGATAAGAATAATTCAACAGTGAGCTAAGAAGTTGAGAAAGAAAGCAAGAAATTAACTGTAGCATATAGCTCGATAATTCATAATTTGATAAATCTTGCTCTCTTTCTTTTTTCTGATTTACTGGTGGGCCTCTTTATTGTTATTGTTTCTAAAATTTGTCGGTTTTTTTATTTCTAGTTTTCTAATAATTTCGGGTTATTATATTTAATTATAATAATTTTATTTTTTGTTTCCAATTTTCAAACTGGTTTTCTAATTTTCAGTTTATGATTTCCTGACAACCATTTTCTAACTTTAACAACCTATGTTCTAATTTTAAGAATTCGGAGTTATTGATTTTCTGACAATTTCAATCTTATTTTACCAATTTTCTGATAATTAAAGTGTTTATCTCAAAATCGGGTGGAAAAAATTTATTCGAAATGCACTACAATGAATTAAAAAAGTCTCTCTCTATTCTCACCATTCACCCTCTACAAATAAACAACAGCGATATTAAAAAATCCCATTCTTCCACTCCCCCTCTTTTTTTTGATGAACGATCACAAACTTAAATTATAATTTTGATCATTTTAGTCATTTCATTAAACGAAACAATTAACACACAAATTTTCTGTGGTTTATCCCACGAAACGTTTGACGAACCTTTCTTTTTTTGTTTCGCGTCTTAATCACGCAGAACAGCCTACTTGTATACTTGGCAACAATAAAGCTCCTCATTGAAATCAATCTAAAGCCTTTTTTCTTTAAAGATAAAGAAACAATCTAAACAAGCACTGAGCAGTAAAAACACTACAATAATTGATTCAATTATTAAAAAGAAAAATAAACAGTAAATTATTAAAACATGAAGCCAGCATGAAAGAGGATTCACCAGCAAACCACTAAAAATAAGGTTAAACCTTGAAATCTTCAAACAAATTGAATTCCCTCCTCTAATACTGCCCCTCTCCATCACCTTTAGGTGCTTCCTTGATCTCCTCTCCGACATCTTCCTGTTGTACATGAAACCAAAAACATTAGAAATAGCAAAATGTAAAAATGGACCTGAAACTTTATCAAAAACTGGACTGAAATCACCGAGGAAACCCAAATTCGAATAAAAATGGACCTGAAACTTAACAAAAATTTAAT
Organism: Eleocharis quinqueflora; assembly: GCA_964058865.1. Taxonomy (NCBI): domain Eukaryota; kingdom Viridiplantae; phylum Streptophyta; class Magnoliopsida; order Poales; family Cyperaceae; genus Eleocharis; species Eleocharis quinqueflora. The sequence goes on from CAXKVX010001108.1 coordinate 347,053, forward strand.
GGGAACAAAATTAATCAGATGCCTATTATTCATGGACCTATTATAACTTGTTTGTTATCCCACGGCTAAAGCCCAGTTAAACTGACTTGAGTTTTGCTGATTTAAATTCTCATATCTATTTTGAGTTTTCCAGGTTTGATACTTCAAAAAACAACAAAGCAAAGCAAAGCTATGCTTTACCCACATCCTTACCAAATAGCCAGTATGCACACAAAACAAAATGTACAGGCACTAGGGAGGGAGGGAGGGAGGGAGGGGGAGAAAGAGAGAGAGAGAGAGAGACCGTGGTGTCAGAAGTCCATAGAGTCAAGTTATCACGGAGGAGTTGCATGATCAAGGTGCTGTCTTTGTAGGAGTCTTCACCCAAGCTATCCAACTCAGAGATAGCCTCATCAAATGCCTGTTTTGTTTGACAAAAAAAGAGACAATGATGCATCAGAGAACGAATAATTCCATCTTAGGAACGAATATACCTAATTCAGGCCTACATATCTGTATAACTAACACTACAAAGTATTCTTTTGTATTTGGATATATATTTCTAAATTTGTAAGTATGCAATTTTGTATACATCAACAAATCAGGTATAAATTAGACAAGTTCAAGATATATTTTGTGTACCTTCAAGAGGCTGTCTGATTATTTGAGTAAATAACAATTTAATCAATAATCCCCAAAGTTCACAACAGTAAAAATAAAAATCGGCGTTGGTTCCAGAGCTGGACAGTACCCACAAAAAACTAAAAATAATTAATAGAGACCTGTTTGGCAAGACTGCAGGCACGGTCAGGTGAATTAAGGATCTCGTAATAAAAGACAGAGAAGTTAAGTGCCAGCCCAAGCCTAATGGGATGTGTCGGTGCCAGCTCGGCCAAGGCAATGTCCTACAAAAAACAAGGTAAAAAATTTTAGATGCCAAACAAGCACAGCCCTCAAGTAACTCCTAGTAGTCATCTCATAGCATTTACTGGACATGGAGCTTGTATTTACAACGAACATGCTATTGCAAGGGTAACCTTTCCATCTAGTGTTTGTTATGCAACTAAACCCAAAACATTGAAGTCTTTCAAATGGACTGTATAAATTGTACGATCACAACATGCAAGTAGAAGGATGAGAATGTGTGTAAGAATGCATTATCACAACATGCAAGTAGAAGCGTCAGCCTTGTGTATATAGAATGTATTGTCACAACATGCCAATATACTGTGCAACAAAGAAACATGCCTGAGCTGCCTTGTAAGCCAACATGGTGTTCTCAGCTGCCTCTTTTCTCTCAGCACCAGTCTTGAACTCAGCCAAGTACCTTAACAATCACAACAGAATGTTCAACAAAAATACAGAAACCACAAGACAACTAAGAAGTTTCAAAACCTTAGTTAAGCATAACCTTAATCATT